>JARHVA010005981.1:192500-387500 GCA_037957365.1 Torreya grandis | reverse complement strand
AAAGTTATTAGGATTACTTAGATATGTTTGGGATTGATCCATCATTATATGTGTACAACATATTATTATTTATAGATAAGAAACCTGTTAAAATTTTGAAAAATACATCCAAAAGTGGCATTACTGGTAGAAAATGAGAATCAGAGACTTCTAGATACCAGATTCATAATAGATATTACACAATATGATTAAGTTTATAATAATTTCCATGTTATGAAGCTTAATGGTGATATTTGATGTTTCACTAATTACTTTGACTTAAACAAAGCTTTTCCAAATGACAACTTTCCATTATCTAACATTATTATTTATTCTACAACTATATATGAGATGTTTTCATTTATCAATGGTTTTGATAGATATAATAAAATAAAAATCAACCCAAAAAATCAATAAAGATGGCATTTATGACTCCATGGGGCACATTTTGTTATAATTTCATGCCTTTTGGACTCAAAAATGTTGGACACACATACCAAAAAATCAATGCCACTTTTTTCCAATGATTTTATTCATAAATATATTAAGGATTATATTAATGATTTAATTTAAAAATACATACACTACCAAGATCATGTTACTAATCTAAGAAATATTTTTAAATATTTATGAAAATTTAATGTGTACTTAAATCCAAAAAATGTTTTTTTAGAGTATGTTTTATCAAACTTATTGGATAGATTATTTCACACTGTGGCATTGAGGTTGACGTAAAAATAGGTAAAATATATCAATTGGATGTCACCACCAACTAATTTCAAGTAGTTATGATGTTTATAGGCTAGAATTCAAGTCATTCAATAATTTATTACTTAGTTGGTTGATAAGACAATTCCTTGCATGTGGTTTCTCAAAAAGTATACAAAATTTATATGGGATGAATTTTTTTAACAAAGTTTTGATAAAATCAAAGAATAATTAACAAACCCATTGCTACTCATGCCTCACATACCAGATAGACTATTAATCCTTTATATATCTACCACTCATGAGTCCTTCGAGCCCTATTGGCATAATATGATGATGTTCACAAAGAATGCTAAATCAATTACATCATTCTTCAATTGGTTGATTCCAAATTTAAATATACTGTGATGGAAAATTATGTCTAGATTTGGTATTTGATACATATAAATTATGACAATATTTTCTCAATAATAATGTTCATGTTATTATTAAATAATATCCATTAAGGTTCCTCATAAACAAAACCCACTTAATAGGTTGCATCATGAAATGTGATATGCAACTTACATAATTTGATCTAAAATTTATATCTAAAAAATCAATAAAAGTTCAAGTTGTGTCTAACCAATTAGATGGAGATCCATTACTTGATCCTTTTTTAGTATCAAAGAATTATATGATGAATTTGAGGCATATAATATATCTCCAAATCATTGGACAATTTTTTTTATGGATCCAATTGTAGGACATGCATAAAGACATGTATTATATCTTACACCTGTAATGGTGAATACATCTCATTCTCTTATAGATTATCCTTATATTGTAATAATAATATAGGAGAATATGATGCCTTGATAATTAGATTATAAATAAAACAAAAATTCATGTCAAGGATATTCAAGTCTTTGGTGACTCTCAATTGGTTGTTAATCAAGTTACCAAACCAAAGAGGAGAATTTAATGCCATATAATTAAATGATAGATAAACTAAAATAATCATTTGATATGTTCTCTATTAACAATATTCCATGTAAATATAACCACCATATAGATACAATTACTAGTGATAAATCTATAATCCCTTTTGATATTAGTGATGATCAAATAAACTTTAGCATATGATAGTTACAAAATCATTTCATTTCTAAAAATAAGATGGATGTTGTATCAAATCTTATCATTACTCACAATGCTAATAATATAGAATGTTACATTGATATCTATAATTTCCTATACTTATCTTATATATGAAATCACTTTACATAGAATGATAGATGTAAATAACCAAGCTAAGAACTTCATTATGTTATTATCATAAATGATTTATTCAAAAAATGTTTTGATGGGAAATTAATTCAATGGTTAAACAAAAATGATGATTGATGTGCACTCCTAGAAATTCATGACAAGTGTGGTGTGAATTTTAGTGGTAATGCCATGTCCCACAAATTCGTATACCAAGGTTATTATTGGCACACCACTGAAAAATAATGTATCAAACATTCCAAATTATGTTTACAATGTCATGAATATAGTAATTTAAATCATGCACCATATCATGAGTTATAACCAATTGTCACACCATGGACTTTTTTCCTGTTGGGGTTTGATTTTATTGGAAAGATAAATCTTGTGTCCATTGGAGGACACACGTTTATAATCATAGTTACATAATTAAAGAGATAATATTTCCATATTCCATACTTATTTACAAAATGGGTGGAGGCAATCCCACTTGCACTCACCATAAGTGATGACATATGAAGGTTTTTGATGACTAACATTATTTCCCATTTTGGCATACCTTCAAATATTATAATTGATAATGGATACTCATTCAAAAATAAAATAGTTAAATTATTTTGCATCAAATACAAAGTCAGACATACCTTTTCTACACCTTATTACCCATAGGGTAATGGGCAAGTAGAATTAAAAAAATAAAACTATTGTCAAAATACTTGGAAAGATAGTTGAATGACACTTTATAGATTGGAATCAACAATTGGTGTATGCTTGATGGGCATACTTCACTAATATTATCACACTTACTTTGGCTACACCTTATTCTTTGGTCTATGGTATAAAATTAGTTTTACTAATTTAACTTGAAATACCTTTCTTTCATGTTTCTCTCAAAGATATTATAAAATATATTGAATATAATGAAAATACATTGCATCAATTAAATAATTGGGTGAAAAACACACAAGGATTTCGAACACTTATGGGTTTACCAAGATTGTGTTAAGAAAGCATATTAAAAGAGGTTCAGTCATGAGAATGCAATTTGGGTGGCCTTATACTAAAGTAAAATCAAAAGAACACTAATGTAGAGAAGGACAATAAAGGAATATTTAAAACAATTTGGTTGGGGTGATTTATAATTACAAAGAAAATTGGAAAAGGCATGTACCACCTAGCCACACTTGAATGGAAACTTTTCAACAACACAATGAACATCATTTAATTTCATAAATACCTTGATTGATATATTTTTCAAATATTCAAAAATACTAAAAACATTAAAAAAAATTCAAAAAAAAAAAACATTTTCTTATTTTACATGTGCTATTAGATACTTGGAATCTATATTTTTAGTTTTATGTTGGTATATAGTATATCATTTATTTCTATATAGACACATATTTTGAGTGTGCTACAATAATACCTAGGCACATGGTTTTCCATTTTAGATGTTGGCCTTCATTCTACTCATGTGATTTATACATTGGGGACATCTACTTTTTTGACCATGATAGACCCAAGTTATATCATTTTATAATCATTTTACTATATCATGTTTAAGATTATATACTTACAAATGATTTTAACCATACTTATATCATTTTAATTATACTTGACATGTTATGCACTTAATATTTTTTACTAACACATCTATCTAGGAACTAATATGATATGTTTATTTTTATTACTTGTGTTCCATTCTTTCTATTTATGCACTTTATTGAGTGTCTTTGTCTTGTCTTTCATTTAATGTTAGAACATTTGAATATTATCCATTTATTGTAGCTCCCATGCCTATATTTGTCTATTATTACATTTTCATATGTCATAGTTTGTTGTATGTAGACATTTTAATATGTATTTCTATGTTTTGTGGACATTTGAGTAATTCATGTCCCTTCAATTATGTGGAATTTAAAAATACCCTTGTTTGAGGTTTTCTTATACCATTATATTTTGAATTTATTTGGAGTGTTCTTGTGTGTGTGCTTAATTTCTTGTTAATCTTGTACTACTAATAACTTGATGTTGCCATGATTCACACCATGCATCTTATGATTTGATGTGATCACATATTATGTACCTCATTTCTACATCTACCTAAGCATGCCACTCATATATGTTACATGATAGATTCACATATTATACAACTATATTATCCTTTTAAGGTAATGTGACTACCATTTTATACTTCCCCTCACCTTAAAAAGGGTGAATATCAGTGGGGTCATATCATAGAGGCATGGTTTTCACACATTCCTAGTTTCAAATTTTAGTGGGGGCATGTAAAAGAGGCATGACTTTAACACTTATGCAATAACCAACATTTTTAGATTATATTGGGTGTATGTTATAGAAACATGTTCCCCAAACTTACACTAATTCTAATATTCTAAAAATTCAATGGTGGCATGTCATGGGAACATGCTTATCCACACTTATACAAATTTCAAATTAGCCAAATTTCATAGTTATATGATTTAGATATACATTTATGGAAACATTTCATACATTTATGCCATTATTATACCCAATTTTCAACTTGAGACATATATGAAGTGCATACACCATGAAAAATAACACATTAAATTTTGAAATAATAAGCTTTATGATTTTAAATACTTCTACAAACTTTATCATACACCATGATGGACTTTTATGAACTATTATTGAAGAAATATACTACAATAGCTAGTTTACTTTTGTTAAGGTTGAGGTGATTACATCACTCAATATTACCAAGTTAATAGGATAGAGTGATCAAATAATATACCCATACTATATTATAGTATTATTTGACTTGGATTAGCCATGCTTACTAGGTTATAAGTATGAATGGGTTGCATGTTTGAGCTAAACTCAACTATCGCATGGTAACTCACCTTTTCTCCAAAGGAGAAAATGTTGGGAGCAAGTTTACCTCCAATAATTATATATTGACACTTGTAATTTTTACTATTATCCTAGTCTTAGCTCCAAATATTCATAATAAATCATCTCTTCAATTGAAATTTCTATAATGAAATATGGTTGCATTGATACATAGGTGTAATCCTAACCTTGATCTCTTTTATTTCAATCATTTCAAATTCTTTCAATTAAAAATCATATGCACTGATTATACACTATAAAATTTTCTTGGTTATAGGTTATTCACCATCAAATCACTCATGTGGGGTTCATGCAAATACAAGGAATGATATATACACCCATATACACATTCCTTTTCCTTTAAATTGTAAATTTCATTACTAGATTAAAGGGAGAGAAATTCCAACACTAAATCTGAATTATATAACAATCTAGTCATGTATAATTGTCAAGTACTTCTCATGGTTGTGCCTTTCTATTGTCAAAAGGATCGTATCCACTATGTCATGTGCCTATTTCTTATATCTTAGTTTTAAAATATGTTATTATAATGGCCAAGACTTATATACTTATCTAAATTTTATAAATCCATTTATTATAATCATCAACAAGTTTTCAACTGGTACCTATTTTTAAAATTCTTGGACACTTGCATCCCAGTTGGATGCCTACATCAACACTAGCATCCTATGTTAAATTAAGTGTATAGTTCCCACAATTCATTAAATTTACAATCATAATGTACCTTTATGGTTGACCTAAGTTTTTTAACATGATATATTTCAAAAATGGATTAATACATATACAAAATCAACCCTAATTTATTTCTCACCTAGCACAAACCTAACAACTCACAAGGGAACTTACCTAAAACACTCAATCAAGCATTCAAGTGAGCAAATATTCTTTATTATTTCATATATCAATATCATTAATAGGGACAGCCCATATATAATACTAAATTACTGAAGGATCTTTCCATGATCCATATTATCCAAGTTATAAGTTTTAGTTACCCAAGTTGCACCCTCTAGAAAGGGACTATTCAAACCCTCCTCAAACTTGGACTAACATTAGATTGACCTTTAGGTTGTGGTCCACCTTCATTCTAGGTAAAAAACTAGTTTTTTAGGGCTATATCCCCTAATTTTTCACTTGAATTGTCTCTCTATTACCTAATTATGTTGGGATGAAAAGGGAAAAGAGATGAAAACTTATAAAAGAACCTACACTAATAGTGGTGATGCACCAATATTTAAATATCCTTTCTTAATTTGTCCTTAGACACACTTATGAACTTGATAAAAACCAAAAAATTATCAAACCTCTTAATAAATTCATATTCATGAATAGTTAATGTGAATATCAAGTGTAACTTATGCAACTTGAACCCTAAGAACCTAGGTCTACACAAGACGCTATTAGCCCATGAACACTTCAAAAACACTCCTATCTATAAATAATTCAAACAACATCCATAGAGTAATAACATGAAATTAATTTCATTAAAGGACCTAAATAAGATAATTAAACTCATATATTCTTCTAATCAAATCTCACAATACACACTAACATTCAAACAAGAAGTCTACAATTATTCTTCTATTGATTCAAAGGCACATGGTATAATTTTGGAAAAGCTTTGCTACATCTAGTTAAGGGATAATAATAAAGAGCTCAATTATTCCTTATATATATTTATCATAAATTAGGATAAAATAATCCATGCATAGGAGATGTCATGAATGAGACCAAGGTGGCAATATACCAATTATAACAATCATAGTTACTCCTTTCATACATTGACACTTCTTCAAGTACTTCATTTTGGCATTAAGTTGAGGTGTGGATGTTTAACCTACCTTTTTTTACTTCATGTAGGGCATGGACATTACCAAAATAGTCTATTACCCCTCCATTTATAGTTACATAGTGCAAATGGGGTGTGATAGGCCTCCAAGATGCATTGAGTAGTCTCCTCTTCAATGTTCATGTTCAATTGAAATTTAAACTATCTCCATTCCTTCATAATGGTATTTAATATGGAATATTCTCACCTAAATTGATAGTTACATGGTGAAAATCATGAGTTTTTAACCTCATCATGTCATTCTATGCTCACTAGGACCTTTAACTTATTGATCAAATTGGCCTCACCTATAAGTTCTTCATCTTTCTACATATTCACTATTTTGATGATTAAAATAGATTAAACAAACTTTAAAATAATATAATAAAACTTGGATTACTCATGTATTAACCCTCTACATTTTAATTTAACCCCTTAAACCATATTTCATTTACAACTCATCTATCTTGCATGATTAAGACACTTAGACTAGCCCCATAGACTAGCTAATTAGGAGAAGCTAGCAGAGATACTTATAGGAAAAATCATAAATAATTATAGCTTTAAAGGAGTGAAACAATTCTTAAACCAACCCTTCACATGATTTATGATTCTTTATTAGGTCTTACACCCCATTTAATCCTTAAAACCCTACAAATTTACACTTTTTGAAGGTGTTTGTACAACCTTCATACAATAAGGTACCATGGACATGGCCTCTTCTAAGCTAAAAACACATTACAAGGGTTAGTTAAATATTTTTTACCTATTTAGATTAATTTGTCACTAAATATTTATATTTGAGTCCTTATTATGGTTTTATAGTGGTTTGAGGGTGCTTGGGACTCTTAGTAATGGTTCATAGAGGTTAGGGACCAAATCTTTGAACCAATTACACTAGATGCATATTGATAGACCCATTTACTTCTCTTTAAGTTCTTGGATCCCCATTAAAAGTATCCATACATTTGTGAGCATTTTAAAACTCTCTTTGGGTTATAAACATATCTCCTAGACAATGTTAGGGTGTCTATAAACCAAAAGAGATAACTATGAGACTCTCATGGGATCCAAATTGACCAAAAGGGTTATAAACACCATGATGACTTCCTCAAAGAAGGTTTGAGGCATATTTGTTTCTCAAATTACTCTCTACTCTACCTTTTAGTGACATTGTTCTAATAGAGGTGATATATTATTCTATTTAGACACATGACCCCTAAATTTTTTCCCTAATCCTAGGGTTATGAGGTACTTATACCTTGTTTTCAACTTAAATATCACCTCAGATGTCTCATAGAGTAGAAATATTGGATTAATTAATCTTCTTGACCTTTAATGAATGCATATAGCTCCCATTTTTAACATCTATGTCTATCTACAAACAAAACCAATCATGGAGTTCTATGTAGAGGACTTATAGAGGGCCATTTAGAAGCTTTAGTACCCATTCCCCCTTATTAAACTCATGATGCACATAAATACTTCCCATTTCTCTATTATTATGCTCAAACTAGTTTTCTTAGGCCTATTTCATATAGTTAGACACCTACACATGCTAGCTAGTGATTTTTCATGATGATAATAATACTTGAAGAGACCTTAAAGATCATCTCAAGATCAAACAACCTCATCTAGATGTGTTTTGGAGAAAAAACCCACTATCAAGTACTATCTAGGGTTTTGGTAAGGTTTAGGGAATCCTCCATCTTAATGATGGTTCATAGCATACAAACATCCAAACCAAAACTAATTACCATGAAATTTTAATTCATTTACTCCTTATTCTTCCCTTAATAGCTTGGGGTCCCATGCAGAGTGTGTGTGGAGGGAGGAACATTGAAAATTGGCATTTGGGCTCTTTGCTAGCTAATTTCAATAGGTTATTTTATTTAGGATCATTCATAAAATTTATCCTATAAATTCCTATCATTATTCCATGTATTTTTAGTATATATGAAGGCTTAAATTTCCCTAAAGGTCCTAGGCCTAAGCCTCTCTATGGTGAAGTGTATGAACCACTTACAATTACACTTCAGATGGTTGTGTTGTGGTTTCTTGGATTGAGTATTATTTTGAGACTCGAGATGGTTGTGTTGTGGTTTCTTGGATTGAGTATTATTTTGAGACCACTCAAACCTTTTCATTTCTTCCCTCCTATTTAAATATTATCATCAAGGCCTATTACAATATTTCACACCCTCTGTGTACATCAACTTTATTGTAAGAGTTTAGATATGCTTCAATATGACAATAGGGTATATGACCATTCTTGAGGTTTGTGTGATTTAGCCTACCCTCAAGGGCATATTATTATAACCTAATATTTTTATTCCATTTAAGATTGTATGGATACCTTGACCATCATTTCACATTATTTAATAATCACATATAGACCCCAATTTGCCTACAAGCCATTAAAAATAAGAACTCACTCACCTAGCCCAAGAATTGATTATGACAGATTGGGATAGGTCTAAGAAAAAATGGTGGGTATACCCAATATATTTATGGACCAAATTTAATAATTTATGTCTTTAAATACTCATAATTATCATTCATACTAAGTTTAAAAGCCGGGTCATGCCTACAGGGACCTCAAACAACCATTTTGTCTTGACTAATTGTAGGTTACTTCCAACTCTGAGTGGTTAGTAGCATGAATGTTTTAAGGGAATTTATTATTTATGTATTTATATTTTAATGGTGATATTATTTAAATAATATGTATCAAATATAGTGACACCCTCATATATAAATTTACAACATCTCTTCCTGTGCACATCTCCTCTTTAGGATTAAAGTTTATGCCTAAGTAGGATTGTGTGTCATCAAGCATATGTTTGACATTTTGATGTCATTTAGATGTTATGATCATCATATTTGTATTATTTTTAAATTTTTAACATTAACTCACCTGGTATGAATTTTTCTTTTTACTATAAGCATTATGTGGTTCTCCATATGCATCAACACTATTGTAGGCATTCACTCTCATATATGGATTGTCCATAGAGGTCTGAGTAATAAGTTTACATGAGAAAAGAGTGGTCTATATATGATTGTAACTCTTGTGACATATCTACTTTCTTACCTCTTGCTAGAACAAGTGCTCCCTTGGTAACCTTCCAAGAATACACTATGAGGGTTATTGTGCATCCCTCATCACCCAACCTTCCTACAGTATATTCTCATTTACTTCCTTGGGATATCTATACCACTCCTTATGCCCATGAGTGGTCCACATAGTGCCTTTGATGGTCTTATAATATGCTCAAGTTGGTTTCATGTAGGTGACCATTGGCTTCTCAACAAGGTATATGACCTATTTATGTCTAACCTTCCATGATATTATGGATTTTAAGGGTTAAAAGGGGTATATATCTCTATCTCACATGGTTTAGACTTAGAGGGAAGGGTGGATGGGTGAATGAGGATGACTATGGAGTGATGTGGGGTTGGAATATGAAAGACTGTTAAAACATAGTGTAAATGGAAGTGAAAACGTCATGAAATGATAGAGGTCTAAATATGACATGAAATAAAGTATGATAACCATTCCATGAAAACCCATAAAAACCTTAAATACCCTATTATGCATACCTATTCAAACATATGACTTTGAAGGCAGAAAAAGACACATACAATCAAAAGGTGAAACCTAAGAATATTTGAGAAACCTTAACCTTGGTTAAGAAACATTAATCTTTGCTAAATTTATAGTGTATGTTTTAGAGGCAAGGAGGTGTTTATAGATCCTATGAGGCTACCATGGAGGTTAAGGGACATGATCATAACATATTATGATGACTTATTACTACTTTATCACTCTATTTCAAGTCCCTAACTATGTTTAAAGGCTCTTCAAGTACTATTAAACAACATACAGTGTTCTTACATAGTGAAACTCATATGCATATGTATACCCCTTCTTTGAATACACCCTAAGTGGATAAAATACTAATGTACCTCAAACTTGAGCAAAGAGGTATGGGAAATCTTGGAGCACTCAACTAATCCTTCAACATGGTCAACTCCTAATAATATCACTCAACACTTTATTCACTACCCAAATCTACTTGTAAACTACATACTATGACAATTTGAATGTTTTATGGTTACATAAGATCACACATGTGATAAAAACACTAAAAAATGCTTTGATAAGTTTAATCAAGAACTAAGGAAATAGGAACCACCATTGATTTGGCTAGACAAGTCAGAAATCCTTAGAAACCATTCTATTCTACTTGCCTATGTAGACATGGATGATTCTCAAATCCCTTAAGTTCTTAGGTAATTTTCATATATCTCAAGGGATAAATATAGAAACAAATACCAATGAATGAAATCTTACCAAGTATACTTCCTCTAGCTAAGAGCCTGGGTCTCCATTCTCTATCCTATATATTGTTTAAACACAAACCTAAAGTGATTTCCAAGCCTATAAATGAGCTAGAGGGGGAGGTATATTTGTTTTGAGATCTCCAAGTATTCAAACACTTTGGTTTCATCCAAACAATACCATCACTAACTTCCCCTTGTAGATCCCTGACTCCACCTAAATCAATCTATACTATATGGATCCATACCATATGGAAAACCTTTGAATCCTACAATTTCCCTATATTTTTTCTTATTTTAGACCAAAATACATTATTATTAGGTATTATGGATGGAAATTATGAGTAATTTGATATTTTTAAGTCCATGATATGAATTAGGGAAGTTGAAAAGTCATAATTGGCATGTGTGGGGCCTATTCAAGAGGATTTAAGCATTAACCATGCTGGGAATGGGCTTAATGGTGTATGAAATGCCTTATTAATGTCTTTATGAAGCTCATGAATTCTATTTAATGTGTTTATGGTGTTTTAGTGTCCCATTAAGTTCAAATTAGGTCTCAACATGGTAAAAAATACTAATTTTAGGACATATTTATAACCTTAAAGAGACATTAGCACATGGATATCATACCAACATTTATGAGATACCTTTAAAACCTATAAAATACCTTGATTATACCCAAAAACAATATAATAATGTTTTTTAAATCTTTCATATGAACATAACTTGCATAATTAGTTAGATCAAAGGTGTTCATGGTTCTTCACTAAGCTACCTTATCAATTCACCTTCACCATGACACTTTTGAATGTTGAAGATTCTTAAAATTGACCAAGGACACTTACATATGTTCAAAAATTACTAATACACTTGATTTAAGTTAAAATGGAGACAAGGATAACATCAAACATCTTATAACATGGTAATATAGTGATCTTATTTGAATAATCCAATCTCATAAGGATAAATGGAAACCATGAGAAATAATTATGGATCAGGAATTCTAAGACTTGAGGTTGACCCCTTAATAGGTTTGAGAATAGAAAGTGATCAACATTTCTAGTGACTTAGCTGGCTTGACCAACTTAGTGGTCAAGGGAAATTAAAACTCGTTCACTTGCTCTATGACTAGCAAATGAACCTTTGACTACGCATAGTCTCTGATCAATACTTTATAGACCTTAAAAATCAATGACACATAATAAGAAAATAATAAGAGACAAGAAATACAACACACACAACATAAAACCACAAGACAAATCAATAAATAACTAATAATGTGTAGAAGCACTTAGAAGGAGACAAACACTAACTACTTATGTATAAGAGGAACATGATGAAAACTAATAACAAAACTTCAGGAACATCCCTTTGATAGGGATGGGAAGTTCCTCACCATTTAATGTGGATAGTTTTAAAACATTTCTTTCCTTTTATTTGGTGATGATATATGTCCCACTCCAAAGAGTATCAAATTTAGAGTGTTTACCTATCTTGGCATGGTCTTCATCCCACTTAATCAATATGTCTCCTTGTTGAAAGGTCTTGGATGAAGTCATTTTATCAAATGAATTATTGACTTAGTGTTGACTAAACCACATAGCATGCATTGAACTATCCTTTATTTCCTCTAATTCTCTTAGTTAATTCATTACTACCTCCATTGCATTATCTTCCAAGAGATTGAGTTGATGTGTAAGCTCGAAGGCTATAAATTCAAGATAAATGGTAAATTTTGCTTCTTTACCATAAATAAGGAAGTAATGAGAGTGTCAAATAAACATATTAGGTGTGACTCTATCTGCCCATGAGGAATTCTTCAACTTGGTGAGCCATCCCCTTTGACTTTCCTTAATGGTACTTGTTATCAATTAGACTCACAACCTTGTGAAGGTAGTTTCAGGCCTTCAAAGTCTACTGAAACATTGAAACAATTCTAGGTTATGGGTGGCATAATTAGTAGATTGAAATATAAATACTAAGGGCTATCTCCATTTGGTGTATCAATTAGGATCCCTACTCTATGCTACAAATTACTAGGGGAAAATGAAAGAGAGAAAAGGTAAAAAAAAATTTAAGGGAAATCCTATTTAATGATGGTGAAAAACATATATTTTGGTTCATCTACTCAATTTGAACTTCTAAAACATTTATTAGACAATAAAAATTTGGATATTTAGCTCCAATTGACTCTTATACATTAATATTTCATGAAAAGTTCTTTATCTGGTGATTAAAGCTTGAGGGAAATGATTTAATAGGCCTTATTCAAGGTACTAACCAGCCCCTTACATGCATTGTAACTTCATCCAAAAGACATCAAACACAAAACATGACTTACATAATCTAATCAACTAGTAACTAGCTAAGAATCAAAACTTAACAAGGAAGAAAATTATATCGCATATGTAAATCACTAACATAAATACACTATACCGACACCTTGGAATCTAAAAATAGTCCTTCTATTTATCTAATAAAGGTTAAAAAACTCAATCTTGACAAAGTTTGGTTGTTTTTTTAAGGGATCCTTCAAAATGGCTGAAAAGCCAACTTATATAGTAAAATCATACAAAATCCAAGATATTGGCATTAAAAATTGGGTATGAGATAAAATTCCACATCACATGAGTCCAACTTGAGCTATCAAAAGATAACAAAACCTTCAAAACTATACTTTTATCATATGTCTTACATGAAAAAGCCCTTTGGCATTAGAAAAGGATGGTTGGTCCATCTTGGACTAATCTCCTTCATGCATGGAAAGCTATGCTAAATATTCAAAGAGAAACTCCACTTGATATGTTTGGAAGTTGAATTGAAACAAAAAAAAGTTTTTCTTTGCATGGAAAACAAAGAAGATGCATGATAAGCCTTGTCTAGTCAACTCCAAGTAAATCCATCTTATATGAGATGATGTTATGCCAATCCTTAGGTGAAGAACTTCAGTTTTAAACAAGTTGGAAGTGTTGAAATACTTCAATTAACAAGATAAATTAGAATAGATGTGACACTTTGACAAAAAGTCAACTCAAACACAAGACCAATCAATTCCAAGTGGCCTCCACTTTTATGAAAAGGGGCTTTGAAAACTGAAACATGCATGATATTCCATGTTAAGATTATATATGTGCCATTTGAAACTCCATGTTAACTCCTTGAAATTCCTTGGCCTTTTTCTCGTAGGCTCTTTGATTTTGCATGTATTCCTTTGGGATATTGTCTAGTTACTTTTTCATAGAAAAGGTCTTCAAAAGTTTTCTTCAGATTTTTTTTTCTTCTATCAATTTATTTCAGATTTTTGTTTCTTTGGTATTTTTTCTTGGTCCTTTTCCATGGATAATCTATCTATGACTTTTCTCTTCAAACTTTTCTTTCAAGATTTTATGTGGACTTTATGCCTTGAACAATTTTTGCAGACAAAATGTCTGAAGGAAATCATATCTTTGGGAGCTCTATTTTGGGCCACTTTACCAAAAATACCCTTCATCCTTCTTGAAAATTATCTTCAAATTTCTTTAAATGACCCTTCATAAATTTTAGAAAATAACCTTCTAGCTTTGGAAAATTTCTCATAGAAATCATTCGGGCAATCTTTCCAAAAGAATTCCTTTAGGATTTTTGTAAAGTCCTCTTGGCTTGTTTGAAATGTCCTTTTGTAAAATATTAAATGGTCCCTTGTATTCTTTAAATTTCCCTTCAAACACCTTTAAATGACCCCTTTCTAAAAGGAAATTACCCTTCATATTTCTTGAAATAACCATTTAGAACTTTTGAAATGGTCTATGGAATTTCTTAAAATGACCTTTTCCAAAGAGAAAGTGACTCTTTGGGTTCTTTAAAGTGACCTTTTTGCTAATAAAATTTCCCTTTAGCTTGTTAAAAAGGACCATTTATTTGGGAAAAATACCTTTGGGAATTTTAGAAAGACCAATTCTTTCATAATTTTCTAATTGGACCATTTGGAAAAATTGAAGTTCCCTTCAGAAAATTTGTTTCAAACAAAATGTTTGAAATAATACCTTTAGGAAGATATCCTTCATAAAAATTTATTTAGATAATTTTTTTAAAATAATTCTCGACACTTAGACAAAAACCCCAAAAACAAAAAATATGAAAGAATGAACACTTGGTGAAAAAGAGTCCCAAAAGAAAATAAACTTATACTTTTGATTAATCAGGTTCACCACTTCTTCTCACTTTAGGATTTGGGCTAAATGGACCATAACTCACCAAATACAAGGGGTAATTACACCATTCCAAGGAAAGTTTTAGATAATAGGGGTAGCAATTAGGCCTTGATAGGCCAAAATTTCTAATAGTACCTTTAATAATCCTTATCAAATTTTTGTTGGTGGACTCTACTAGCCCATTTCCCTATGGGTAATAGTTGGAGGAAGTTTTTAGATATATGTCATGGATAAGGGACCACTCACATAATTTATCACTACTAAAGGCCAAGTCATTATCTTATATAATGGTTGAGGAGACACCAAAGCTGGTCACAAGATTGTCATAGAAATCCAAAACTAAGTTCTCATTAGCTTCTTTGAGTGTAACTACCTACACCACATTTTGAAGTAGTTAGTGGCTATTATAACCCACCTATGCCTAACACTAGAAGGGGGATGGATCATGCCTATGAATTCTAATCCCCATTGCATTAAGGGTTGTTTAACTTGGATAGGTTTTAAGGGAAAGACAACTAACATTTATTTATCATTGAACATGACACACTTAGAACACTTCCTAACCCAATAATGTGAGTGTATAAAAAATTTGGGCCAAAATTATCCTACTTTGATGATATTGTAGGATATGGTCTTGGCTGAAAATTTCCCCCATAGGCCCATCTTGAAATTGCTCTAGCAACCTATCAATTTGGCTTAATTCAACACACCTTAAGAGCATACCTCCTATATCCTTATTTAAGAGCACTCCATCCACCAATATGTAAGGAATGGAAGTTATCCTAAATATCCTTATTTTGGCCCCATCTAAACCCATAAGTAATTTTCCTATTTGGTTAAACTTTACCACATCATTGGTCTAGCTAAGAGGAGTCATGTTTGCATCTCTCTACTGATTATCATAAACTACCAACACTATCTTTTTATCTTATGTAACCTTTGATTAAATATGTTCATATATTCCCCTACCTCTAATAATTTTTATAACCATCACTTCAATGTCATACCCCATACATTTTTTCACCCAACTAGCTCTCTTCTCACTTAAGTCTCTATTAAGTATGAACTCCTTTATGCTTCGATGCACTACCATTACAATGAATTTTATTTTAGACACCATGTGTATGAAATTTTTGAGAAATATCATAATAGCATGAACATTATTTTATAAAAAGGTGTATCTTTATTCATATCCTTCCAATTCTTGACTAAAGAAAGCAATTGGTTGTTCTAGTCCTTCACCATTTTGCTACATGAGCATAGCAAAAATGGCACCAACTATGGAGAATGTATACATGAAAAAATATTTGTTAAAGTAAAGCTTGAGGAGGGTGGGATTTTGAGATATGGTCTGATTTATGGACTCAAAACTTATATTTCCTTCCTTTCTCCATGATAACTCCTTGTGATTCTTGAGCATATGAGTAAGTGGTTTCACCAACTCCACAAATCCTGAAATGAATGTCCTTATGAAGCTAATATTTCCCAAGAAGATCTATAAACCTTTATTATGATTTGGAAATAGTAAGGATATGATTTCTTCAATCCTCTTAATTTAAATGGAGAGGCCATCCTTTGACACATGTCCTAACAATCTACCCCCATGGACTGCAAATATGCATTTCTTGGGGTTCAAAGAGACCCCAAACTATCTGTACCTATCAAACACTAACCTCAAGTTTTCCATGTGATCTTTAGGATATTTTTAAAATATACGGATGGCATCAATATATATTAGCACCATATCATTAATGATCCCTTGAAATAAACATCCATTGCCCTTTGAAAATTTGCCCCTGTATTGGACAGTCCAAAGGGCATCTTCATGTATGCATAAGTGTCACACTTTGTTGTGAAGGTAATCTTGTGTCTATCTTCCTCCTCACCAATAAATTATTATAAACATATTATCCATCAAGAAAATATAACTTATGAGAGCTTATATCCTTCTAAAGGATCTGATCCATGGATAATCGAGGATAATGGTCTCTCAAAGACACCTTGTTAAGGTGTCTAAAGTCAACACATAAACATATCTCCCCATTATTATTCCTCATATGAAAAAGGTTTTTCACCCATCAGGAACATTTAATTTATAATATAATTTTATATTCAATCATTTTTGTCAATTCCCTTCTCATGATCACCTCAAAGTTAGGGTTGACTGGTCTTTGTTTCTAGCTTACTAGTTTTGCATTGTCCTCCAACTCTATGGTGTGTTGGGCTAACCTAAGGTCAAATCCCTTAAAATCATGTTACTTACATTATAATACATATGAAAAATCCTAAAATAAGGCTATGAAGGAATATATCTCATCCTTGGTATTCATTTTCCTTAACTTAATCAACTTGTCCTTAAAAATATCAACCTTCTCATAGTGTTCCTCTTTGGTGGAGATACTCACCTTGTCATTCCTTAATTGATCATATTCATTTAATATAATATCCATTATCACCAAACATTTGGGAAATTTTTTTGTCTTGAATTATACAATCTTATCACCAACTTGATGCTAAAATTTACCTTGGTTCTTATGACATAAGTTTGCTTCATTTTGGATAAATCAAGCAATATTATTGTCATTATCAAAAACTTGCCAACTCAACTCATTATTAGGTACTGATGGCCTACACACAACCTTGATTTTTCAATACCCTTTGGTGTTTTTAATTCCATAAATTATGTCATATTTTTCATCAATGGTATCTAGTCTATCTTCACGATGATTTGATTCCCTTCGCATGGAATGGATATCAAAGGATGTGATGTCCTCCAAGAAATCCCAAAATTAGTGATTATAGGCCTTCAAACATGTATTTTTTACTTCACTAATATATCTCACTTGCTAAACTAATAATTCACTATATCCTTTCACTTACAAGAGTTTTATTCCTCTTTTCCTTACCCATTATAGTCCATAAATGAGGGCCTCATATTCTATAGTGTTTGAAGTGAAACTAAACTAAAACCTCAAGGTATAATAGTACCTCTAATTAGAAGGGGAGATAAGAACCACACCCACCCCACTCCCATTATTTGACCTTGATCCATAAAATAACAAACTCCATATGCCTTCATGTTCTTGACTTGGTCTTGTGAGACTAGGTACAATAATTCCTTCATGCATATAGTAAACACCTAATCCTACCTTCTCAATGGTCTTATAGGATTCATATCTATGGTTGTTTATTGTCCATTCATAAAGGACTGGATTTGAGATGCCTTCAAGTGGTTATTTGAATTCTTGATCATTATCATTCTCATCTTCATCTAGGATAGTGAAATTCACATTGGATAGGTTGGGCATGTAGGGTTATAAGTATAACCTTAAAATAGGTTCAGACATAATGGTAACCCCTATCCCATACCTAGTCCTAAAGACTATGTATGACTAATCAGAAGAAAGATACACCCCAATTTTTGTATTGAAATCTATAGATAATCATATGGAAAACTATAGAAGGACGTCATCTAATATAATCTTGAGGTCCTTAAGAATTCCTACAATCTTTGTGAGAGACCCATCTAATTTCAAAGCTCCCTTTTCATTGGTTTCATACTTAAGCTCTAACTTATCAACTATGAATTTTGGAATGATAAAAGTAGAAAAAACACTATCTATCATGAAATTATGAACAAGGGAGTATCTTATTATGACTAATAAGTATAAGGGAAGTGGGTTGAATACTTTAGGATCTTGGGGTTCATTAGGTTGAATATCATTAATAAAGACTGCACTTACCTTATCAATTTATTTACTCATGAGTTAAATCTTGGAGAGCTCTTATTGAAGGAGATATTTTTACCCTAGAATGAGTAAATAAGCTCACATAATAATACTAAAATTGGCATTATTCATATATTATACAATGTTAAAGAGAGAGATGACTATCTTAAGATACAACTTGGAAGTAGAAGCATCATTTTTAACTTGTGTGGCTTCAAGAATG
This sequence comes from Torreya grandis, assembly GCA_037957365.1. Lineage (NCBI taxonomy): Eukaryota > Viridiplantae > Streptophyta > Pinopsida > Cupressales > Taxaceae > Torreya > Torreya grandis. The sequence continues at coordinate 368,354 of JARHVA010005981.1, read as the reverse complement.
AAAGGACTCTTTTATTGATTCACATGTCCTTGTGATGTCTATTATGTTTGAGGTGTTTTTTGGACTTCAGCATTAGTGTAATCCTCTTGACTTTTTATGGATGTTTTGGATTTGCGTTAGACTACCCCAAACTATCATCAACTATCCTTCTCTTAGCCCTTGTGTGTGATGCAACTAAGTTATCTTCCTTGAGCACATTATGCCCTTGATTTGTTGATAATTGTTCAAAATAGTGCTCACCTTATTTAAAGTTAAAAAAAGTTGTTTTAGAAGGTTCATTACTTCCATTTACTCCTTATTGACTTGGCACTTTAGCTGGGGTCATGAAATCTATGTCTCCATGAGGCACTTGAGAAACTTATTTGTGTTTTGGAGGAGGCATGTTATCATATGGTTGAAAGGTAGGGCCCTAATACATATAATAATTCTAACATATTTCACCACTTGAAGCCATTGTCATCTCACCAGATTGCTCCCATGGATAAGACCATTGACCTTCTTGTGCATAGTTATTTTGAGTTAGTACCAAGTCCCTTAAACTGATAGCAACATTAGGATTGTAATTATTATAAGGTATGAACTATGTAATCTACCATTGTCCTTGTTGGTTAGGTTAATAAAGAGTTTTATTATATGGATAATAATAATATGGAGCTTGGTAAGGGTCTTGATAGGGTATATAAGATGTATTATGTTGCCTTTCCAAGGCTATTAGTTTATTTTTTTGGGCTTTGAGTAGTCCCTCTATCTTACCCAACCTATCAACTTGACTACCTTAAGACTATTCCTAATAGTTTGGAGATGTTGATGGGTGTAGGGGGTTGAATTTATATAAATAAGGGCATGAGGGGCCTAAGAGTAAGTTTACTTTCTTAAATTAGCTAGTTTTATACTCCTATTGATATCTCATATGCTTTTGGCAATGTAGTTCCCCCCATTGACTATATCATCATAGATACATCAGAATTCAAGGCCCTTAGATAGTACAAAAAGGAATAATTAGGAGTGGGCTTGATGATGACATGAATCCTATCCCAAGTTTTTTTAAACCTATAATTTAAATCTACCATATATTCTTAAGGGGATCTATTTATTGAGTTGAGTTGTTATAAAAAAGAGATATGGTCACTTATATCATCAAAATGTTTACATAAACACTCAAAAAATTCATCCCATGAATTTATAGATGTAGGAGTGAGAACCCTATACCATTGAAGTGATTTACCCCTCAAGGAAGTTGCCAAGAGTCTCATGGACACATTCTTTTAGGTTATCTTGTGTACTAAGCATAGGTTGCCTATATATGTTATGTTTTATACAAGGGTGGTAGAGTTTTGTCCTATAAATTAGGGAAGAATTTTAAGGGTAGCAATTAGGATATCATCAAATTGGTCAAGGTTCAAAGGACTACCATCATTAAAAGGTATAATTTTTTGTATTTTAGGTTTGGTCATTGGGATTAGAGGACCTTTAGTAGACTTTATTTACGTAAAATTATGGGAACTGGAAGGTTTAGGATTAGGGTTAAACCTAGGGAACCTTTTTCTCTTGAAATATCTAATGGCATTTCAACAAATTCAATGTTCTTACCTTTTGAATAAGATCTAGTGGACACCTTTTGCATAAAACTACCTACAATATATTTAGTCTTCTTATGTCCTCTAATGTTTTTAAAAGCATGTCTCAAGGCACTTGATAGCTAGTCCCACTGGGTGTGCCAGAACTGTTAGCTACCCAAGTTACACCCTCTTGAAAAGGACTATTCAAACCCTCCTCAAAATTGGACTAACATTAGATTAACCTATAGGTATTGGGATACATGAAGTGTAGGTCAAACCTCTAGTTTTTTGGGGATATAACCCATTAGTTTTCACTTAAATTCTCTCTCTAATACCTAATTTTATTGGGATGAAAAGGTAAAAAAGATGAAAACTTATAAAAGAACCTATACTAATAGTGTTGATACACCAATATTTGGATATCCTCTCTTGATTTGTCCTTTAAAGACACTTATGAACCTAATGAAAACCAACAACTAATTAGACCTCTTAATAAATTCCTAGGGATGTATATTACATTTAAAGATAAGTGGAACTTCTACAACTTAAAGTCTAAAAACCTAGGTCTGCATAAGACACTATTAGCCCATGAACACTTCAAGAACACTCTTGCCTATCAATACATTACACAACCTGCATAGATTGATAAAATAAAAGTAGGTGCATGAAAGGATATAAAAAATATAATTAAACTCATACATTCTCCCAATCAACTCTCACAATACACATTGAAATTTAAACAAGAAGTCTACAATTGTTCTTTTATTGATTCAAAGGCACATGGTATAATTTTGGTAGAGCTTTGCTATACCTAACTGAGGGATAAGAACAAATAGCTCAATGCCTCCTTATATATAATGTTCATGAGAGAGGAGAGAATAATTTAGGTTTAGGATAGGCCATGAGTGATACCAAGGTGGTTATTGATAATTTTTCCCTATAAGCCAAAACAGATCAACCCCCTATAGTCAAAATCTTGTATAGGGGTTTTTTATAATGTTATAGGGTATGTTGCAGCTCATTTGATGTCTTTTCATATGAAATTATAAGTTTTGGTCATGGTATAACTTAGTCCTTGTGCTTTTTTGGTATCTTAAGGGTCATTTTTTAATCATATATGTAAGTGGTAGATTTTCATGGTGTTGAGCAGTTATAAGAGCAAGTACAAAAAAGCCTAAGTTTGCACTTGGGAGATATTTCAACTTTTGGTTACGTTGGAAAATTTTTTAGGAAAATTTTCTAGGGTAAGGATCCTATAAACTCATTTATATTGGCATAAGTTCAAAATTATGTTTCCCAATGATGTAATTCTTTCAAGAAAATTGTTCACATCAAAATCTAAGTGTTAGATTTCTTTAAGGAAAATTGTCTACATAATTTTTTCAAAGTTATAATTATTTCATGGAAAATGTTTGACAAAATTTCCAAAGGTAGGCTTCTTTTCAAAAAATTATTTGAAATACAAGGCCATAGAAATTGGTCCAATATAAAAATCCTAAAGGGTCATTTATCGAGAAAGTGCCCTTTGAAAAATCTTGATGTGTCATTTTTTTAAGGAAAATAATCCAAATAATTTTCCTGAAGGGTCTTTATTTAGAAAAGTCTCCTTCATAACAATCTTGAGGTGTCTTTTTTAGCAAGTGCCCTTTGCAAAAATCCAAAAGACAAAGGTTCTAATAAAAGGCATAAGGGCACAATTTTTTTTAGGAAAATTATCTAGGATAATTTTCTTGAAGGCAGAATTCTTTCTGAGAATTTGTTCCAAGGAAAAAGAGTAATTATGATTTCATTCAAGGAAAGTGTCTGAGACATAAATCTTGAAACAAATGTCCAACAAAAGGTCTAAAATAAATAGCCCAAATAACTGATTATTTTGGTGAAATGGTCTACAACAAAAGGCTAAAACATAAATTCTAAAAGAATTATTTGCTTTGGGGAAAATGCATGGGAAGTAGAGTGACGTTCACACAAGTGTCAAAGTTCAAGTTTAGTAGTTATCCATTAGAGCTTAAATTTGATGATCTATAGGATGTTATATACATCCACGTGATTTTCAAATTATGGTCATGTAGACATCAAATTTAAGCTCCAAAAAATATCCATTAGAAGCCAAATATCCTAGTGATAGTTGCAAAAACATGAAATTCAAGCCACATTAAATAGTTTTTAGAATTTATAAGGTAGGATATGATAGTGTGGATCAATCAATTAAAAATCAAATGGTACAAGCTTAACTAGTAGGATAATGGGCCTAGGCAAATCAATGTCTCACATTTGATCATAGATTTAGATCTAATGGCATGTGAGCAAGTCAAAAGGTCAAGGATCTTGGAGGCCACCACATGGCATAAGTGCATAAAGTAACAATTTGATAGCAGGATCTTGAGATCAACAAATGATTAATAAGTGGTATAAGAATGTTCAAGCTAATAAAGGATTGATGGAGTTAATTTAATCATGCAAATTAATATCAATAGTGAGTTAGGGTCAAAGAGGTCAGTGAACCCTAATTAAAAATGTATAGGTGACAAGTGGTACAAGTGTGTGGGTCCTGCCAAAGGATATATGGATTGCATTCATTCACATCAGGAAGATCAATGATCTTGTTGATGTGGTTTTTATGCACACAATAGCCATAATGAGGTAGCCTCTAACATTTTAGGATCTTGATGGAGGTAAATTCCATTCTAAGGCACAAGTTATAGGTATGCAATCTTTGACAACCTATTGATGGAATAGTAGGTAGGGTATGGAGGTTATTAACAAGGTTTTTGGAGGGAGATATGGATTTAGAATAGAGTAATTTATTATGTAATTTATATGGGTGACTAGATTCTAATTTAGAGTGGGTAGATCTTAACAACAAATTCAAAAAAAATAAGGTAAGGTTGGGTAGAAAATAAATCTCCATGGGTCTCAAGAATTACTTCCCTAGTTGGTTTCTAGATAGACCTATATTTTCTTATAACCAATGCCTATTTCTAGCATTAATTGCAAACATGAAAATAGACATGGATAAAGAGTCTAAGGAAAAAGAGATGTAGGAAGTTCACCAGCCTCAGACAAAGGTTTCTCCTATCATGGAAATTATTTCACACCCTTAAATTAGGAGAGGATGGCTCGAGCTAATGAATTATCTAAAGTAGCTATACCACACACTTATAAATTTACACCAAGAAAACACCAATACACATCCAAAATTTTGATTCAATATAACTTGAATATTTTAATAAATACATTAACCAATATTTAATAGCTATTTTACATCTAAGATTGGCATATTAATTAAATCAATCAAGAATCTATTTACAAATTTAGCACACTAAAGACTATTAAAGTTAAAAACCATAGAAATAACAACTAATAACACAATGGAGGAAAGAAAATACTCAAAACACTTGGCTTAATGACCAAAATGGCTTATTTCTCTATATTCCAAAATTTTATGACAAAACATAAATTTAGGGGTGGGTACAATTGTATTTATAGATCTTGGGGAAGGGTTCACCTCATCCTCCAAGTCTATGCATGATTTTTACATGTGGCGGTTAGAATGTGTAGTTCTAACTATGGTCTAAGACCATATAAGAAAAGCTAAAAAAACTATAAATTGACAAATTAACTTTACAAAAGTATGTAATTCATGCATGTATAATAAAATACAAAGTTAATATTACAACGATTTATCTAATTTACAAGGAGAATCTAAATATATGTGTTGTTATAGGAGTTGCACATGTATAAGGCCAAGGCTATGTGGTATGAAGTGCAACATGGGATTTAGTAGAAGTGGAATTTGAAGTAGAAGCTGAAGATATAGAAACACTTCTATATATCTCCTTATTTTTTGCCTTGTTATCGTAATAAAATTTATGCACTACCTCATGCTATTGGTTAATGATGTCTAAGTTAATAAATGAAGGTCGGTGGAGTCTCTTGGTTTGCCCAAGGAGTCTTGCATGTTCATCTTTAGTCAGCTATAAATTACTCCTAAAAATCTTAACTTTGGTCACCTTCCTCCTAACTTTGCTTAACTCTGATTCTATTCTTTCCAATGCCAAGCCTTGTAGGCTCTGTTTGAAGTTCTCAGTGGCATACTAGAAAATTTTATCAAAATTGATTCTACTAATCAATTTTCTAGTAGAAACTCTTGCCCTAGATAATTTTAGCTCATTAAAAATTTAGAGGAGATAAGGCTCATGTGCCTAGTACTCTATAATTAAAGTCATAATTGATTTTAACCACTTTTTTACCTCTTCATGCCTGATGATAACCAAATTTAGGGCATTAGATGCCTTGATTGTGGTCATTAAGTCAAGATGGTTGTATAATGATTTGCCATTGTAAACAACTATCATTTTATACTTGGAATTATCTTGAACTAGAGAGATACATAGTTGATTTTCTTGGTTCACATGAGGTACCATCTCAGCCTTTATAAATTCCATGGCCTATAAGGAATTATAACATTTGGATGTAGATTCTTAAACCTTAGCTTTGATACCTATAAGAATATATACCATGCTAGATTATTCTCTAAGATGCTCAACATGTGCTCATAATTTATTTACCTCCTCTTTTATCTCCTACTTAGATAAATCCACACCTTCATGGATGGCCACCACTACACCCTTGTGTGCTTAAACTATGTCTGAAAGATTCTCTTCATACATAGACTACCCTAGTTTTTTGTTCTACCTCTTACTGAGGGAGAACATTGGTTATCATTCTTCAAGGGTGATGTTTGTACCCTAGTCATCTTCCAATTTTCTCTTCTTTACTCTTTATATTGTACCAATTGTGGGGTTAAATAGAGTATACATAAAGGGGATCTTGATGACCTTATAGCTTAGCATTTCCTCAAATCCATGGCCCAATATATAATGTTGAGGGGTGTATTAGTGGTTGTAACAATAATTTAATTTTTGACCTCCTCTTCATCTTTCTTATATTTCTTACTAGCCTTTATTAAGACATTAGGTAAGGAAGACCATATTATTTTTGACCAGTACACTCCTCCAACTTGAGGGAGTGGGTGGACTACAACTATGTGAGGCTTGGCCTTTCTTCCCTAGATTGTGATAGTCACTATAGTTTCTTATATAGAAGTAGAAGGGAGGTCTATGTAGATTGAACATGAATTTGGGGTGGTGAATAGAGCAGTCTACACTTTCTTGATTGCCTTCTTATTTTTGTGAACTCTCATAGTAGAAGTACTAGTAGATATAGAGGGAATATCCATGGGAAATGGTGTGGTAGTGATAATGTAAGGATCAATGGTTGTTGTGGAAATATAAGGAATAGATGTAGAGGTGGAAGGAAAAAAGGGGGTGGATGTAGTAGAGGGAATGGGGACTTCCACAAAAGAGACAAGTATCTGATCAATAATAGAAATTAAACTCAAAGGAAAACTAGAAAAGGTTTAAGTACCTTAAAGATGGAGCTCAGGGGGTTCAACATAAAGACTCATATCCCTAGCTATCTCCAACTCATCCTATTCACATAAATCATCTAATATGTCTATGATGACCACTTCATCTTATCTTGATGGTTGTGAACTTGGAAGCAAGCCTTGAGATGCATGCATTATAGGGCTGCCTATGGGAATCCTAGGCTTCCTAAAATAGACCAAAGGAGTCTTTCCTTGAATGGGAGAGCCCTGGTAGGTAGATGTTGTTGCTTATGAATTAGCTACACCAGTAGATGACATAGTAGGAACTTGACTAATGCTGGCAATAGGAATTTCTTGAATCTTGTCATCCTCCTCATTAGAGTCTAAGCTGATAGGATCTCTTATTTTCTTCCTATTTGTGTACTAGACTTAGGGAGCCAAAGTTCTATTTTTACTAATTTTAGTTTCAATTTTAATGGAAGTCCTTGAGATGAGGAAGCTTCCTATTCTCTAGATCATCCTCTCTACAAATTTGAAGGCTACCATCCTTTAAAGAGAGCCCTTTGCCTATCTAACTCCCTAGTGGAGATACTAGGTTTGGTTTAGATCATTATCAAATGATCCTATTATAGTCCAATAATCTATGATCATTTTAGCACTTCATCTAATTTATCATTCATAAAAATAAAATCATAACAATAAGGCTAGTGGCAGTAAGGAATGTTAAACCCATGGATATTGCTATATTTTCCCATGGGGATCCCAGTATCTATGTTCCATTGTGGGGAAGACATAAAGATTTTTCTTTCCTTCTATATTTCCAAGATTTTTTCTCATAGTATATGTCATTATACTAATTTAAATTAAGCTTCTAAAGTATAAGACCTTTTTTTACCTACCCAAGTCCTCCTCAATGTTATTCCATAACTGGAAAACAATCTCTTGTTCCACCAACTTATCGGGTACAGACTTTGTTATACATAAGGTCTCAACCTTATTTCCACAAACCATGATGATAGTAAAGTTTGGGCATAGGAAATAATCTCCTTTTCCAATCAAATTCTTTAGGATGTTTTCTCCAAGTCAAGGCATAGGCAAGCCATGAATGGTTTGCCATACTTATGGGTAAACATCCTCATAGATCCTTAACATATAACTATGGTAAATATATACATGCATGAATTGGTAATGGTCATAGATTCTATGTTTTATGCAATCTATGGTTAGAGCCCATAGATTTCCCAAATCCTTATATCACATTCCCATGACCGCATCCACCAAATATGACAGCATATAAAAATATGCCATGGGGATGGGACATTTATCTTTACGAAAAATTTACTCTCTCAATCCAAACTAATTACTTCCCCTAGGGCATAGATGGCATCATGTGATAGCATTATATATAAAAATGGAACCCAATCTAAATTTACAAAATTGATGCTAGGCATACCATATAATCTAATAATAAAATCCATATCTATCTGGATTCCCATCATAAATTTACTGATTGGAATCACTCCCTTTGACTTCATCCCTTACCAGGTGATAGACTAGTCTAGGAGTCACCATGAGGAGATCACCTTCAGGATTGAGGTTTCTACTTTAAATTACACCCAAGTGTGTTTATCATAGTAGATGTTTGGTATGCTAAGAGATAGATACCTTTGAAAATTCCTTTCAGATATGAATGTGACCACTATATCACCATGAGAATGTCGTAGATGAACATCATATGATATTTTTCATAGAAAAGAAGAAATCCCTGAGAAGGTCTATGCATGGCATAACTATTTGTTTGGCCATGAAAAAATGTAATCTTTGGAATTTTTAGGCTAGAAGTTCCTGAATGAATATCTTTTCTACTAGTATCATTTCATCATCTAATGAAAACATGTCCATTGAATCAATAACATCTTAGAGTTGTGAATAGTTACAATACTTATCTTGAAATACCTCTACATCGAGTACAATATCCTTGAACTCTATATAATCCTTAATTGAGAATGTAGATAGGGGATTCGTTCCTTAGAACATCCTAGATGTGGAATCCATAGATATGTGTTTTAAACTACTAAAATTTCCTTTGATATGATATGTACTATGTAATCACTTCAGCTCTTATCTTAGTCACTATTATACTCACAAAATTCTCAAGATATGAACTAGGGATCTTGATATATATTATCAATGAAGATGCCTCAATTACAAGTTAACTTACATGTAAATTATGGATTAAATGGATACATGTCCTGTATATAGGATCCTACATTAAATACCAGCTTATGAAATATAAATATATAATGTTCACTTGTTCTTATTTCAAAGTTTTTAGCTTAGGTTAATAGAGGGACCTTAGTATATTATCAAATAGGAAGTAATTTATCTTTTTTTCGATAAGTATGACATAATTTTAATATTTTTCTTTGTAATAAGGCATTTGGGAGTATAATGTCAAAAAAGTGCTTTTGGGTCAATGTTTGTGGATAATTCACTCATAGGGATTATTTCAGATGAAATGTTTGCAAAAATTATTTTGAAGGGAGTCTTTTCATTGGGTAAAAGTCTCAAAACAATTATTTTGAAGGGATAATTCATGGATAAAGGGTATTTTCAAACTCCCCAAAGGGTACTTTTGGTTTGAAAGGTCCACTTCATAGGGAATTTTATCCATGACAAAAGTCCCAAAGGGTCTACTTCATAAATGTCAAAGGGCACTTCTAAAATTCCTAAAGGGTACTCTCATACATCTATGGGTCATTTCAAAGGTTTGAAAGGGTAGGATTCATAAAAATTGAAGGTTATGTGCCTTTAACTTAAAGGGTCAGTTTAGGAAGTCTGAAGGGAAAGTCCCCTTCAGAGGAATTATTTTGGGGATTTTACAATCAAACAAAACATTTGAAACAAAATGTTTAAAGGAAATGGTCTGGGGTGAAGGTGTAGGACAAAAATCTTGAAGGGCATGTCTATGGTGAAAAGGTTCATTCACAAAGACTAAAGGGAACTTTTTTAAGGCAAAAAAGGTTGAAAGAAATATCTTGAAGGATAATTCCCATAAGGTAAAGGGTTTGAAAAGGTTTTAAAGTGTAAGAAACACAAAACCCAAAGGTTGTATGCCCTAAAATAAGTGGTTAAAAATGGGTTAAATGGTCAATTCGTAAAGGCTGAAGGGCTAGTTGGAAGAGTTCTGAAGGGTAGGTGGAAAGAAATAGAAAGGTCTAATTTAGGGTAATTTTTTTCTTGAAGGGTCTACTTTGAAAAGGCTTTTGGGTAGGTTATCAAGTCAAAAATGTAATTTTAAAATATCTGAAGGGGCCAAAAGTTCATAGGCTAAATTCTTTCAAGAGAATTGTTTTGGATGAAAAGTCTATAACAATTTCTCTAAAAAAATAAGGATTCCTAAAATAATAAAACCCAAAATAGGATAGGACCAACATTTTCTTGAAACATAACATCCAAAATATAATTTTATCACAAAGGTCAAAAGAATTAACCTAAAGACTATGAACCTAAAGAATTTATCTTTAATACACAAGTTTGTATCATAAACACAATAAACATAATGCCAATATCATCCTACCAAAAAAGTGAAATGCCCTATATTTCCCAAACATTTTATAAACATATGAAAAGATCATAATTAAAAATAAATTTTGGGTCTTTATCTTCTTGTGAAAAAGGTGGGGGGGTGTTGGGTACGAAAAATGGTGACTTACAGGGGGAATACTCTTGAGTATTTGAAGACCCATAACTCTAGTTAGAAATCAATAGATCAATTTTGAAGTGTGTCACAAAAAAAATACTTGAATCAAAAATATGAAAGGGACTCCTAAGTTAATTCACACAACATAATTGCCTTCAAATTTCGTAGATCTATGTGTGTTAAGTGTGTAATTCATTTACCCCTTACTATGATGATTTTTCTAATCTTTTGATGAGGTTTTAGGTTTAATTCCATTTTATTTTGAAAACAAGGGAAACTTAGGAATTGCTCTATTTCCATCTAGGTGTTCATATCCCTGACAGATATACCTTGGATTCCTTCCTTTATCCTTCCATTGCTCTTTTTTAACCATGATGCAAGGTACATTAACCTTATTTCATCATGTGAGACTTTTCTTTTAATTTTATTCAGGTCTTCTTTTGCTCTTTATAAATCATTAATTCTTATTTATCTCTTTTTTAGATACTGAGTAATGAAGAAAAAAAGAGATGGAACCCCAGTGAGTTGATATAATTATAAAATAAATCATTACTAAGACATCCCTAGCAACTAGATCTACACCCATAATTATCATATTTAGCAATTATCATCTTGATAAGTGCATTTGATCTAATAAAACAAGAAAAAATTCTAAATTTGTATGAACACAATGAGAGAAACTTCCACATGCCTAATTAAATTATTTAATTATGACATGATCTAGAATAATCTCTGATTGCCTACTTTCATTCTAAAGAACTCAAAACATAGAAATATACCCAAACTATATACTAATCTCCAAATGTGTTAATATTTTAATTTTCCCTTTTTTCACAAGTCTAACACTCATTTATTTTGGATTAATTTTGGCAATAACTAGAGGAAACACAATCCTAATCATTAGAGAAAACCAAGAACAACTAATCTAGAAAGTAGGGAACTACTCTAGAAATCACAATACTGAAAGTAGGAAAGACTAATCTAGGAAAACTTTTGAAATCTATTCTAATAAGGCCAAATTACTAAAAATGGGAAAGATAAATAAGAAATGATTGTAAATCTAGTCTATAAATCATGTAAATCTAATCTAGAAAGCATGACATTTAATCTAAAAAGCATGGAAATGTAATCTAGAAAGCATGAAATATAATCTAGAAAGCATGGAAATATAATCTAGTCCTATGTCTGAGCTTATCTAAATCCTCTCAATCAATAATATCTATAGATGGAATAACTATGAAGTAATGTTTTAGGAACTATCCATTAACTAGATCTGTAAGCTCATTAGCCTTGAAGTATTTCAAATAAAACATGTTATTGCCCATGATCTCTAAAATTTGATATGGTATGATCCAAAATGTATCAAGCTTGTCATGTTGTCCTTTATTTTCATGGGCTTTATCCCATAGTAACACAAGATCTAAAATTCTAAATGCTTTAACTTTTGATTTTTTATCAAACCACCTTTTAACTACATCTTGGTGTTTGCTGAATGTATGCAAAGATTTAGTCCTTGAATACTCTATTTCTATTATATTCAACAATCTTGATTTTGCTTTATCATTTGGTTCCATGTAATCTTGTATGAACTAATAAGTGGGAAACTTCATTGTGATGGGAAAAACTAGTTTGCATCCATATATTAGTAGGTAAGGCAAAGATTTTAAGGCTTTCTTCTATCTCATCTGGTCTACCCAAAGAGCATAGTTTAATAGATTATGCCAGTCTATAGGCTTGCCCCTTGATGGCTTTTTTATTACCTCAATCATATTTTTATTCATAAAATCAGCTAATCCATTCCCTTGAGGGTAGTGGTTAGAAGATAACTTGATTATAATTTTATTGTCATAGGCCCACTTAGTGAACTATGTTGATATAATTGTTGGTCTTTTGTCATATACCAAAGAGATGGGCACGCCAAATCTAGTCGTAATGTGCTCTTCCAAAAATTGAATTACATCTTGTGATCTACTATTGTTTGTGACAATGGCTTTTATATATCTAGTATAATAATCTATAGCTATAAGTATAAATTTATCACTGGCTAAAGAATTTGGGTTGATTACACCAATGAATTCCAAGCCCCACTCTACAAATAGCCTTCCTTCAATAATTGGTTGTAAAGGCATGGCTATGTGAACCTCCCTTTTGGCTAATGCTTGACATTCATGGCAAGTTTTGATGTGCATGTGAGCATCCTTGAAGTTGGTTGGCCAATAGTATCCTAACCTCAAGATTGTATGGGCTATGGTGTTGCTAGATGGGTGACCACTACCTATATTTTGATGTAAATTTTCTAGGATCTCTTTGGCCTCTTTTGAAGATACACATCTAAGATATATACCTTCATAGTTCCTTCTATAGATAATTCCCTTTTTGATCATGAAATGATCAGCTTTGAACCTCAAAGATCTCCTTTATTCTCTATTATATTTTAAAGGACACATTCTCATAAGTACTAAAGTATGTCTTTATACCACTCACCTTTAGAAACTTGTGATTCACATACCTCTACAATAGTGATTCATGGGTCAGGCTTAGTTATGAGCTAAACACTGCCTTGTCCTCTAATGATCTTTGCAAGCTTGATTTCTATGTTGAAACTCTTGGAACTTAGCCATCCACTTCCCTCAACATTTCCCTAGCTCATTTTGTGATAGGGTGAGCTTCACAACAGGGCCTAGGACAATAGTAATGGTTTTGTTACTCAAAATTTAATGTCTAAATTTCTTCACTATTTAACAAGGGTAAATATTTTCTTATCGATCATGGAGTATCAGAGTTCATTGTATTTCAAATTAGTGCTTATGAAGATGATCAAATGTTCTATCTCTTCCTTTTATGTGATAATGACAAAAATTATGTGTTCAAAAGAAAAGGAGTATAGATAGAAATCCTTTGTAAAGTCTAGATTTATTAATACTCGAGCTTGTGATATCATATCCTTGATGTCCTAAAAAGACTTTTTGGCTTCAACTACCCATTCTATCTTAGTATATTGCTTTGATCATGGTGGTTAGAGTCTTGATGATTTTTGTAAACCCTGAGATACACTTCCTTATAAATTTTATCTTTCCAAAGAATGATTTTAGATATTTTTTACTGTTTAGTGGCTAAATCTTCAAAATTACTTAGATTCTATCAGGATCAATAGTGATCCCATACTTAGTGATGATGTGTCCCAATAGTTTGCCTTTAGTAACTCTGAATATGCTTTTCTTTAGATTTAAAGAAACACTAAATATTATACACCACTTAAATATAGACTATAGGTGAGCTATATGATCCTTTATATTATTTGAAAATACTGTGAGGTCATCCATATAAATAATTATGCATTTCCCAGTCAATCCCTTGAAGGCATGATCCATGACATATTGATAGGTAGTCTTACATTGCTTATGCCAAATGGCATCCTTTCATACATATAATTTCCCCATTTTGTTGTAAACATAGTCTTTATCTGATCTTTAGATTGCACTAATACTTGATTATACCTTGAAAGTCCATTTAAAAATGGCATCATTTCAGAACCATTCACAATTTGTATTACCTCATCTACCTATAGCAGAGGGTAATTATCTTTTTCAAAAGCTTTATTCATATTTTTGAAGTTTATGCATAGTATAATTTTGCCATTCTTATTTCCTACTGCGACCAAATTGGGCCACCTAGGTGGAGTGTTGTATGGGGAAGACAATTTTGGCACTTAGTAACTTCTCCACTTCTCTCTAAATAAGAGGCTCCAAGATAAGATTCACAATCCTTTACCTTTGTCTAAAGGGTTTATGATCTTACTTCAGGGGAATGGTGTGGGTGATGACCTAGGGGTTATGCACTTTTAGGTCCTCATATGTCTAGGTGATAACATCCCTGTACTGAGAGATTAAATCCCTCATTCACTGCCTTTCCTCAGGAGTAAAACTAAGACCAATATTGACATAACATGAATTATGTTAATCTCCTAGATTTTATTTCTTGAAGTTTGATTCATTGACCTTTGGTTGCCAAAGTTGTGTCTGAGGATCCAAGTTAAAAGGCCTTTCTAGGGTGACTAAGCTAACTGGTATTTGATTCTCCTTAAGCTAGATAATGACTTATTTATGTATTTATTCTTGACAAAGGTGATTGACATCCTTGTCATCAATGATTTGGGGTTTAAAATCCCATATATTAGTTAAGAACTTGATGATCTACTGGTCATCATAAAAAACCTATAAATTTTCTACATTATCTAGAACAGATGGACAAGGAATCAATTCAATAGAAAATCCTTTTACTTTGGATTCCTGCAGTGGTTCTAAATTGGTAGTAATAGTGTCTAGTGAATTAACAACTTGATTTTATTATCTCAAGAGTGACACTATGTTGAAAGCTTTGAATCTTTCAATTAAATCCCATGCTATGTACTTATAACTTTTCAAATAAGGCAATTTACATTGGCATTTGTTTCTTATTTGGTGAACTACCATCTCTTAGTCCTTGAATAATTTTATCTATTTTACATTATTCTTAAGTTCAAACTATAGTCCTAAGATTATATCATCATACTTAGCCCCATTATTTATACAAGGAAACTACAATCTATAGGTGTATGCACTAAAATGTGCTAACCTCACTAATTGTATTAATCCATACTAATTTGGCCCAATATTTATACTTTCTAGCCATATTTCTGATATTCCCTTTCATCATCCTACATTCAATGACATTATTCATCCCATATCTTTTATAATTTTCCCTAATCATCTCCTTATCCTAATCTAACCCTAGTTATCCATTATATGGGAATTTTAAATTCCCATAACCCCACTTACCCACCTACTAACCTACATCTTAGCCTTTCCTACATCCCTATGTCACCTAATCCTTTTCTAATCCCCACATAACCTTCCTTAAATCATCATTAATTACTAAATAGAGTTCTATAACTCTCCAAATCTATAAATCTCTCAAAACTAGCCCTTTTCTTTAGAATTTTCTAATTCTAGAGATTTTTATGGAATTAAAAATTCCATGGAAAATTCCTAGCCCTAGTTCTCAAGGGCCCAAGTTTGAATTTAGACCCTTGATCTTCTCTCCCTTTCCCTATTTAACCAAGTTCTCCCTCCACCCTTAAACCATCTATTGAGCTCATACCAAAACCATGTCAAAATGAATCTAGAAAGCTTGTGAGGAAATTATGACAACTCCATAATCAAGCATCAAGCATACATTATCAATCCAACATCAAGCCATCATGGAGTCAATCTGAGTCTAATAATTTAATTTCAAATCCTATAATGGAGGCATGAGAATGTAAAGAGCATGGTAAGAATGTTATTTGTTCTCTGATTTATCTCCTCTATTTATTCCTATTGGTGCCATCATGTTTCGACTTTTACTATTATTTTGATAATATTTGCTTGGACTTGAAATTTGGTGCACATTTTGGTGACCACAGTGGGAGTAACCTCCCTTCATTATCTTGACACAATTTTTAGAAGTGTTGTAAGTGATTACAGGGTCAACTATATGTGAAATCAATACCAATTTTTTTATTTTTAACATGTTTTAGGTAAGTCACAGTATTGCCCTATTAATCACAGTATTACAATCATGACATTATTAACACTAATAGTGACATTTCCATTTAAGATGATAATGATTAGGGTCCTAGTAGGGTTTAATGTCTATGACAATACCATGAATTCCATAGTCATGGGATTAACTTGTTAATAGTGACATTGATGTTCCCAGTGGTAGTATTATGGTATCCCATAGTAAACCTTAGATTTTGAGGCTACTTTTACTGACTCTTTGCTCTTTTTAGGTGTGTTGTTTTTCTATGTGTATGAAATAAGGTGATTCTTTATAATTCAAGCTATCTAAACATATCCAATAATCTTATGACCCTATTAATAGTGAGGTTGTTCTAGTAATGGTGATATTGTAGATTCTAGTAGCAATATTGTTAAATTTAATAGTTGTATCTATAATATAGCCTATTTATATTAACTCTCTACATCTGTAGGTTGCTTATCTATTGTTGTTGATTATATGTGAAGGATAGAGAAGGGATCATCTTAAAATTATCTCTTTATCAAAAATAATATTAAGGGGTTATTTATTCATATCTGTCCCACTACTTATAGATTAAAGCTAGGTCTTGTCTCATGTTTCCTAATTTTGTCTTGTCTAATAGTTGTGGTTGTAGGAGGAAGAACTTTTCACCTCTTTAACAAACTTGTAACTCTTTTAGTGGTGGATTTGACCTAGTAATAGTAGGATTGTTGTTCTTAGTAAAAATATTGCATATTCATTAGCAACTGGTAAAACCCTACCATTATCTCCTTTGTATTAGAGTTTATATTATTTCCAACATTTGTCTAAGAGGTTTAAAAGGATCAGTAGAGTGTTAAATTTATGAAAATTTGGCCTTTTGAAAACTTAAAAATTTCCTTATATAAAACATTTAACCTCTTATTATTTGAAAACCAAAGTTGAAAAGTGGTTTTCAGTATCTTATAGGACTTATAAAGAACACATGAGAAAGGAGGTTACCTTAAATCCATCAAGTAGACTACTTTATGTCCATCCAAAAATACCATGACTTGCCTAGTCATAGGTTTGTTATGCAAATAGAAGCTTTGCTACTCCCAGTAGTTGCTTTGTAGTTATGGTTTGTCTTAGATTCTATTAGAATTCTTATCATCAAATAATTATATGTAAAAAAAATCCTTTTAATTATTATAATTTATTAGACTTTTTTTTTCACTTAGGAACATATATTTCTTTTTCCTTGAAGATTGAAATACCACTACTTGCATCTTTCTAAAAATCATGGATTTATTATCTATAATAGCAAGATTGTCTAATAGTTTCATTAATGTCATTAATCATAGCTGTTAGCTGACTATTTTCAATCTGATGAGTAGCTACTTGTAATATTGATAGTCCACTAGAAGTATTGTACATTATGGTCATGGCATTGCCTTGTGTATTCATGACATTATAGTAACTTGTGGGATTACTAAAATTTGAGTTACTAACACTTTTCTTGCAGGTTGTTTGGAGATTTTTCCACCCTGATAATTTTTCTAACCTTTGTGATTATAGAGAGGGTTTCCACTTTTCATTTTTGTCTTTAATTTTATAATATTTGTGGAAAATCTTTTGATTTAAGTTTATCATTGATCTTTTCTAGTAGCTTATAAATACTTGATTTATTGTTTGTGTTTGTATTGATTTGTAAATAACTTGTTGTATTGTGCCAAACACACATAGGTATTTATATTTGTTAATTAATTGTATCATGCACTTTTTTGTTTGTTAATCCCTCCATTAGAATAACATGTGATGTGGATTTCATCACCATACACATGGCTTAGTACATAGGGGTTAGTGTCATGCATTTCACCATTTCACTCTAAACAAACTCCATGTTTTGGTGGAGTATAAATATAAGGATATTTATCATTATGGCCTAATTAGAATTCCCCATAAAGGGTTCTATGGAGTGAAGGGTGATCAAGCCCATATACCTAGGGTAGTCAGACAACCTCCTACATGGACATAGGCCCCAACATACCATCATGTATATTAGGGAATCCCATAGATCATTTTTTATACCTTATAATATGGGACTTCAATTTTAATAGATGTTACATTGTAGGTGTTAGTAATAGCATCAAAGTGGCCATCAAGTGCAAGCAAGGTTGAGAGGGTTCAATAGATTCCATAATGGGTCACTAGCCTATAGCCTTACATGTATAGCTATTAGATGGTATGGGTATTGAATTACAGTTCCATATAATTTACTAATTATGTATAGACTTGTGCATGATTATTTTTTTGTTGTGATGAGACATGTTTTATATTCTAGCTGAGTCAGCCACACCCTTATTTTGTGTGATACCTTTTAGAGGCCTTTAGGATAATTTTCATTATTACATCAACATCTTACTTTTTCATTATCCATTTAGGTACTCATCACTTGTTCATAATCTCATTATCTTTTTGTACATATTGAATTTTTCTATTCCCATCTTAGTCCTATCCATCTCCCACCTTATTTAGAGATATCCACCCATCTTCCTCTATCATCATTACATCATCCTGTGACCCCTTTTGACCACATTATCTCTTATCTTCCCACTCAAATTTCCATTTCTAGCCTTCTCATAGTACACATTTCCTTAATTATCATTTTATCATCCCCTCCTTTTATAGTATCCACCTTAGAACTCTATTTCTCTTCTAAATATCCTATTTTTATTTCACTATTATCTTCACATAATCAATTCCTTATATTCATTTCACTACCTCCTTTTCATCAATAGTTCATGTGTTTTGATTAATATTTGACCACCACATTAATCCTATAATCACATCACATTCATCTTACATCCATCTTGTAGTATCCATCCCGTCTAGACTCATTCACATCTAGTACTGGCCACCTTCCAAATCCTTTTTACATTGTGACTAATTTATCATACCTCATCTTCCTATTCACCTTTATCATCATACATTACATCAACCCCATAATTTATATACATCCCATATCACTTAGTATCCACATCCTTTTCATATTTATCATCTTATAGAAACACACCTTATCATATATAATATTCATCTAATTTCCATTATCCATCCTCCCTATTATCTATTTTTCATTACATCCTACCTAGATCATCCTTATCTATATTAATTCCACATATCACCTTTGTACATGATTTTTGATTATACATATCACATTATTCTTTCATACATCATTTTTTTTAATACATCCACTTTCCATAATATCATTCGCCTTCATTTCACACTACATCTTACCTACATTCAGTCCATAACATCTAGTATTCATCTCCCTTTGCATATACTTTTGTTCATTTTAATCACATTCTTATTCACCCTCTATAGACGATCCTATTTATATCACCCAATACACACATCCACTTTATATAACATTATCCATATCTCCTTTCTATACAACATCCTACCTATGTCATTTCCATCTATAACCATTTCATAACACTTAGTATTTATCCACTTTTTATATTATTTTTTGTTTATCACCTTTTATCCACATTTATAATATACTTCCCCTTCATTCACTCATCCCATAAAATATTCATCCAATTACCATATCATTATCCATCTTCTCAACTATCTACCTCTTATTTCCATACCCTTTCCTATCTATTTTAATCACTCTATCATCACTTATCTATATACTCCCTTTTATATATTTTGTATCCATGTACATTCCCTCTTATCCATACATATCATATTGACTATAGTATCCATATTCAACCACATCCTCATATAGTTATTATATTTCACACCCACATATGTTAGATTCAATATCATCTCATCTCATATCCATTTTGAATAATCCTCATTTCATTCATCCCATATCCACCCCTTCTTACACATATATATTATCCACATAACCACATATTTTATATCCTCCTATCACATAATAACACCCTAGATTCATCCATAACTAGTTTATATATGTCACCATATCCCCTATCCATTTAGAAACTTTCATCTATAATACCCATCCCTCCTTCACATCCACATATTATATAGTGTCCATTCCTCTTTCACATCAACAAATAAAACTTGTATAAACTTCTTTATCCCTTATCTATTTTGTGTGTCTTAATATTTTTATATCCATCCTCCATATCCATTTGAGCATCCATCCTTCTTAACCACATGACTATATATACTCACCACTCATCCATCACTTCTCCACCCTTATTTTTTACCTTTAATTGATGTTTTGACCAAATCATTTTTCATCATATATCATCAATCCTCTTGTTCACATCCCATTCTTTTTAAAAACTAGATTTCATCTTAAAACCAAGGTCTTAAGTGGTCACCCATCATTTTTGAATAATTAATTATCACCTCTTCTTGAATTTTGATTATCACTACACATAGTCTTGTAAGATCCTAATCTAGCACTCATCACTATCTCTTTTAGATATGTTTATCCTCTAGCACCCATAGACTTGTCCTTTTGTTAGTAGGTAAAACTATCTGATATCATCACTTTTCTCTCTCATCCTTAATAGATTAGTCTTTTAGAGGACTTTTTATTTTAGTAATTATTGGTAAAATCTAATATTATAATTAATATCTTGTTAGCATCTTGTCACTTCATTGGTCTCAATATAGAAAACCCATCAACTATAAATCATCTCTAATCCACTAATATTTCCTTATTAGCACCCATTATATCATCCTCTTGATAGTTTTAAATTTTAGGCACCCATCATATTCCCTATCCTTTTACTATCTTGACAACTAGGCATTTTTGATAAGTTATTAGCACTTATTACACTATCAATATGACATGTGATCATAGTCTTTAATCCATTAGTATATACCATCTCCATCATTACATATCACACTAGTTCAGTCCTTTTGATCTATTTTGTTCAAGAACCTTATCCAATCCTTATCCTACCTACATCATCCATCATCTATCAACCATCATCATGGAACTAAACCCTACCTTCATTGACCAATACATACATGCCAACAAGGATGAGATCCTTTTGTGACTCATTATGATGGGTGTACCATTTACCAAAGGTTTTAATCCCCTTCACCTCATCACACCTCCTGTCTAAGCCCTGACATGTGAAACCTATACCAATCCTCCATCTGCTATCCATAAACCACCATCTACCCATTCCCATATGAGTAAATGGAATCCAATCTTAGTCACCTCAAATCAATCCACCAAATCATATCCAAAACCATCTGATCATAAGTCTAATGCTTATACATCTAAGTCACAACATGAAGTGGGTCCTTATACTCCCCTTCCCATATCATTAGAATCCCTTTTCAAAAAACTTGTCTCCACTAAAATGATGGTCTATCCATCTATCCAACATCTTGATCTCACTAAGCCAAATCCCTTTTGATATAAAGAAAACCAATATTGTGCATATCACTAAACTTAGGGGCATAGCATTAATTGATGTTAAAATTTCCAAGATTTTGTCCAAGACCTCATTAACCATGGTGATATAGTAATTGATGATAAACTAGATACATCCAGATACTTGAGTGAAAAAAAAGAGGAATGTTAAGATTCCCTTCCCAATCATGATCAAGCTCTTCCCTTTCTAAGCCAAATTCAAGACACCACACCCATCCTACATGATCTCCCCATCCTTGAAAAATCCTCTATCATAACCAAGTCTATCCCTATGATCCTAGTCCACCCATCTCTCATAAGTCTCTCCATGAGCCTATCATTGTAAAACCTATCATTCATCCATCATCTTCCTCTCACACATCACCTCAAATACCCCTTATTGAAAGGTTAATAGTAGATAATGCATCTAAAAATAAAATCATTATATCTTGTGCATCAGAGTTAGCTTCAAAGTCAACATTTCAGGTCTTATATTCCATATGATCATATTTATCACTTGTATCCAAATTAGATTCTTCATTAAAAACATCATCCCTCATTGATGTTGATAATGCCTATCTTTTATTGGATACCTATAATATAGATACCTCTAATTCATTACCAGGCATATCTTTTAATTCCATTCTAGATGATGACATCATAAATTTTCAAGAGTTATCTATCAAATATTATTAGAGTGAGTTTCATCCTCTTTTGGATACATCTACTACAACTAGTCCTAGTGATCCTTTTGTTGATCTTGAGGATATTTTCTCCAATGTCAAAACTAGGTATCTTAATAACCCCTATGAAGACTATGCTTCCCCATCACCACTCATTAACCTTCTCATTCTCTCACCATTATCTTCATCCATCATTGACCCTTTTCTCCTTATTAACGATCATTTAATCACTTCCCTCCATAAGGATGAACAAGATCATGCATCATTGGACCATTACTCGAGAAATATAATATATGCCACAAATCCAAAGGTCCATTATAATATTCCAAAAGTCATTAATCATAATCAAGTAATATTTGATTCTATAAATTAAAATCAAGAAGATTCAAATCATCAACCTTATCCAGAAATGTATTCTCCTAATAAAGCCTGATATCTAGCACTAGGAGTCTATCAAAGCTAAAATAATCATTGTATATCAAGTCAAAGCTTGATATCTATTGAAGCCCAAAATCAAGTACCAAGGGGAAGTCAAATTCAAATACAGTCAAATTCTCATAATAATATGGTTGATCATCTATCAAATAATCAAATCAGAGATGAAATACATCATTAAAATGTTTTGGATCTCCTATAATATTTTTTTCATGAAAAAAATAAAATGAAGCATGTCGCACACCTCCAACAATGTATGTGACTGCTAGTCTTAATCCTATATGACTCATCACCCCATCTATAACAATCTTATCATCCATTTTAGTCATAATCCTCTATCACCCATCATACCATCCTATCTCAATCCTATCATTCATCAAAATCAATCTATAATCAAATTCATAATTCACATCACCCTCCTGGGTAGTATATTCTCTCCTAGGGGCAATGATGATACCTAGTCTAGATATCTAGAGGGGTCACCATCAAGAATCACTAAAGGCCACCATGACATCTAGGCATCTAACATCTATCATAAAACAAGTTTTGGATAAATAATCCATCAAATTTCCATGCCTTGCATCTCACCCATCATCTAATAAACTAAGATGCCATCTAAAAGTAAAAAAAAGTCAAAAAGGTAAAAAAACCAACATCAAATTGCAAAAACTAGTCATTTGGTGCCTTGGGGAAGTACCATGATGAAAAATAGTTTTTAGCATCATGGTAAAATAATTTATTGTCCACATTATTCCATAACACTTAGGGGAAAATTTTTCCATCTCATATCCTCCTCTATCCTTGCCACTTGTGACATCCCTTATCCACTTTGTCTACATCACCCATAATTTTATCCCTTGATCCATTATTTTATCTATCATACACCATCATATCACATATCATATCTCTTCTTCCCTCCTATATTTAAATTTTTAAGGAAGTGAAAGGTGTCTTGATAAATGTCCTCAAACGATCTTGGTATATCCTCTAATGGACTCTTAGGCAAATAATCATCTGGTTCCTTCACAATGTGGTCATTAGATATCCTTATCCCCATCATCATCATCCTTTTTCATCATATAAATAATCTTGCCATCCTTCTCTTGGTTTTTATGCTTGGTATTCCTTTTTCTAGTAACCCCATTTTTATAGTGTACATACATATCTCAAAAAGTCATAAAATTTTGAAAAATATCAAAAACCCTAAAATTCATGAAATCTTAAAAAGACAAAATAGTCCATCATGTCTTGTCTTATGCCTAATCCCATAGTAGCATCCATCTCCATCCATCTCATATTTTCCCCATCTTTGGATAACACATTTTGTCTCAAGAACAAATTGGAGTGGTCACCCATCCCTTCATGTCTTCCATCTCATCTTGTTGGTCCAGTCTTATCAACATATATCACCTTGTCAAAGACTTTAATTTGGCACCCATCACTTCCTATTAGGGCATTTTCATACCCAACACCCATCACATCACTCTTTTCTAGTGAAAGGTACTTGATACCATTATTATCCTTATCATTTCCTCTTCATATCTAGCACCCATCCAATAACTCTTTGCTAGTATGAAAGGTATTTAATCCTATCAATCCTCCTCTTTCTAGATTGGATTCCTGAAGGGCCTTGTCTATTGGTAATCCTTAGTCATCAATTTTATAAATAACCTTATGTGACCACTTTTTGATTCAATCTCAAGACCAAAATAATATTCAAAGACCTTATCACATCATTTATCCTTCTATCCTAAACTAGGGGCAACATCTTAGCTTAATCCTAACCAAATCACCCTATCCAAATCTAAGTTCATCCTAACTCCAAAATCACATAATGATCATCTTATTCTAACTCATCACTCAATCACTCATCCTATCATTAGGTAAGACATTATGACATTGCATGTAGATACTTGTGGGTGTGTTACTTCTTTATTTTATTTGTCTTGTTTGCATGTCATGTATATATCTTGTTTGTATTATGTTTTGTTTATCATGTCTCTTTTTGTCTATTTGGTAATGAATGAGGATGCTATTAGGACACTAAAAATTCCCTCAAGGATGCATAATTCACCACTTGCCCATGTACTTTGGCATAATTTCCTCTTGGTCATGATTATATCATGGGGCATCTTGGTAAGTGTTATATTTTTGGATTACTTAGACTCTGATGAGCCTTATACAATTGTGATGGTTTGATCACACCCACCCTTGTCATTCTTCTAATCATATAATCATCATTCTCCACATCAAAACCTATTTGAATAACATCCCATATTTTATCCTCATCCCATCACCTAAGTCATATTCTATCATTACTAATATCATCCTTTAATCCCTAATCATCATCATCATTGTCCTATATCATCTGATCAAAACTACATTAGCCTAAGGTATTTTTAGACTATGTAGGTAACATTTGGCCACTTTTTTAGTGCCAAAGGATAGCTCAACCATTATCTATATCAACCATCCTCATCCCCTAGTCCCGTATCAATAAAATAATTTGGTCAATTGATCATATCAATTCTTTTCTATCATCACCTACATCATCTTGATTGATTTAGCTTTGACCTACACCCATCATACATCTTATCAAATCATCATCTTATCCTATCCTAGATCTCTCCCTTTCATGTGTATTTTCTTGGGATATGTCTAAATTTTATGGCCTTTTAACCCTATCATCATCCTATTATAGTTGATTCCCCCTTGGGATGCATCTTAAACCATAACACCTATCATATTTTTTCCTTATGCATGTGTCTTTACTATGGGTATCATAAATTTGTATCTCATTTCCTGAGTCAAATCACTCATCTTCTATCCCACATCTAACATCTCATCCCCTCATCTACCCATCTCATCCCACCCATTATTTATTCTTTTGAGTGGCCATCTAGCTCACTCTTCTCTACATGTCCCCTTGAGGGGCCATCATATCCCCTAACATCATCCACTAACATATCCCCTAATATCATCTACTAAAAATCAACCACAATATGGTTTTTCTTTGAAAGACAATTAATCCTTCCACTTCGTCTACTCATAATACCCTTTCAACGAGGGGAAAAATGTATGCACTAAAATGTTCTCACCTAGCTAATTATACTAATTCATGTTAATTTGGCCCAACTTATATACTTTTTAGCCATATATCTAATATTCCATTTCATCATCCTATATTCACTAACCTTATTCATCCCATCTCTTTATTAATTTTCCCTAATCATCTCCTTATCCTAATGTAACCCTAGTTATCCATTACATGGGAATTTTAAATTTCCATAACCTAGCCTACCCACCTACTAACCTACATCCTAGCCTTTTCTACATCCCTATGTCACCTAATCCTTTTTTAATCCCCACCTAATCTTCCTCTAATCATCATTAATTCCTAAAGAGATTTCTAGAACTCTCCAAATCTAGAACTC
This sequence comes from Torreya grandis, assembly GCA_037957365.1. Classification (NCBI taxonomy): domain Eukaryota; kingdom Viridiplantae; phylum Streptophyta; class Pinopsida; order Cupressales; family Taxaceae; genus Torreya; species Torreya grandis. The sequence continues at coordinate 342,218 of JARHVA010005981.1, read as the reverse complement.
TCTCCAAAATAGCCCCCTTATTTAGAATTTTCTAATTCTAGAAACTTCCATGGAATTAAAAATTCCATGGAAATTTCCTATCCCTAGATCTCAAGGTCTGAAGTTTGAATTTGGAACCTTGATCTTCCCTCTCTTTGCCTATTTAACCAATTTCTCCCTCTACCATCAAACCATCTATTGATCTCATACCAAAACCATATCAAAATGAATCTAGAAAGCTTTTGAGAATGTCATGACAAATCCATAATCAACCATCAAGCCAACTTGGAGTTAATCTGAGTCTAATCATTTAATTTTGAATCTTGGAATGGAGGCATGAGAAGGTAAAGAACATGGTAAGAATTTTATTTTTTCTCTAATTTATCTCCTCTCTCCATTCCTATTGGTACCATCAAGTTTTGAGTTTTACTATCATTTTGATAATATTTTATTAGACTTGAAATTTGGTGCATAGTAAATAGCCAAGAAATTCTTACCTTTAGGATTAATTCACTTAATTCCGACACCTTATCCTTACTTGGACTTGGATCTATCAAAATGCATTGTCCATAGCTGATTTGAACCTTCAAGTTTCATGTTCTGCACTGAATTATGAGTGGTAAAAGTATAGATACCTAACAAGGGAGAATCATACTTTACCTCTTCATTTTTGACATTATATTTAGTGATGGGATATTTCATTTTGGCCTCTTTATCAATTCTAATCTAATTTTCAACTCCTCTCCATGGTAGACATATGTGTGAGAAGTCTACAAAAAGATACCCATTAAGCATTTTGGACCAGTCTCTATTTAAAAATAATTTGTAACCTTCCAATATGTCCACTACCAAGATATCGATAGTTAGTTGGAATATTGGTTATGATTCTACTTTAATGTGTACATTTTTTTAGTTATCTCATTACTAGTACTACCATTTTATCTAGCTAAGATACTAATCACTTTGAAGGGTTGGGAGTAAGACCAAGATTTTTACATATAGAAGTAGGCGTAATAGTTGCAGATGCTCTAGAATAAACCAAATGGTTATGAATATTCTTACCAAATGATTTGATGGTTATAAGGAATGGTGGTACTTCAATATTACTCTTGTAGATGACATTAGTATCATCCACTTTCACTTCTTTTAATTTGTTTGAAATTGTTCTTTTTCTCTCCACATGGGTCTTTCTAGTGATATACTTCCATAGTAACTCCTTTTGCTCGTTGATTTTGGGATAACTCATGAAGCATGATATTTTCCTCAATTTTCTTCATATATTCCATGATGTTGTATCCTCTAGATTTTATTTATTCATCCTCGATTGGTAGTAGATCATTCCTTTTTAAAAGGGTAGATTGTTGTCTACTTTGGGATTGGGTATAATTCCTATGGTGTTTATAAGAGTCGATGTGGTCAAAGGATGCTTGTTCTTAAAGTTTTATGCACCTCTTTGAAACTACTAGAAAGCATGAACATCATTTGTATAATTCATTGTCAGTCTCAAAGAACATGGTTGTGATAGAAGATCCAAGGTTTTGATGATATTCTAGTGGATTATTCATATAATCTTACCTTGTTACATCCCTCTAAAATATTTTAAATGTTATACAAAATTTAGTGCAATCAAGCTTTCCATGCTAGGCTGTATTATATATCCTACACCAATTGGGGAGAGTTGTTTTAGTGATGTTGATTTTTGGGAGTCTGTCAGATTGCTCAATATTATATGTAGGCCTGTTAAATGGCATATTATATCTTTGAGAACCAATGTTATAGTTTCCCATCTAAACATTGGTATTGCCTAACTCTTTTTGCATATTCAGAAAAATATTACTTAATTTATGAACCATCTTCTAAATAGAATCCAATTCAGCTTTTATGGAATTTGCACCTTTTAGAATAGCTATAAGAAGTGTGTTTTCATGTTGGTTTTGCTAGTGAATATTTCCTATCATGTGATTATTCAAATAGATAAAACTTAGATACATCATTTTTGTCAATGGAGGTAGCATGTATAGGTGATTTTGCTTGTATACTAGGATATTTTGCTTCACATGTGATATTAGATTGAGTGCTAGAAATCCATTGTTGATGTTAGGTACCCCAAACATCTATGGATTGAGTTTTATATCAATGTTAATGGATTATTCAAATTCTAATTCCAAAGTATTGGTAGTAGGTACTCTTCTCAAGAACATAGTGGTAATAGGATCTAAGGTGGTTTTGTATATCTCAAGTGCTAATGTCACTTCTAGTTTATACCTTGGGGTAAACTAATTGTACATATTATACCATATTGTGTTTAAATCATGGATGGGATCATTAGTTTTCCTATTAATGTTGGTAAAGTGATTATATACCAGTCCAAGATTGGTGACCTATCCAAACTATGCAATAAAAGCCATTTGACAATCCTTCCAATTAGTGATGGATATTTTCGTAAGATTCAAATACCAATCATAAGTAGTATCAATTAAAGTAACATGGATTAACCAACATGGGACATCCTCACCTAATACATTAATTAATCTTAAATTATCTTTAATAGATTTAATATGCTCTTCTATATTCCTTGACTCTAAAGGAGAAAAAGATGGTAGATAATCTTAGGGTAAATTGTGCATATCCTTTGGGATGGTAATGGCAAATCCAACTAACTAGATTTGTTGAGCCATTGTTTTATTAACAAGAAAAGGGTTCATTATGGGTAAAGGGTGCCCTAGTTGAGGTGGATTATTCTTAACTACAGCTATTGGCATAGCTCTAGGTCTCTTATGGCTTGCTAAGGGTGATACTAGTAAACCAGCCTAAGAATTGGATTTGGTCACTTTCTTGGGTAACTCTAGTGAAAATATATGTAAGAACTAACCTCTATTATTGGGAGGAAACTAAATTCCCTCCTTCTAGTGCCAATTAAACTATTTATGCAAGTTTTATGCATACCATAGATATAACGAGGTAGCTTTTAATGTCTTAGAATCTCAATGGAGGTAAACTCCACTCTAGGGCATAATTTGCAAGTATGAAGTCTTTGAAAACCTATTGATGGAATAGTGGGTATGGTTTGTATTTTTTTAACAAGGTTTTTGGATAGATTCATGGCTTTCTAAGAGTGAGTTCCTATGTGAGTTGGATGGGTGACTAGATTTTAATCTAGAGTGGGTATATCTTAACAACAAATTTAAAAAAAGGAAGGTAAGGTAGGTTATAAAACAAATCATGGGTCTTAGGAATTACTTCTTTATTTAGTTTCTAGATAGACCTATATTTTCTTAAAACTAATGCCTATTACTATCATTAATTATATACATGTAAATAGATGTGGCTAAGGAGTCTAAGGAAAAGGAGATGTAGAAAGTTCACTAGCCTCAAAAAAAAGTTTCTCCTATCAAGGTAGTTATTACACACCCTTCAATTAGGAGATTATGGCTTATGATAATGAATTATCTAAGGTGGCTATAGCACACTCTCATAAAACTACACCAAAAAAACACCAGTACACATCCATAAATATGATTCAATCCAATTTAACTATTTCAATCAATACATTCACCAATATTTGATAGCTATTACACATCTAAGATTGTCATATTAATAAAATCAATCAAGAATATATTTTTATCTTTATCACACTAAAAATTATTGAAGTAAACATCCATAGAAATATCAACTAATAACATGACAATGGAAATAAAATACTCAAAACACACCACCTGATGACCAAAATCGCTCATTGCTCTATATTCCAAAATTTTCTAATAAAAAATAAAAATGGTAGGGGGGTGGGGGTTTACAATTATATTTATAGATATTAGGGAAAGGGTCACCTCATCCTCCAAGTCTATACATGATTGTTACATATGGCAGTTAGAATGTGTAGTTATAACTATGGTCTAAAATTGTCTAAGAAAAGCTAAAAAAATTATAAATAGACAAATTAACTTTACAAAAGTATGAAATGTGTGCATTTACAAGAAAATACAAGTTAATTCTATAATTATTTGTGTAATTTATAAGGATAATATAAATGTATGCTCTATTACAAGAGTTATAGATGTATAAGGTTATGTTTGTGTGGTTTAAAGTGTTATATGGGCTTTAGTAGGAGTGGAAGCCAAAGTAGAAGCTGAAGATATAATGACACTGCTAGAATTTTGCTTCTTTTTCAGCTCATTATCCTAATAAAAGTTTTGCCTTACTTCATGTTATTGGATAATGATATCTAAGTTAAGCAATGAAGGTTAGTGGAGTCTCTTGGTTTGCCCAATGAGTCTTGCATGTTCATCTTAGTCATCTGGAACTTACTCCTAAATATCTCAACTTTGATAACCTTCCTCAAAACTTTGCTTAACTATGATTCTATTCTTTCCACTTCCAATCCTTTTAGGCTCTGTTTGAAGTTTTTGATGTCTTCATAGACAATTTTATCAAAATTTATTCTACTAATCAATTTGCCTATAGAATCTCTTTCCTTAGACAATTTTAACTCATTCAAAATTTGGAGTTATGTCTCTTGTGCCTGGTACTATGGAATTAAATCTACAATTTATTTTATCCACTCTTTTACCTCCTCATGATTTATGACAACTATATTTAGGGCATTAGATTCCTTGAATGTAGTCATTAAGTCAAGATGTTTATATAATGAGTTGACTATGTAGATAATTAGCATTTTAAGCTTGGCACTATCTTGATCCAAAGAGCTATAGAGTTGATTTGCTTGGTTCACATGAGGTGCCATCTCAACCTTCATAAATTCCATGGCCTCTAAGGAACTTTAATATTTGGATATGTCCTACTGAACCTTAGCTTTAATACTTGTATGAATATGCACCATGCTAGATTATTCTCTAAGCTACTCAACCTTTACTCATAATTCTTGTACCTCCTATTCTAACTCTTGTCGAACTAACTCCATGCCTCATGGATTTCCACCACCACATCCTTGTGTTCTTAAGCTAGGTCTAAAAGATTATCTTTGTACATAGAATACCTTGGCTATTTATTATACCTCTTAGTGAGGGAGAACATCAGTTGTCATTCTTCAGGGATGATGCATGTACCCTAGTCATCTTCAATTTTTATCTTATTTACTCTTTATATTGTACTAGATAGAGTAGAGGGGAGATTAGTGACCTTAAAGATCAGTATTTGACTCCTCAAATCTATGGGCCAAGGCATAATGTTGAGGGGTATATCAATGGTTGTAATAATAATTTATTTTTCAGCCTCTTCTTCATCTTTCTTTTATTTCTTTCTAGCATTTGTCAAGACATTATGCAAGGAAGGCCATATTATTTTTGATTAGTCCACTCCTCCAACTTGAGGGAGTGGGTGGACTAAAACTATGTGAGGCTTGGTCTTTCTTCCTTTATTTTTGCTAGTTACTATGGTTTCTTCTATAAAAGTGGAAGTGGGGATTGGAAGGGAGATTTGTGTAGACTAAACATGAAGTTGGGGGTGACCAGATAAATTTACACTTTCTTGGTTTCCTTTTTCTTTTTGTGAAATCTCATAGTAGAAGTACCAATAGGTATAGAGGGAATAGCCATGGGAAATGGTATGGTAGTGATAACAAATGGATTAATGGTGGTTTTAGAATGGAAAGAATGGATGTAGAGGTAAAAAGGAAAAAGGGGGTGGATGTAGTAGAGGAAATGGGGACTTCCATAAAAGAGACATGTATCTGATCAATAATAGAAATTGAAATCAAATTAAAACTTGAAAAGGTTAGAGTACCTTGAAGATGGATCTCAATGGGGTCAACCTAAAAAATCATAAACTTGGGTATCTCCAACTCATTCTCTTCATCTACTATGTTTATGATGACCACTTCATCCTCTATTGATGGTTGTGAACTTGGAGGAAAGCCTTGAAATGAATGCATTGTAAGGCTACATGTGGGAGTCTTTGGATTCCTAGAATAAACCAAAGTGGTATTTCCTTGAATGGGAGATCCCTAGGAGGTGGATGTTACTACTTTTGAAGTAGTTATACCAATATATGAACTAGTAGGAACTTGACCAATGTTGGCAGTAGGCATTTCTTGCATCTTGTCTTCCTCCTCATTAGAGTCTAAGCTGATAAGATCTCCTCTTTCTCTTCCTCTTTACGTACTAGGCTTAGGGAGCTTAGGTTCTCTCTTTATTTATTTTAGTTTCAATTTTAATGGAAGTCCTTGGGATGAGGAAGCTTCCTATTCTCTATATTGTCCTCTCCAAAAAATTTAATGATGCCATCCTTTGAAGAGATCCCTTCAGCTGTCTAACTCCCTAATGGAGATACTATGTTTAGTTTAGATCATTCTCAAATGATCCTCTTGTAGTATAGAAATTTATGCTCATTAAAACACTTCTTCATTTGATTTAACATTCATAAAAATAAAATCACAAAAATAAGGCTAGTGGTAATAAGGAATTTTAAACCCATGACTATGTTGTTGGATTTGCCCATGGGGATCTTAGTCTTTGCATATGCCATTATGGGGAGGCCATAATGATTTCACTTTCCTCCTATATCTCGAAGATGTTTTCTCATAGTATATGTCATTCTTCCAATTTAAATTAAGCTTCCAAATTATAAGTCCTTTTTCGACTTGGCCAAATCCTCCTCAATGTTATATCATAACTAGAAAGCAATCTCTTGTTCCACCAACTTATCAAGTACATACTTTGGGAGACATTGAAGCTCAACCTTATTTCCCCATACCATGTTTAAAATAAAGTATGGGTATAAGAAATAGTCTCCTTTTTTTCTCAAATTATTTAGGATTCTTTCTCCAAGTCAAGGTATAAGTGAGCCATGAATGGCTTGTCATACCTATGGGTAAATGTCCTCACATATCCTGACCATATGCTTTTGGTAAGAATATACATGCATAAATTAGTAATTGTCACAAATTTTATTTTTTATACAATCTATATCCAAATCCCATAGATTTCCCAAGTACTTATAACGCATTCCCATGACCACATCCACCAAATATGACATCATATAAAAATCTCCCATGGGGGTGGGACATTTATCTTTATGCAATATTTGCTCTCTTAATCTCAAATTGATTACTTTGCTAGGGCATAGGCAACATTATGTGACAACATTATATATAGAAATGGTACCCAATATAAATTTACAAAATAGATGCTAGGTATACCATATAATCTATTAAGCAAACACATACATATCTAGATTCCCATCTTGAATTTACTGATTGGAATCACTCCCTTCAACTTCATCCCTTACAAGGTGATAAACTAGTCTGGGAGTAGCCATGAGGAGAGAGCCTTTGGGATTGAGGTTTATTCTTTGAATTACACCCAATTATGTGTATTATAGTAGATGCCTAGTATGCTAAGAGATAGATACCTTTGAAAATCACTTCTAGAGATCCACATGACCAATATATTACCATGAGAATGTAGTAGATAAACATCCTATGATATTTTGGCAAAAAAGAACAAATCCTTAAGAAAGTCTATGCATGGCATAACTTTTGGTTTGGTAGTAGTGAAATGTAGTCTTTGGCATTTTTATGCTATAAGTTTTTGAATAAATAGCCTTTTTGATAGTATTGTTTCACCATCCAATGAAATCATGTCCACTAAATCAATAGCATCCCAGAGTTTTGAATAACTATGATACTTATTTTGAAATACCTTTACATTGAATATAGTGTCCTTAAAATCTATAAAATCCTTAATTGAGAATATAGATGGGGGATTTATTCCTCAAAACATCCTAGATGTGGAAGCCATAGCTACATGTTCTAAACTATTGTAATTTCCTTTGATATGCATGTATTATGTACTCACCCCGACTCTTATCTTAGTCATTTTTATACTCAAATTATTCTCAAGATATGAACTACAGCTCTTAGTCACTATTAGAAATGAAGATGTTTTGATTTCAAGTTAAATTGGATGCAAATGATAGATTTAATGTCTATGTATCATCTATATAGGATCCTACATTAAATACCAGCTTATGCAATATAAATATGCAATATTCACTTGTTCTTATTTCAAATTTGTTATCCTGGGTTGATGGAGGGCCCTTATTATTTTATCAAATAGGAAGTACTTAATCTTTGTTTGGCTAAGTATGGCACACTTTTAATAATGTTCTTTTTAATAAGTCACTTAGGAGTATAATGTTGAAAAAGTGTTTTCAGGTCAATGTCTATGGATAATTCCCTTGAGGGAATTATTTTAGATATAATGTCCATAAAAATTGTTTCAAAAGAGTCTCTTTGTTGGGAAGAAGTCCTAAAACAATTATTTTAAAGGGCTAATTCATGGATAAAGGGTATTTTTAAACTCCTCAAAGGGTAATTTTGGTATGAAAGGTTCACTTTGTTGGGCACTTTGTACATGATAAAAGTCCCAAAAGGTCTAATTTTAAAATGTCAAAGGGCACTTCTAAAATTCCTAAAGGGTACTCTTATGCATCTATGGGTCACTTCAAAAGTCCTGAAGGGTAGGATTCACAAAACTCACAGGGTATGTGCCTTTAACTAGAAGGGTTGATTCAGGAAGTCTAAAGGGGAAGTCCCCTTTGGAGGAATTATTTTGAGGATTTTGAAATTAAAAAAAATGTTTGAAAAAAAAATCTAATTAAATGGTTTGGGGTGAAGGTGTAGGATAAAAATCCTGAAGGGCATGTCCATGGTAAAAGGGTTCATTCAAAAAGACCAAAGGGCACTTTTGTAGGGCAAAAAAGGTCAAAATAAATATCTCAAAGGATAAGTCCCATAGGGTAAAGGGTTAAAAAAGGTTATAAATTTTAAGAAACACAAAACTTGAAGGGTATATACCCTAAATTAAGTGGTCAAAAAGGGTTAAATGGTCAATTCAAAAAGGCTGAAGCATTTGTTGGAAGGGTTCCAAAGGGTAGGTGGAAAGAAATTGAAGGGTCTACATTAGGGTGAAAGTTTTCTCAAATGGTCTACTTTACAAAGGCTTTGGGGTAGGTTGTCAAGGAAAAAAGGGCATTTCAGAAGCTCTAAAGGGAAATTCTAAAATGATGAAGGGTAGGTTTAAAAGGGATAATCCCTTGGGAAATTTGTTTCGGGGAAAGTGTATACATACAGTCTAGAATTCTTTAAGGCAAAAAGTATATAGGCTAAATTCTTTTGGGAGAATTATTTTGAAAAAAAATTACATAATAATTTCTCTTACAAAATAATGCTTCTTGAAAGAATAAATCTCAAAAGATAATAGGACTATAAATTTCCCAAAACCTAACATCCAAAAAATAATATTACACAAAGGCCAAAGGAATTAACCCAAAGACTATGAACCCAAATAATTTATCCATAATACATAAGTTAGTATTGGAAACACAATAAACATAATGACAATATCATCCCACTAGAAAAGTGAAATGTCCTAGATTTCTCAAAATTTGTATAGACATATGAAAAGATCATATTTTGAAAGAAAAGGTGGGTCCCCATTTTATTTTGGAAAAGGGGGTCTTGGGTATGACAAATTTTATCTAGTTTTCAATGACTAATCAAATGGAGGCATGCCCAAGTGACTTAGGTGAAGGTTGACAAAGCAAATTTTTAATGGGGTAAGGTAAATAAAAGGTATGGAGCTGAGTTTGAGAATGGTTCAATTCAAACTAGAGATAACATTTTGAAGGATGCCACCAAGATGGACATCTAAACTTTAATGGTTTCATCTTTTGGACTAATTCCATGAAATGGACCCTTCTCCCCACTATTACATACCATAAAAAACTAGTGAAGAGAATTTCACACCAGGATAAATCCCTAATATATTGATTTGATTACTCTAAGCACATTGATGCTAAAACCCATCTCAAAAAAACTTTATCCCATTGTTACAACCATGAAGGAAGATAAAGGAGGGAATTATGTAACTGTGTAACCACTTGATGTGACCCAAATCAATCAAAAGTTTTGAATGAACATATTTTGTAGAAGTAGTTGCAACTATAGTTCAGATGGAGTTGTGCTCATTTGATTTTTTTCTCATCACTAAAGCTCCATTTATCTTTCTTCTATAAATATAGATCTTGAGCTATTATAAAACACCACCACACCATGTATGATGAATCCATACTATATTAATGATATATTTTACTTTTAAAAATTAATGTAAGTCTATTTTTAAGTTTTGAATAATTGTTTGAGTCTACAAGTGATGTATGTTGATGAGAAGTGATAATTATCTATCGTTCCTTCACTTATCCTTTCATGTTTGATTAAGAGTTTTTAGTCTAATAGGTCATATAGAGTGTATTCTAGTGTGCAAATATTTTTCAAGTGTATAATTGTCCTTGGAGTGTGCAATATGACTTGTGGTTCATTTTCCTTGTGTTTCTACTCACATGTTGCCTCTATATTGAAATACTCATGTTATAACCCATTAAAACTTATATACTAGTTTGTATGCTTTGTTTCATTATGGTATAAATATGATGGTCATGTGGCAGAAATTTTTAGTGAATCACCTCCTTTAGAGTAGGTTTAATTTATGCATTATCTAACTATTTTCCCCATAATTAAGTAGTAGTTTAAGTGATAAATAGGGCATGATATATTCAAATAGCTATCCCATTAAATCTAAAGGCTTATTTCCAATATCAGTACACCCACATACTTGGAAATTTTCCCATCTTTCCCAAATCTAGAATAACTTGAACAAATTATTTGAGGGTACAAGATTTGGTGAAAATAATTCTAACGTGCCTAGTGGGACCCATTGTCTTCAAGACAACTTGTCAAGGCAAATGTTGGTCTTGATAACATCAGCTACAAAAATTTTTGCTAGTCAAAATTTGGTTAGTAATTCATGGTAAATATGGTTTAATTGCATTTGTTTTGTTATAAACATGCCCTCATAATTCATAGTTCTCACTAGGTCATCCTCTGCTAGAACATTCAATCATATTAACCCACCCATTCAGCCTGAAATCCCTCTTACAATTTAGTATCCAAAGCCTAATATTCCCTTTGTGGAATGAGTAGTTTTTTCTAGAGAAGAAGAGGTTGAAGATATTCAAGAAGAAGAGATTTAGAGACCTCATGCTTTCCCTACCTTCAATACTAGTAATCTAATTCAACTTCCAGGATATGATGCCATTCCTCCTAATGCTAAAAAAGGTGTTCCCACATTAAATAGTGAGAGTCAGGTCATACCTAATGAGCATAATATATATTTTTCTAACTTTTGTAGTTTCAAAAATATTATTCAAGAGAACATTTCCATTATACTTATTTCCATGTCCCTTAAAGGGATGGTTCTTGATTGGTATAGGACTCTAGAAGGTGGATGCATCACAACATGGGATGAGTTTGGAGTGTTGTTAACTTCTAGATTTGGAAATGAAAGTGACCATGGTTCTCTCATACATCATCTCAACATGATAAAAAGGGACCCAAATAAATAATACATGACTTCAACAAAAGGTTTCATAAGACTTAGCATAGGTTTCCTCCTCCTATGAGACCACCTACTATTTTTATGTTCCTTACTTACTTGAAATTCATTGGGACTTAAATTTTTTTTTGTCATTATTTAATATATGGGAATATCCACCCTCCTTAATGCATATGAGATTGTTATAAAAGATGAAAATAATCTCATTTAAGTTGGAATATTTCCACCTAAAGTTTTTATGCCTCTTTTATCTCATGATTATACTAATAATCCAAAGGTATCCCAAGTTTATAATACCAATACCAAAACTAAGGTGGTTCCTAAGAAAGTAGAAAATAATGTTGATTAGAAATCAAAGTTCCTAGCCTTAGAGGCTCAAAATAGACAAGCTAATATACAACAAAGTGCCTATCAGAATCCTTACCCCTATTAGAAATAGTATGGGTAGAAATATGGAAGAGTAAGAGTTCAAGGGAATCCTAATCCCATTAGGCCTATTAATTCATAAAATCCTAATCTACCACCAATACAAAGGAGATGGTACCAATTCATAGCAATTTGGTGTAGGGAGAAGATTGGAAAAAATACCAATTTATGGATGCTAATTAGAATGGAGAAAAAGATCTTATGGATCAAGGAGTAGTTACTCCCCTCTTATAAAATGAGGATGAGTTAATGATGCAAGTTAATGAGGTTTGTCAACCTCAAGGAGATATTTTCACCAATTTTTTTATTGAAGACACTTTTGTGCTAAATCAAGGATCCTCTATTGTATAAAATACAAGGACCAAGAGGAAGGCTCTAATAGGTCATAGTATCATTCCCATAGGGTTATCCAATCCTCTTGTAAGGCAACAAGACACAACTACAAGTGTGAAAATTATAAAGGCTTCCATGGTAGTTCTAAAGGCTTCTACACCTTTAATAAGTCAAAATATGGTAAGGTCTACTCCTATTCCTCAATTTCCAAGTAATTAATTTCCTAAAAAATCCCAAGAAAAAGTATGTATGGATTATTTAAACATTTTATATTCTTTTAAGAACACTAAAACATCCATTTCTCTTTGGGATGTCTTTCATATGCCTGGTCAAAAAGAGCTCCTATAAAAGTGGTTATCTGCTATCCCTAATAGTGTTTTGACCTCAAATCAAAGTCATGACCATGTTGATATTGAAAATTATCCTAGTAAAATTATTAAACCATCTACTAGGGATGATAAACCTTAACCATTTTACCTCACCCTCATTATAGGTGATAAATTAGTATATAATTGCATAGTTGATAGTGGAGCTTCTACTTTTATCATGCCCAAAATTATAACTAACAAGTTGGGACTAAAATATGAGCCACATAGCAAAGGGGTCCTTAAATTAAATGGTGTAACTACTAATATTTTAGGTAAGATAAAAGTCTTGATGGTTTTCTTACATGACTGTCCTAGTTTTCATATCTTGAAAGACATAGTTGTGGTTGATTTCACAACCCACTTTACAATCTGCCTATCAAAGGACTTCATAGCCAAGATAGGTGTCTATCTCTTAACTAAATAGTCCTTATTAGATTTTAGAACAATATATGGGGCCAAGGTGACAATTAGGACACAACCTCTTGCAAGGTTTCGTATTGAACCTTACATTGAGATAAGTTCTAATTTAAATTGTGTTGGTCATGAAGTGAAGGATTCTATTCTAGATGATGGCACTTCCTCTACGCTTGAGGGCATTACATATTTATATCTTGATGAAAATGGTACTAATACTTATGAGTAATATCCTTATGCTCTCATGGAGGAAACTTATCTAGGAGTATATTATATACATGAAGAAGGAATATTCACACCTTTACTTGCCAAGGAAGAGTGTGAAGATGATGAAATAGGGAAGATGTTTTTTGATGGTTCAATAAGTGAAATTGGTGTATGGGCTGGTGTTATGTTGGTCAATCCATCTAAACAATAGTATTATGATTCATAAAGATTTCATTTTAGTTACACTTGTAATGTGGTTGAGTATGAAGTTTTGATTCATGGCCTTTAATGGGTATGGATAAAAGGAATCAAGAACCTACAAGTGTATGGAGATATTAAATTAGTTATGCATCAAGTGAGGAATTTGATTGCTACCAAAAATACTTTGATTAAGTCATATAGGCATAGGGTATGGTATCTTCTTAAGACTTCAATGCATTTGATTTTCACTCAGTCCCAAGGGAGAAGAAAAGTCATGTTGATAGACTAGATCCCATAAGAGCTCAATTTGACACTCTAACTACCAATAAAAGAGGAAAGAAATTAGTCTCATATTAAGATCATTATCAAACCTTCTATCCCTAATAATGAAGTTTCTTGTCAAATTTTTTATAGTGATAAACACATTGCATGCTTATTGAAAAATGAGGTTGAGTTTTCCTCAAAAAATCAAAGGAGGCTCCAATAATTGGGTTATCAGATTATGCAACTAAGAACCAATAAGATACCTAAGGGTTTGGTAACCTTAGAAAGCATATTCAATGATAATGATCAAAATAAAAAGGGGAAAGTGAGTATGTCTAAAAAAGAGGATAATTATGAACGAGTCTTGATCTTCAAGGACAAACTCCTCAAACTAGGCAAGGTGTGTTCTAAGGAAGCATTCATTGAGATATGTAAAGAGTTTCATGATATCTTTGCTTGGGAATATAAGGAACTCAAAGGATTTGATCATATCCTATAAAACCATAGCATTGAGTTATAACCTAGACTTAAACTAGTTGGACAGAAGCAAATACCCATCAACCCCAAGGTTGAGAAACTCATGAGGTTAGAGCTTACAAAAATCCTTCAATTTGAGATAATATTTCCCATCAAGCATTCAACACAAGTTGCTAAACTTTTTCCATTTATAAATAAGAATGGGGAGATAAGGATTTGTGTAGACTTTAGAGATCTTAATAGAGTGTCACTCAAATATCACTATCCTCCACCCTCAATGGAGAAGATTCTAAAAGTGGTTTAAGTTCTCAACATTTCTCTCTTCTAGATGGATATTCAAGCTATAACCAGATTTTAGTCAATGAAGATGATCAGTTGAAGACAAAATTCACTACCAAATGGGGCACCTTTTTTTACAGTAAGATTCCCTTTGGTCTATCTAATGTTGGAGCCACATTTCAAAGAGCAATGGATATGGCCTTCAAAGGTTAGGTTAATGAGATGTTATTGGTTTATCTAGATGATATAACAATATTTTATAAAGATGTTAATGAACACATGAATCACTTTAGATAAGTGTTTGAAAGATGTAGGTAGTATGGGGTATCTCTTAATCCAAATAATTGCATCATTGTTATTCATGAACGTAAGCTCTTAGGACATATTTTTTCAAAGGATGGTCCAACTATTGATCCTAAGAGAATAGAGGATATTCTAAGCTTATCATTACCCTTGCATAAGAAAGGTCTTCAAAGATTCTTGGGAAATATAAATTTTGTAAAGAGGTTCATACATGGTTATGCATCTTTAGAAAAACCTATCACAACTATGTTCAGGAAGAACCAAGTCTTTTCTTGGACCAAAGAGGGTAAGAGAAGTTTTGAAACCATAAAGAAAAATTTTGTAGAATCTCTTACCCTTGTTAATCTTTAATTTACTAAGGACTTCATGTTGTATTCATTTGCTAACCTTGATATTATCTCAGCCATGCTGATGCAAAAGAATGATGTCAGTGTGGAAAAACCAATTACATTCTTTAGTCAAGGTTTAGAAGAATATGAAGTCAAGTAAGACTTTATGGAGAAATAGGTCCTTGTAGTTGTAAGAGGACTAAATAATTTTAGACATATGGTGTAAAATAACAAGATTCATGTCATGGTCTCTCATCCTAGCACTAAGGAGTTTCTTTTGAGCAAATATTTTAGTGAAAAGAGGGTAGGGTGGATCACTAAGGTAATGGAGTATGATGTTGATATCAAAGTGACAAAATTGGTAAAGGGTAAAGGCCTTTGTGAACATATAGCTTCAGACATTCATGAATCAAAAGAAGAGGCTATAGTCAACCATAAGTGTCCCCAACTAGCTAGTTCATTGCTTCCACAAAGTTGGATATAGGATATGATTATATTTTTATTAAATGGTGATTATCCTAATAATATGAATATATCACAAAGGAGATATTTTAGATTAAAATCTATTCCCTTATATCTTATGGATGGTGTACTATTTAGGAGGGACGTCATTGGTGTGCTATTGAGATGTATTGATAATGACTAGTTTGGAGTGTTTCTAGAGAAGTTCCATTATGGGATAATATTAGGTCATTTCTCTCCAAGAACCACAAATATCAAAATCATGAGGGTTGGCTATTACTGTCCTAGCCTCTTCAAGTATTTTCATGATTGGGTGAGAAGGTGTGGACAATGTGATTTATTTTTAAGAAAGTAGAAGATTTTAGCTCTTTCTCTAAAGCCTATCCAAGTAGAGAAACCTTTCATGCAATGGGGTCTTGATTTAATTGGCATGATAAATCCCCCATCAAATTCTAATCATAAATGGATACAATAACTGACTATTTTACAAGATGGGTTGAGGTAGTAACATTGAAGGAGGCTAATGAGAGTGTTATCTTGGAGTTATATGAGATCATCATAACAAGGTTTGTCAGTCCTATTATTATTTTAGATAATGTTCTTGATTTTTTGGGTGCTAGGACAATTGATTAGGCAAACAGTAATGGTATATTCTTGAGCACTTCATCCAACTATTACCCTCAAGGTAATGGGTTAGCTGAATCTAATAACAAGAACTTGATCATAATCATCAAGATAACATTGGAGCATAACCAAAGATATTAGCACACCAAATTGAAGACAACCTTATGGGTTGATATGATAACTCCCAAGAGGTCGACATGGAATTATCATTTTGTGCTTATCTATGGAAGGGAAGCTAGGTTGTCTATCTCTTAAGATTTTCCTACCTTAGATAAACTAGAGTTGCTTGAGAAAACTCCAATGGAAGTGAGAGTGATAAAATTAATGGAGTCGTAAGAGACTAGAGGTAAATCTCATGAAGCCATGGAACATCACTAGGTACTAATGAAGAGTTATTTTAACAATAAGGCAACTCCAATATAATTTCAAGTAGGTGACATAATATTAAAATGGGATGAAGATAGAGTAAAACTAGGGAGGCATACTAAATTTATGCCTTATGGAGTGGACCTGTATGTCATCACCAAGTGCAGGCAAAGCAATTCTTTTTAGTTAGCAAGGATGAATGGAGAATAATTACCTATTCCTATGAATGGGATACATTTAAAACCTTGATATTGAGAGATGAAGGTCTATCTTCTAAATATTAGGTTAAGTGTGTATTTCCTTTCTTGTTTTATTATGTCCTAATAAGTGATTTTGAAGCACATGTGTGTTTTTGTTTATATTTTGTTCCTATTAATTTCTATTTTTTGGTGCATTACAAAGGTAGTTTATATGTCTATCCTATATATGTGTGACTCCATATATGAATGGATAGGATTAGTCAATTGGTCATGGCATAGCAAGCATGTCACCCTTGGTAAATTGCCAAAGATGTTGACCATTTTTTCCCACAGGCCAAAATAGATCAACCCCTATAGTCAGAATCTTGTATAGAGGATTTTTATAATGTTATACGGTATGTTTTAGCTCATTTTGTGTCATTTAATATGAAATTATAAGTTTTATTCATGGTCTAGATTAGTCCTTGTGTTTTTTTGGTGTCTTAAGGGTCAATTTTGAATCATATATGCAAGTGGAAGATTTTCATGGTGTTAAGCAGTTGCAAGAGCAAGCCCAAAAATCCTAAATTTGCATTTGGGAGACATAAACTTTTGGATAAGTGTTGGGGAATTTTTTGAGAAAATTATCTAAGGATCCTATAGACTCATTTATTTTGGGCAAAAGTTCCACAATATTATTTCCTAAAGATCTAATTCTTTTAGGACAATTATTTGCATCAAAAGCTAAGTGTCATATTTATTTTGGGAAAATTATCTACACAATTTTCTTAAATGCATAATTATTTTTGGGAAAATGTTTGACAAAAGTTTTAAAGGCAGGTTTCTTTCAAACAAATTATCCAAAACATAAGGCCCATAAAAATTGATCCAAAACAAAAATCATGAAGGGTCAGTTTCTTGAGAAAATACCCTTTATAAAAACCCAAAGGGTCATTTATCTTTCAATAAAATTGTCTAAATTTTTTTCCCAAAGGTTCTTTCTTCATCAAAGTGTCCTTAAAAAATATCCCAAGGGGTATTTATTATCAAGTGCCCTTCTCAAAAATCCCAAAGATAAATTTTATGACAAAAGGCACAAGGGCAAAAATTCTTTCAAGAAAATTGTCTGGACAATTTTCCCTAAGGTAGAATTCTTTCAAAGAATTTATTCAAAGGCAAAATACTAAGTATGATTTACTTTAGGGAAAATAGTTGAGACACAAATCCCAAAAAAAAATTCAATCAAAAGGTCTAAAAGAAATAGCCTGAAGACCTAATTATTTCAGGAAAATGGACTATGGAAAAATATCGAAACACAAGGTTTGAAAGAATTGTTTGCTTTAAGGAAAATGCATGGGAAGTAGAGTGACATTCATGTAAGTGTCAAAGTTAAAGATAAGTATTTATCCATTGGATCTTAAATTTTATGGTCTATGGGACATTAAATACATCTACACAGATGTCAAATGATGATTGTGTAGACATCAAATTCAAGCCCTAGAAAATAATAATTGGAGGTTAAATATCTTAGTGACATTGTGAAAAAATAAAATTTAATCCCCAAAAAATATCCATTGGAATTCAAAAATAAAGATCTGATTATGTGGATAAATCAATTCGAAATCCAATGGCACAAACTTGACAAGCAAAAGAGTGGGCCTAGGTATATAAATGGCTCATGTTTGATGACCAATTTAGATCTAATAGCATGTGAGTAAGTCAAAAGGTCAAGGAGCTTAGATTACACCATGTGGTGTAAGCAAAAAACTAGCAGACTAACAACAAATCCTAAGATCAATGCATGATTGATAAGTCACATGAGCATGTTTAAGATGATATAGGATTGATGGAGTTTATTTAATCATGTAAATTAGGATCAATTATGAGCAAGGGTCAAAGAGGTTAGTGAACCCTAAAAACAAATACATAGGTGACAAGTGGCACAAGCATGTGGGTCTTGACAAATGATCTATGAATTGTGTTCATTTACATCAAGTGGATCAATGGAGCAAGATGAATCAAAAGATAAATGATCTAAGCTAGTTTTTTATGGCTAATCAAATAAATGCAAGCCTAGGTGACTTAGGTGAAGCTTGATAAAAAAAAATTATAGTGACAGTTAAATAAAAGGTATGGAGCTAAGTTCAAGTATGGTTCAGTTCATATCAGAGCTAATATTTTAAAGGATGCCATCAAGGCAGAAATATAGACTTTAATAGTTTCATCTCTAGGACCAACTACATGAAAGGGATCCTTCTCCCCACTATTGCACACCATGACAAACTAGTGAAGAATATTTATCACTAAGACAAAGCCCTAATATATTGATCTAATTGTTCTAACCACATTAATGCTAGAACCTAGCTTAGAATAACTTGATACCACCATTGCAACTATTAGGTAAGATCAAGGAGGGAATGATGTAGTTATGAAACCACTTGAGGTGACCTAGATAAATCAAAAGGTCTGAATGAGCATATTTTGTAGAAGCAATTGCAATTGCAGTTCATATGGAGTTATACTCATTTAAGTCCTTTTCTTAGCACCAAAACTCCCTTTTTCTTGCTTCCTTTATTATATAAATATATCTCTTGAGCTATTTTAAAACACCACCACACCATGTATTGCAAATCCTTACTAGAGTGATGATATATTTTGCCTTTGAACATTAATACAAGTCTATTTTAGAGTTTTAAACAATCTTTTAAGTCTATAAGTGATGTATGGTGATGAGAAGTGATAATTCTCTATCCTTCCTTCCCTTATTTTCTTATGTTTGAGCAAGAATTCCTAGTCTAATAGGTCATATAGAGTTTATTCTAGTGTGTAAAGATTTTTAAAGTGCACACTTATCGTTAGAGTGTGTAATCTACCCTCTAATTCAATTTCCTTAGATCTTTGCTCACATCTCACCTCTCTATTGAAATACTCATGTTAGAACCCATTAAAGCTTAAAGACTAGTCTATGTGCTTTGTTTCATTATGGTAGAAATATTATGGTCATGAGGAAGACATTTTTGTTGCATCACCTCCTTTAGATTAGGTTCAATTTATGCATTCTTTAACTCTTTTCCCCATAAGTAAGAAGTAGTTTAAGTAATAAACAGTGCATGATATATTCATGAAGCTATCCCCTTAAATCTAGATGTTCATTTCCAATATAGGTACATCTATATACCTAAAAATGTTCCCATATTACCCAAATCTATAATAATCCTAAACAACTTCTTCTAGGGTTCAATATTTGGTGACAATAGTGGCCATATGGTAGTTATAATAGTCATAGTCACTCCTTCCATGCATTGACACTCCTTCAATGATTCCATTTTGGCATTGAGGTGAGGTGTGGAGGTCATAAGTACCTTATTTGACTTCATGAAGGGCATGAACATGCCAAAAATTATCTTACCCATCCATTTAAAGTTACATAGTGCAAATGGGGTGTGAATAGGCCTCTAAGAGGCATTGAGTAGCCTCCTCTTCAATGTGCATGTTGACTTGACATTGAAATTGTCCCCATTCCTTTATAATGGTCTTAAATATGGAATATAATCACCTAAATGGATAGATACAAAGTGAAAATGATGACTCATTAACCTCATCATATCATTCTATGCCCACTAGGACCTTTTAGTTGATCAAAAAGACCTCACTTGCAAGTTCTTCATCTTTTTACATATTCACTACTTTGTCAGGATCCTATTACCCACTAAGGGTACACTTGAATACCTTTGTATTAGCAACTAAACATGGAATTTAACCAGAAGTAATAAGTAACTAGAAATATGAAACAACACAAGATATGAGAGACAATACACAATCTTGTATTAAATACTCTTCAGAATAAAATACAATAAAGAAGATGCCACTTCTTCTTCCACCTCTAAGGCTTGCCACACCTAAAGGACTTCTTCCCTTTCTCTCTTACGGTCCCAACACACAACTCAAAATAGAGTTGGTGTTCACCTCTACCAGTCAGTAACAATGCTGCCAGTACACCAAGTACACAACCATACTCCAAGTAGATCTCCCTTTCCTTGCTGCCACCTACAAATCAATAGACCTTACTTACCATGTAGATGTCTCTACACACTAAAGAACCCTTGTCCTTTCCTCACCAAGTCCTCATGATTCTTCATCCAGTACCCTGGTGGATCTCCTAGTAGAATTTGCATAACCTGCAACTCTCCAAGATCATACGCACTCAGCACCCCTTTGGAACTAGGAGGAGCTACTCTTGCTCTCT
This sequence comes from Torreya grandis, assembly GCA_037957365.1. Lineage (NCBI taxonomy): Eukaryota > Viridiplantae > Streptophyta > Pinopsida > Cupressales > Taxaceae > Torreya > Torreya grandis. Next base: position 321,350 of record JARHVA010005981.1, on the reverse strand, counting down.
CTTCAAGCTCAATGGCTTTCTAGCACACATTTACAATACAGCCCATGAGTATATTATATATAGATCTCATGCATACAATAATTATACTTTCTTAATTAAAATAATTAAACTCGCAACTCAAGACTATAATTAGCCTCTTAACATGCAAATAATCGATTCGTTAACAAATTGTTCGTAAACTCACAGTTCTAGAACCGCACAGGCGATCGACATTGGTCCCTATCTGCCTAGAGGTGATTGATGTTGGCCAATCTTGATTGATGTTGGCAGCTTCCTGTCTCTCCCATGATCGATTTCGATTGGCTTGACTGACGCCAGTGTCTGTGACACTTCAGCAACTCCTCAATAATGTCCTCCATGTCTGCATTAGTGAAGCTTTTAGCTCCACAACCTAACAATATCTCACTTGGAGATAAATAGTTGCATTATACCTGTACCTATACACCATCTAATTCATTTCCTAGCTTGTATCCCTCTTCAAGCTCACTCCTAAAGACCAACCACCACACAACCTGTGATGCATCACCTATCATCTAAGTAACCTGCCACATCCAAACCTACAACTCCATGTAGTGAATACCTTGACCCTGCATAGCATGAATCCCTATTATTGATCCCTCTCAGATACCTGAGAATCCACCTTCCCTGAATTGGCTCCAAACTCTCTGACAACTCCCACTGCTTGGGAAAACTCAGGCCTACACTAGACCTTATGTGATTTCAAACATTATTCTAAGCTCAGCTTAAACTATCCAGCCCTTGGTGTGCTTACCAGTTTTACATCCTGCATCTTGAACCTCACCAACACCTTCTTCACATCAGCTCCCACTAGAGACAAAATCAACCTGTGATCTTCCATTTCTCTTATGCTAAAGAATTTCACTGCTCCTAAATTCTTCATGACATACCTCTGAACTAACTTTACCTTTAGCTCAAAAACTCCCTGCATGTGTAACCCTACAACAAGCAACCACACCACATACAATAACAGGATAATGTTGTGACATTATCCAACCTAGTAAAGAAAACACAATGGTTATAATGACCTTGACCAAAGCTATACTTAGTCATACACCTGTCAAACCTGTACCACTATCCTACAGCTTCTTCAAGACCATATACCTTGGCCTTCCATCTCACGTGTCCATCCACTCTCTTCTCTAACCTGGGAATCCATCTATCTATCAGTGCTAGCAACTCTACCAAATCTCCTACTTGGTTCTCTTCTGAAGAATTCATGCCATGCTCCCACTATTTCTTGGATTTTACCTGCATTGCCTCTTCACATCTTCTTGGTTCTTGACCATTAGGAAGCAACAAGTAATATAAAGAAGGTGAACAATGAATATGAGGATCACTTACACTTTCAATCCCCCACATGGGAATTTGAGACTCCTTGACAGCTTGCTATCTGCCCAACATCCATTCTAGTGACCGATCTCAGCCATCTCCCAATCTACACCCAACTGACGTTGGTTCCTTGTGACTGACCTTGTTTGTCGACATCGGTCCCTTGACTGACACTGGTGTACCTTCTACCGACGTCAGTTCCTATATGATCGACATTGGTTCCTACTGCTTGACACCATTGACTCTACTGATCTGCACATGACCAATGTCAGTACTTGTCTGTTCAATGTTAGTTCCTCTTGACTGATGCCAGTACCTGTGTTTACCTATGAGTGATGACTTTTTACCCACGAGCTCCTTTTGGATCAAACCCTTGTCCATATTAACATATCCCTACTCAAAATAATTTAGTCCCCTCAGTTGATCTCTATCTGTCATCTCCTCCATGAACACCAAGGCTTTCTAGTTCTTAAGTTTGTCAAAGATATCTATCTTCCACTTAAGAACATACATTCCCTTCTTACATATGTGACCAAGCCTACAAAGCCACATCTATGCAATAGAAGGTGAATCAGTAATATATGTAGATAGATAAAGGATAATTACTTTCTTACCACTGTCTAATTCAAGTGCATCCACTGTGAGAGTTACTGTGCATCTCTCATCACCCAAATTTCTTGAAGAAATTAGACTCATCTCCAAGACTGGAACCTACATGACCTTCTTCAACCCCTGTGTGTTACCCATCTACAATTTCAGCTTCACTTCCCCTTTGCCATCAATCTAACAAGGCTCACCAACCCCTAAATAAATCTCTCCAAAGTCTCCCTGGACATACCTATGAAAAGATGCTCTATTTCAGGCTGCATGGAAAGAGGCAATAGAATCTATAGACCAAGAATCTACATTATCCAAAGCAACCTATGCAACAACCCCTACAACATCTACTTCTAGACATTGATCTTCTATCAACCAACAATCTTCTTTTACCTACTCTTTCTTTCCATCAATCTGACCTTTTATGCTATTCAATTTCTCCATTCGTAGCTTACTTTCTTTTGCCATTGCTATACTCCCACTCAATCTAAAACCCCTGAGAGTGACTTGTAATCAACAAATACTAACCATATTTGAACCACCTGTTAGTCAACCCAACCAAAAGCTCTAATACCAACTGTCATGTAATATCCCCTTCAAATAGGGAATATAGAAACACAAACAGTTCTGAACAAAGATACAATCTTGCAGAATAAATTCAAATATGCATAAATAAATCACAATATAATCTCTCACTAGAAAATCAAAGATCTCATGACTTGTTCTTCTAGATGATTACATAATTGAGTCTCTGTCATACAAATATGAAATATTCTATCTTAAAACCCTGGGCTTTTGAAAATCTAGAAATGAAACCTAAATTCTGTCTCATCTCGGCCTGCTATGTCGAACACACAGGCATCGGCATCAATCGATATACTACCGACGTCAGTCTCTATAGGTCCTTCTTGGCTGACGTCAGTCTTTAGTCAGCTGATGTCGGTCACTGGGAATAGCTGTCTACTGAGGTCGGTGTCTAAGCGGATCTGTACGGACTTAGTACGGCTGCCAATTAAACACAACCTATCTGTTTTCAACCCTTGATAGCTGAACAACCTGATCTCAAGAATATATGATTCTAATACAGTAGATCTATATCTATATAACTTATTGAATCAAAAATTAAATAAAGAAATACCTGAAATATTGTGATAACTTCTGTGTGAAGCTATCTCTCAAATCTATGTACCTCTGTGATAACTTTTGTATGAAGCTATCTCTCAATTTGGCAATAAATCAGCTGATATCTCACAGCCTTTAAATTGCACACAATGAAGAGTTGACATTCTCCACTGCAATGGAATCCTGGAACCCTTAGCTTAGTCTTCACAGAAGAATTCTTCAATATCAAAATCAATAATCAATGCATAATCCATAATGGCCTCCATGAGAAACCCTTATACCCTCAAAAAGATGTGCTTGCCCTAATTAGGGTTTCCTTAAATTAGAATTAGGGTTTCTAATTAAAAATAGGCTAAATAATTAATATTTGATTAAATCAATCAAATATTAATATCTCCCTCAATACATGTCAGATCCTCGAACCGTTCAAAGCTGGTGAACCAGGAAATGATTCTACACATGACCATACCAAAATAAGGGTGCTCCGCTGTATGTCAAATATCCCTAAATAATAGGAGCTCAGGCTAAATGTGTCTGAAATAGCCTGAATGAAAGCCAACTATAGGAATTCTACAAATCGAAGCCAATCCAATCTCCATCATGACCCTCTATCCATCCTATCAGCCTACGAAGGTCACATAATAGGCTATTCATCAAGTCTATCAATGTCCATGAAAAAGGGGACATGACAATCTGCCCCTCCAGAAATTGCTTATCCCCAAGCAATCTCAAAACAATGAACCACTCGATCCACCTGGATCCCAAATGTAGTTATGCTCTGCATAGCTGTAAATCAATGCAAGTACCTGTAACATCATCAGAAGTAGAACAAAGAAGAACCCATAATTAAATTGGTGAATGCAACTCAACCAAACTCTAAGAGCACAACTGCCATAGTCAAGAACACATGAGAACCAAACTCTTGAAGCATCATAACCCAAGTAGAATGGACAACTCAAACTGCCAATTCCATCTACAAGAGATGGTGCCAATCCATCCCATAACTGATCCCTCTATAAAGGTGGCATGACCAATTGTACCACACTGTCATCAGCATGAGAAAAAACAATATGGAGACTTAACTCCACTGGTATCCCAAACTCATCAAGACTAGGTACTCCCAAATCCTGAATATGTGTGTCAGCCACAACAACACACTCCTCATCAGCAGCTACAAAAACATACTCATCACCAATACTCAATATACTAACCTCTGAGTATACCTCCACACTCTGAATGCAAGCATCAGGCTCATCCTCACTGTCTAACACCTGAGCTGAACTCACCTTAAGACAAAGCTCATCCACAACATCCTCAACTACTCCTACCTATGAAGATAATGCAGATAAATCATTACCTGAAGATGTGTTAATGTCTCCCTGTACTAGATCAGCATGTCTATCAAACTCATCATTCAAACTTTTTCATGTCATAGGGAAAGTACTACGATCCTTAGGCCTATCAATTAAACTCTTTAACCACATACCGGCTCTAGGTGAGACATTTTTCTCTTTAGTCCAGACATACCATAAATCTTCTGCCAGAAGTTTAGAAATTTTATCCTCCTCCTCAAACAAGATTGTGAACATGATAGAGTGCATTGATGCTAATACATCACTGGAATGAAACTCATCTAAAATACTCCAAAATATGTTAAACATCCTACGAATGCCACCAATACAACCTACTAACATCATAATGTTTTCAAATCCATACCTTGCAAATGTTTCAAGTAACCTTGCCCTCTTTGAGAAATGAGGGTCTCTAATGTCATCCAACTTTTTGAAGCTTTTTACCATGGCATGAAGTACCTCTCTCATAATCCAATCATCATAAAAATTAAAGCTAGCTATTATCCTCATGATTTCACTAATGCAAGAGAGAGTTGCAAGTCTTACCACCTCATCATGATGTCTCAATAATCGGGGCTTCACCAATGACCCAAACGCTGGAGATAACGCTATTTGCATATCATAAGTATTTGACTAATCAACCTTGCCTAAATAAGTTTATAACTCCTCTAAAGTTTTTAGAATGTCATCTGCTTGCTGAAATGGATTATCTAATTTCTTCTTTGCATTGTGCATTCTTTCTTCCAAATCTTGGTCACCTGTTAAAGCCATACTGATAACCAAACTACCCAACAGGATGGCAAGACATTAGCTCTGATGTGCCCAATAGGATGGTAGGAATTTAGCTCTGATACCACTGTAATATCCCCTTCAGATAGGGAATATAGAAACACAAATAGTTCTGAACAAAGATACAATCTCGAAGAATAAATTCAAATATGCATAAATAAATCACAATATAATCTCTCACTAGTAAATCAAAGATCTCATCACTTGTTCTTCTGGATGATTACACAATTGAGTCTCTATCATACAAATAAATAATATGAAATATTCTATCTTAAAACCCTAGGCTTTTGCAAATCTAGAAATGAAACCTGAATTTTGTCTCATCTCGGCCTGCTGCGTCGAACACACAGGTGCCAACGTCGGTCGATATACTGCCGACGTTGGTCTCTGTAGGTCCTTCTCAACCAACATCGGTCTTCAGTCGGCTGATGTCGGTCACTAGGAATTGATGTCTACTGAGGTCAGTGTCTGAGTAGATCTGTATAGACCTGTACGGACTTAGTACGGCTACCAATTAAACACAACCTATTTGTTTTCAACCCCTGATAGCTAAACAACCTGATCTCAAGAATATATGATTCTAATACAATAGATCTATATTTGTATAACTTATTGAATCAAAAACTAAATAAAGAAATACCTGAAATACTATGATAACTTCTATGTGAAGCTATCTCTCAAATTTGTGTACCTCTGTGATAACTTCTGTATGAAGCTATCTCTCAATTTGGTAATAAATCAGCTGATATCTCACAACCTGTAAATCACACATAATGAAGAGTTGACGTTCTCCACTACAATGGAATCCTAGAACCCTTGGCTCAGTCTTCATAGAAGAATTCTTTAATATCAAAATCAATAATCAATGCATAATCCATAATGGCCTCCATGAGAAACCCTTATACCCTTAAAAATATGTGCTTGCCCTAATTAGGGTTTCCTTAAATTAGAATTAGGGTTTCTAATTAAAAATAGGCTAAATAATTAATATTTGATTAAATCAATCAAATATTAATATCTCCCTCAATACATGTCAGATCCTCGAACCGTTCGAAGTTGGTGAACCAGGGAATGATTCTGCACATGACCATACCAAAATAAGGGTGCTCCACTGCATGTCAAATATCCCTAAATAATAGGAGCTCAGGCCAAATGTATTTGTAATAGCCTGAATGAAAGCCAACTGTAGGAATTCTACAAATTAAAGCCAAGCCAATCTCCATCATGACCCTCTATCCATCATATCAGCCTATGAAGGTCACATAATAGGCTATTCATCAAGTCTGTCAATGTCCATGAAAAAGGGGACATGACATGTCAAGTGGTATCAAGCTCTAGAACCTACAACTAGGCTCTGATACCAACTGTGAGGATCCTACTACCCACTAAGGGCACACTTGATTACCTTTGTATTAACAACTAAACATAGAATTTAACCAGAAGCAATAAGTAACTAGAAATATGAAACAACATAGGATATGGGAGATAATACACAATATTGTATTAAATACTCTTCAGAAGAAAATACAATAAAGAAGATGCCACTTCTTCTTCCACCTCTAAGGCTTGCCACACCTCAAGGACTTCTTCCCTCTCTCTCTTGTGGTCCCAACACACAACTCAAATACAGAGTTGGTGTTCACCTCCACCAATCAGTACCAATGCTGCCAGTATAACAAGTACACAACCATACTCCAAGTAGATCTCCCTTTCCTTGCTGCCACCTGCAAATCAATAGACCTTACTTACCATGTAGATGTCTCTACACACTGAAGAACCCTTGTCCTTGCCTCACCAAGTCCTCATGATTCTTCAACTAGTACCCCGATGGATCTCCTAGTAGAACTTGCACAACCTACAACTCTCCAAGATCATACACACTCAGCACCCCTTTGGAACTAGGAGGAGCTACTCTTGCTCTCTCTTCAAGCTCAATGGCTTTCTAGCACACATTTACAATACAGCCCATGAGTCTATTATATATAGATCTCATGCATATAATAATTAGACTTTCTTAATTACAATAATTAAACTCACAACTCAAGACTATAATTAGCCTCTTAACATGCAAACAATCGGTTTGTTAACAAATTGTTAGTCAACTCACAGTTCTAGAACCACACAGGCAACCGACGTCGGTCCCTGTCTGCTTGGAGGTGACTGACATCGACCGATCCTGACCGATGTTGGTAGCTTCTTGTCTCTCCCATGACTGATGTCAGTTGGCCTAACCGATGCTAGTGTCTATGACACTTCAACAACTCCTCAACAATGTCCTCCATGTCTGCATTAGTGAAGCTTTTAGCTCCACAACCTAACATACTTAGATGACTAGAATAGCTTAACCAGACTCTCAAATCATATTAAAAGACTTTTTTTACTCATATATTAACCCTATTAATTGTGATTTATACCCTTCAAGCATATTTAATTTAACTCATCTATCTTACATGACTAAGTCACTTAGACTAGCCCCACAAACTAGTTGATTAGAAGAAGCTAGTAGAGATACTTATAGGAAAACTCATGAAAAATTATAGATTTGAAGGAGTGAAACAAGTATTAAACCAACCCTTCTCATTATTTTTAATTATTTATTATCTCCATACCCCATTTTCTACTCAAAACCCTACAAATTTTCACTTTTAATAGGTGTTCATATATCCTCTGTACAATCAGGTACCATAGACATATCCTCCTCTAAGATGAAAACATGTCTTAGGGGCCAATTAAGTATTTTATGCTTATTTAGATTCCTTTTTCACCAAACATTTATATTTGAGTCTTTATTAGGGTTTTAGAGAGGTTTAAGGGTACTTGGGACTCTTAGAAATGATTCATAGAGGTTAGTGACCAAACCTCTAAACCAATTTCACTAGATGCATATTGATAGACCCCTCTACCTCTCATAAAGTTCTTGGATCCTCACGAAAAGTATTTGTATAGTTGTGAAAATTTAAAATTGTTATTCTAGTAAGAAACATGCCTCTTGGATAGTGTTAGGGTGTTTGTAGACCAAGAGAGATAACTCTGAAACTCTCATGAGTTCCAAATTAATCAAAAGGATTTTAAAAGACATGATGACTTCCTCTAAGAAGGTATGAGGCATCCTTGATTCTAAAATTTAACTCTTCTCTAAATTTAAGTGATATTTTTTTATTGGAGGTGATAGATTAGGTTATTTGGGCACATGAACCCTAAATTTTGGCCCTAACCCTCAGGTTGTGAGACACTTATACCTTGTTTTCAACCTAAATATCACCTTAAATGTCTGATCGACTAGTAATATTGGCTTGATTAATCTTGTTGACCTCTAATGAATGTATACATGTCCTAGTTTCAACATTTGTGTCTATTTACAAATAAAACTAATCATGGAGATATCTATAGAGGACTGCTAGAGAGACATTTAGAAGCTTTAGGACCCATTCTCCCTTCTTAAACTCATGATTCACACAAATACTTACCATTTATTAGTTCTTAGTCTCAAATTAGTCTTCTCAAGCCTATTCTATATAGCCTAACCCTACACATTCCAACTAGTGAGTTGTCCTAATTCTCAAAAGACTTGAGGAAACCTTAAAGATCATCTCAAGATAAAATAACCTCATCTAGATACATTTTGGAGAAAGAACCCATCATCAAGTATTTTTTTGGGTTTTTCTAGGATTTAGGACATCCACCATCTTAATTATGGTTCATATAATACAAAAATTCAAACCAAAACCAATTTCCATGAACCTATAGTGTATTTACCCCTTCATCTTCCCTCAATAGCCTAGGGTCCGATTCAGAGTGTGTGTGGAGGGAGAAACATTGAAAGGTGGCATTTAGGCTCTTCACTAACCAATTTCAATAGGTTATTTTCTTAGGGATTATTCACAAGAGTTATCCCCTAAATTCCTATCATTATATAATGGATTTTAATTCCATAGGGATATGTAAATTTCCCCAAATGCCCTAGTCCTAAGCCTCTCTATGGTGAAGTGTATGAATACTTAAAGTTAAACTTCGAGATGGCTGTGTTGGGGTTTCATGAATCGATCAAGGTTTTAAGACCATTCAAACATTTTGCTTACTTCCATCCACTAAAAATCATCTAATCAAGGACTGATAAACTCCTCCACACCCTTCATTTCTATTAACCTTATTTTAAGATTTTAGATATGCTTCAATGTGGCAACATGGTGTATGATCAAGATTGAGGTCTATGTGTTTTAGCCTACCCTCAAGGTCATATAAATGTAACTTGAGATGTTTATTTCCTTGGAGAGTTCATAGAGACTTTGAGGATAATGTGACATTTTTTTAGAACCACCTATGGACCTGAATTTGCATTCAATCCCTTGAAAATAAGAATTCATTCTCCTAGCCCAATAATTGAATATCATAGACTGAGATAGGTATGAGATTAAATAGAAGATATATACACTAATTATATATAATAAATAGAAGAGTGGATTTATTGAAATACTCATAATGATCATTCATACTATATTTTAATTTATGTTCATACCTATAGGGACCTCAAACAACCATTTTGTCCTAGCTAGTTGTAGGTTACTTGCAACTCTGAGTGGATAGTATCATGATGGTTCTAAAGGCCTTTGTCATTTATGTTTTTAGATTCCCATGGTGATATGATGTCAATAATATGTCTCATATATAGTGACACCCTTATATAGAAATTTTGAATATCTCTTCCTTTTCACATCTCCTCCTCCTTATGATTAGGGTTTATGCATAAGTAGGCTTGTATGTAATCAAGTCCTTTGATGTTTTGTTGTCCTTTAGATGTGATGATCATCAGATTTGTATTTTTTCATTTTTAAAATTACCTCACCTATTGTGAATTCTACCTATTACGACATGTAAGATGTGGTTATCCATATGCATCAACACTATTGTAGGCATTCACTCTCATATATGGACTACCCAAAAAGATCTGAGTAATAGGTTTATGTGAGAAAAGAGTGGTATACATATGCTTTTAACTCTTATGACATATTAATATTCTCATTTACTTCCTTATGATATAAATTACCTTATGCTTATACCACTCTTTATCCCCATGATTGAACCACACAGTATATTTGATGGTCTTTACATAATATGCTTACGATGGTTTCCTGTAGTGGACCATTGGCTTCTCATCAAAGTATATGACCTATATAGGTCTAAAATTCTAGGTTCTTATGGATTTTAAGGGTTATAATGGGTATATAGGTCTATCTTACATGGTTTAGACTTGGAGGGAAGGGTGGATGGGTGTATTATGATGACTATGGAGTCATCTAGGGTTGGAATATGAAAGAAAAGTTTAAAACATAGTTTAAATGCTAGTGAAAACATCATGAAATGATAAAGGTATGGATAAGTTATGAACTGAAGTATGAGAACCATTCCAAGACAACCCATAGGCACCTTAAAGATCCTATTATGCATACTGATGTAAACATAACACTTTAGAGGTATAAAAAGGACACATGTAGTTAAAAGGTGAAACCTAGGAATCTTTGAGAAACCTTAACCTTGGCTAAGAAACCTTAATCTTTGCTAAAATAACTCTATACATTTTAGAGGCAAAGAGGTGTTTCTAGAGCCTATGAGGCTATCATGGAGGTTATTGGACCTAATAATAACATATTTTAATGACTTATTACCACTTCAACACTCTATTTCAAGTCCTTAAATGTGTTAGAAGGCTCTACAAGTACCATTGAACAACATACAATGCTCTTACACAATGAAAATCAGATGCATATGTATACCCCTTATTTTAAGACACCCTAAGGGGATAATATACCAATGGATCTATAACCTAACCAAAAGGGTATGAGAAACATTGGATCACTTAACCAATCCTTCAATATTTTCAACTCTCTTTTTTAAGAGCACTCAATACTATGTTCACTACCTAAATTTGATTGTAGACTGCATACTATTCTAGTTTGGATGTTTCATGGTTTAATAAGCTCACCCATGTGATCCAAACACTAAAACTTCTATAAGAAGTTCAATCAAGACTTGAGGAAATATGAACCACCATTGATTTGGCTAGATAAGTCTAAAATACATGTAAACCATTCTATTATACTTGGCCTATGCAAATATGGATGATGCTTAGATCCATTAAGTTATTAAGGAATGTTCATAGAGCTTAAGGGACTAATCTAGAAACAAATGCCCATGAATGAAACATTACCAGGTATTCTTCTTCTATCTAAGAGCTTGGGTCTCCATTCTATCTCATTCATATGGTTTAAACACAAAACTGAAGTGCTCTACAAGCATGTGTTGATGCTTCTAATTATCTCACAAGTGCTCTTAGTGTTGAATAACACTTGTCATTTTAGAATCCTAAGGATCCAAGGCATGAGTCATAGTTTGTGACAATTCTATATGTTTGTGGTGGAATAGAAGCAAAGTATGAGAAATATCCATAATATTTATTTAATTTGGTGTTTGAGAACCACCAGGATCCTTTCTTTGAATCTTTATGAAATTGATGATCTCCAAACTAATCTAAATGAGTATTAACAATGATCTTATCAAGTTATTATAATAATTTTATTCCAAATTTATCAAAAATAGCTAACCCAATTACCTAACTTCTGTATAAGAATCATAGTTTTGTTTGGTCAGACAAGTGTAAATAAGCATTTAGGAGATCAAAAAGAGGCTTACTTTGGCACATGTGCTAAGATTTCCTGATCCTAATGGTTAGTTCTCAGTAATCATTAATCCATCTAGGGATGGTATTGGAGGATTTTTTATGAAATATGGTTAAATTGTAGTATATGGGTCCATAAATCTTAAGCCTTATGAGATAAATTATACCCATCATGATCTAAAACTTACTAAAATAGTGCATGCCTTACAAGTTTAGAGGCATTATCTATTGGGAAAGACATTTGAGCTCAAGAATGACAACTTGGGAATCAAGTATATCTTTACCCAACCAAACCAAAATACATGATATAAACATTGGTTAGTTTTCTTGTTTGATTATTATTTTGATATTAATTATATAAAAGGTAAGGAAAACATAGTTTCAAATGCCCTAAGTCATTAAAGGTATATAGCAATTGTGGATACTATTAGGAGCACTTTCCTTGATCAGGTAATTAACTTCTCCCCTAGATATGAATTATATAAGTAGGTTAAGAAATATTTGTTAGAGGATACTTAGAACCCTAAGTTTAAAAGATTGAATTTGGAGAATAATGGTATGTTGAGGTACAATGGTAGAATGTATGTACCTGATAGAGAAAAATTAAGGAGTAAAGTAATAAAATAATTACACAATGTCCCTTATTCAGGTCGTCTTGGAGTAACTAAGCTCATGGTTGATCTAATACCTTTGTATTCTTGGAAATATATTAAAAAGGATGTAGTATATATTATATATTGTTGTTTGGAATGTTAGCATGTGAAGGTTGAACATGTGCATCTGATAGGATTTTTATATCCTCATGATATACTAAAGTGGAAGTGGTATAATTAGTATGGACTTTGTCCAAGGTTTTTTTATATCATAGAAATATCATGATATGATCTTGGTGGTATTTTATTAACTAACCAAGGTAGTTCATTTCATACCAAGTAACTTATATGATGATGCACCAATTCTTGTGAATAGATTCATGAAATAGGTGTACATATTACATGGATTTATAGTAAAGATCATTTTTTATCAATATCTAAGAATGACTTCTATATTTTGGTTGACATTAAATTCAATTCTAGGCATGTAGTTGAATTTCAGTACTACATATCACCTGAAATAAATGGACAAACAAAGAGGGTTAAACAAGTTTTAGAATATATCCTTAAAATGTATTTCATAGATCAATAATACAAGTGGGTGGAGTACCTTCCATTAGTTGAGTTTGCCTATAACAACTCATATCATTTAGCATTGAAAATGTCTCTATTTAAGGCATTATATAGGAGAAGGTGTAGAACACCAATTAATTGGTACAAGTTAGAAGATAGAGTAGCCTTTGGACCTAAAATGATTGTATAGATGGAAAATCAAGTTAAAATAATAAGGAAAGGATTGGCTTAGGCTAATGGTAGACAAAAAAGTTATGCTAATTTGAAATAATAGCAAGATAGTTTTTTGTTGGTGATAAAGTATTTATATAGGTTAAACCTTAGAAAAGCTAGATCAAGTTTGGTAAATTAGAAAATATTTAACATATATTTTTGGAATGCTTTGAGGTTTTATAAGTGATTAATTCTATATCATATAAGCTTACTTTACCACTAGCTCTATCTCTCTTGCATAATTTTTTCCATGTGTCCTATCTTAAAAAGTATGTTTTTGACCTTTCTCATGCATTGGATTGGAATAATTTATAGGTTTTGGATCCTAGGGTGGTCACAATAGAACTAGTCAGAATAATTGACACTCAAAAAATCAATTTTCACAATAGAGAAGTGTCATAGTGTAAGGTCTAGTGGGACCAATATTATGAACATAGTGCCACCTAGAAGGATTTTGATGAGTTCTATAAGCTATTTCCACATTTGTTTACTTAATATTTTTGATAGATATTATTTAATTTTCTACTAAATAATGTATAATTTTAGAAATAATGTTGTAATAAGTGTCATCGAGATGATGACCAGCTTTAAGGGGGAAGATGTTACATCCTGATTCTTCTCTAGACTTGTTACATATTAATTTATGGATTTTATGATTAATAACTGGATAATATTTATTTTGGTAAACTATATTATATATATATATATATATATATATATATATATATATATATATATATATATTGATGTATGGATATTTATATGTTTCTTATTTGTATGATCATTAACTTCTTGAGTTAGTTGTACTTGTATGTTATGTACATAATGATCATGATTACTTAGTTCATTATAATAATATATTATGGATTTTATCTTGATACAAACTAATTACCTTTGTTATTCTAAGGTAGATGCAAGATGGAGTTCATCCCTCATACTATGACAAAGAGAGAGCATCATCAGAGAGGGTGGAGAAAATGTAGGTGATTAGGGGATGATAGAGTGGAAACAAGAACCCTACACACACCATGTAGAGTATAAGCTACTTTTTAATCATTGATTGATCTAAATGGCTTATATTATGCTTTTATTTATTGATAGTTTTTTTGCATTTAAAAATGGTTGATTTTCAAGTTGGTACCATAATCTAACATAGTTTTGTGTTTACAATCATAAATTCTTGTATGTTGTCTTACTTAATGTGTTTTATAAAAAATAGATTTATGTTGTTGGAAGACCTGGTCCCTGAGGCTGGGTACCATTCATGGCAGAGCAGTAATTATGTTTCCATAAATTGTGCTTTAGAATCTTTGAATTTCCTTATTGTGATGTAAGTATGAACATACTATTTTTGGGGTGTCTATTAATATTTCTTTAAATATTTATTTTAAGGCAGAGCCATAACAAAAAACCCTTCCTCGTGTTAGAAATAATATTACTTAGTAGGTATACAAATAAACCTTGGAGGCATGTGCTTTATAAAAAATAGATTTATGTAAATAAAAAGGGACTTCATTGCTTTGTGTGTTAAATGTCTATTAGTTTGACTAATATAAAAAAGTGTGGGTTACATTTGAATTAGATATGATTATTGTGGTAAGTCAATGTTATTATTTATAATGTTTAAAATATCATTATAATGATGAAGGTTCAGGAATTTAGGGTTTTGTGTGGTGTTGATTTAAACTCATCGAGTCAATATGCAAAACAAGGACTTCAATTTTGATTGCATAGGTTAAACATTAAGTCATTCCCATAATTATTCAAGTTATTTTGGGGATGCATGGACATTTTTTTTGAGCTCATTATGAGCAAATTTAATTTATAAGAGATATTGGGGGTTTCATTGGCATGAAAATAACATGCAAGAGGATAAAAATATTGGGGAAGATATGACTAGACACACACATGATAAATTAAAGGAGAGAAAGGAAGAGGAAAGTAGAGGGTTCAAGGAAGGTCTATAAAAATTAATAAAAATTGGGCATAGTTGTGACTCATTTACTAGGTAGGGTTTTGTTGGTTAAATTTGTAGTTAGTATTGTATCAATTAAATCAACAAAGTTGGTAAATCTTTATTGAATAGGGTTTTCTTTTTTATTATTAAGAAAGTGAAAAAAAGGATGGGGTTATATACCTAGCATTGGGGATTATCTCAACCCATCCACAAAGACAAATATATGACTCTAAAACCCTAGTTTAAAATGGATATGTATACTGAATTGTTGGTTAAAAAAATAATTGAGTTATAATGTAGAAATTTTGTTTAGTATACAATGACTAGTAAAATAGAGAAATTTAGAATGAGATGTGTAAAAATAATTAGAGGAGATTTATAAGGTATAAAACCCTGCCTATTTATTCTTCAATTAATCTTAGTCTTTAAACATGGTATTGAATCATTTATTTCACCATACAAATGTATTGGGTAGTTTTTATGTATAAATCGGGTCAAGATTATTTAACAAATAACACAAATTGGGGACATGGCTATGTGTGTGAGATTAGTATGGGATGAAAAAATTTATAAAGAATTAAAAATTTATAAACCTAAAATTAGGTTTAGTAATTTCATAAAAGTCACTTTAGCTTTAAGATTTCCATTCCAGGTAAAATATTATTAGGGCTTAATTATTCTTATAAGACTTGTGCATAGGAATGTCCATGGATTTGTATAGATATACATAGGTATATACATATATATTACAGGACATGGATGAGTTTTCATGACCTATTAATATGTGTGTATGTGTTTACACACACACACACACACACACACACACACACACACACACACACACACACACAGAGAGATTAGGTATACATTTGGACAAGTTTGTGGTTCTTCTAATTACATATAAAATTATATTTATAGTGTTCTAAACTCTAAGATAGTACTAAGTGGTGACTGTCAGATCATTGAGTATTTATTGTAGTTATATTACAGAGTTTTATTTTTTTTATGTTTGTAAAGAAGGATAAAATTTATAGTAGATAATATTGTTGTGTAAACCTACTATATACATTTATACTTGTATTAATGTACCATGAAATGATTTATTATAATCTATAGGAGTATAAATGTGTAAATACATTCATATATTTAAATATTTTGACATATATATGTGGCTATGTCTACTTATGATTATGTGTCATTCAAAATACTTAGTTATGGTTTGTCAATTATATTGATTTCAAACACAGTCATAATAATCAATTTAAATATTTTTTTTGTGTATTGGAAAATAATTTAATATAGTTGTGTGTTTGTTTATTTTATATATATACACATGTGGTACTCTTAAATTGTTGACATAATACTATTCCAATTTGAGTATATTGTATAGACGTATGCATATCCTAATAGATGGTTAAGTACATTATATGTAATAATAGAGAGGTATACATGAAATTGTTTACTATAATTAATAAGGTTAAACTTAAAAGTGATTTTAGGAAACTTCTAAATGTGTAGTATTTAAAATTTTTAGATCAATCCATTTATCATTGATTAGTATATGAACACCTTATTGACACAATTAGGAAAATTGAGATAAAGTGGTTTTAGAATGAGCTAAAAAATAATGTTAGATGGATGAATTAAAATTAAGTGAAAGTTGTATATAATGATTTTATAAACTTGAAGTATAATGATTAATTTTACTCAAATGGTATGATTGTCTTGAAAACTATTTATATAGCCTTTAATATATTATAAATAAAATTAGTTGTTTGTCACTGTTATATTACATTTGAAGGAATAAATGTAATTTTATATGAATTTATTATATTAATACATAATGTAATAGCTAAGAGGGAAATTTTCATTTTGAAATTTGTTGGTTTTAATATTTTTAAATATATGAACCAATCTAGTATTAATGACACTAAACAAGTGGGTGAGAGGGATTCCATGTACTTTATTAGTGTCACTAATACACAAATATGGTTTAAATGATTGAGTGGTGTGTATGAAATTGACTAATCTTTGATATATAATAATTATAAGTAAAATTTTGGCCAAAGTAGTGTTTATGGTTAAACATTGTCAATTCATTTGTTTGATTTAACTTATATGTTTTGTATGATATTATGTTCAAATGGATTTCTTTATATGTTGCATGTAATAGTTATCTTACATCACATGATTTCTAGTTGACACTCTTGATTATAACACCATCATTATATACCCATCCATGAAGGGAGGTCCATTATATAGTTAGGATATTGTTTGGGGGATCTATGGTTCATGGTTGGTGTGAAAAAATACTTAGATGATGATCTCCCTCCCCTTTGTAGTCCTTCACTAGAGACTACACTCATGATTACTTATGGATGTTTTGAGTTTGATGAGACTCACATGTCTATACAAAATATTTTTCAAACTTTATTAATTACTAATGTTTTCTCTCTTACAAGAACTCATTAAGTCCCAATCTCTTTGAGTGCATACCTTAAGTGGTGCACTGAGAAAGGGGTAGGTAGATCATTGGTGTTTCATAAGATTTTTTCCTTTTATTACCACTTTCTATCTACACAACCATCTAATAAAAACTTTCTCCTAATATTTGCCTCTTATTTTTTACTCTCATCTAATCTTTTTTTTCCTTCATTAGCCCTTCCCTATCCTAAACTCCTTTTTGATACTTTACATTACATTATTAGCCCCATCGACCATGTGATATAAGTGATAAAAATCATATAATATATAGGTAGACCCTTGGATGATGTAAACTAAGACCTAATTTAATTTTTTCAATAAAAATATAGAGTTGATTGGGTTGACCCTATTAACTAAACTTTTGTAAAGGACTATGGTTAGATTTAGTTATATATACACATTTATTTCACCATTTATTTATGAATATAAGAATTAGAGATATATATTGGGAATTTGCTTAGCCACCACTATAAATGAGGATCATATCTTAGGGTTTCATACTTTATTTGGAGATACGAATCTTATCTTGTAGAAAATTATTTTGGATGCATTGATAGGCTGTGTAGCCTAGATGATTTATCCTTGTCATCATTACATACCACAACAACCTATTGTGAATCACCTTGGACAAGGTAAATATTGAGGCTTAGTGGGTTCATATTCAAAGGTAAGTATTCCTAACTTTATTCCTCCTTTGTAAGAGTAGATAGATTTGAATTTGTACTTCTCTCCCATGCATTAGGATTTTATATACATTGACCTAAGTATATATCTATGCATGTTTGATTTTTATGTTTATTACCCCCACCTTATGCCATAATATTTGTTGAGAACTATAATATACTTTTACTTTACTTTTACTTTACTTTTGTGAATATGAAAACATAGGACTTAGTTAGGGTTATTGCATAGTTTTGCTTAACTAGAGGCTTTAGAACCCTCCCTAGTGATATTATTATGGTAAAATATCCCTTGGCTAGGTCTAGCATATATATATTGGTCATGAAAATAAATATATAATGTATAAATAATCATAAGTGTAATTAGGATTTATCTTCTCCAAGCTAGGATTAATTTATAAATTAGTTGTATTTCCCTTTACATACATTCTAGTGAACATGATGTGAATATAACCCTTACAGGTTTTCCTTCACACCATCTTTTATGTCTTCATATTATATCTTTATATATTTTAAGTATTGTATCAAACCATTAGGTATATTTATAGCTTTATTTTCATAGTTTTAACACACAATCATTTTAAAATGACTCTATTCTAACTATGTAGGTCTTCATCCATTACAAGTTCGTAGATCGTGTAGTTCAACATAATATTCATGTTCAATCCCAAATTAGATTAAATAGTAAAATAGGCTGAATATATCTACTTTATTATTCTATCAACATATAGGTTAACAAACTTAGTCTAATAGGTTGACTATGTTCATTATTTCTTCTTTAGCACATAGGGTTTTGCAAACTTGGTCAATCTAGTCGACCTAGTTAGCAGTATTTGAAATCAAAAATTAATCACTATAGTATAAAAAATTAAAATATAAATCATCTTAAAGCCCATAAAATTTAATTTATTTTCCATCTTTGTCATTTTAGTTCTATTTTTCACAAGTTTACAATCTACAACCCTGTATCCCTATAGCTAACTAGGTCAACCTGGTCAACTTAATTTTATAGTTTGTCTTCTATCTGAGAGACAAAGTCAACATATTCAACTATATTCTTAAAGACTTTGATTTTTAATAACATAAATGACACAATTTAATCTATTCTATACTATTTTAATATAGTGTCACTTGAAATGAATCTATACTATTATGAATCAAATAATTAACATCTATTTGTTAGTAACTATTTCACATTTACTTTTCAATTGTTTGCATCGTTAGAGTAACTCACATATTCTAAATAGGTGGTTTTTAAAATTATAATTTTAGTCACATAATTTTACTCTTTTTCACACTACCAAACCACTTTACATTAAAAATCTTTAAACATTTGTCTTCCCAAGGCCTACCTACTTGGATTTAATCACCAAGGGGGAAGCCAACTTGGTTTTCTGGCCAAGTATAAATATGTGGTTTAATGATATATATTGGAAAATCAAATAATACCCTTATCACTATAGGATTGTGAAGTGAGAGGGTAGGTACCAATACCAGGCTATTACCATTACCAATACATATCCCTTTTATCCCAAACATCCTAAAACCAACCTTAGATTTATTTCTAGTTATTTATTTCAACCAACTTTCTTATCATACTAAAATTACATTTTATTATAATATAATAACACTTAAGGTGACTAATTAGTTAGAATTTATTTTTTAGTTGTTTCTTTATTTTTAATTATTATGTGTTGTATTGAAAAATTTGCATTAGCTTATGTTGGTACAAGGTTTGTGTTATGTGCTCCAATTGGAGTAATCATATTGATCCAATTGTTTATGTTTTTTGATTTCATTCTTGCTTCAATTTATCTTGTGAAATTTTCCCATGTGTCATGATAATGCCATTTTAGTTGATATAGTCTCTTATAGATTATTCTACCTTCTTATAAATAGTACATAATTGACCTACACAACTATGTATCCTTACCAACCTATGTATTCTTCCTTTCTAAAATATATAGTTAACTTGAATGACTATGTATTCTCACATTTATATTTAATTCACTACGTTATAGAACATAGTCAACCAATTTGAATCTGTATCATATTTTCTAATTTTTTCTTTGCATCATCCTTCTAGCTCCCTTATTTCATTATGAAATTCTTATTTGAGGACAACATAGAGTTAAAATCAACATATATTATGAGCTTTACCAATATAAATAGTTTTCCCCATAAACAACTTATGGCTTCCACTTTATATTAAATCAATGTGCATGTGGCCACTCACACTACAAATTATGGGTGTCCTCCTCATTCATCTTCAATTTGTAACCCCATTTTCTACTTAGAAGATTAGCCAAAATTATAGTACACTCTAAAAATTATTTTTTTTCATTAATGAGTTTCCTCAACATAAGGGAAAATACCCTTCCACTATTTAAAACCTTATGAGAAATGGTCAAGAAGAAGAACCCCTTTTTACTTCTCCTAATTCTCTCACAGATCTGGGAGTAATACCTTCTTTGATTATCAACATTTTCCTTCTATTTTGACTCCTCATATTATGACCTCTTCTTCCTTGATTTATTCCACCTCTTTGCTAATTATCTCTACTAACATGGTGGGTTCAACATTTAGTAGGCCTTATCCAAGACCCACCCTTCTCAATCATTCCACTAGTGCATCATTTGTTACCAATGGTAATCATTCCACTAGTGATTATTTTTTTCTAATACTTCTACTAGTGCATCTTTCATTACACATGTTAATCATGATACTAGTGCCTCTTTTTATACCAACCCTTCTCAAGACACTGTCATTGTGCATGCGAATACTCACATTGGTACCCAATCCACTAATACCAATGCTAATTATTTTCATGCCACATAAAATAATAAAAACACCACTCAAACCCATCAACTCTTATTACAAACTCTTAGCCATATGAATGCTTTCCAAGTTAATAATGTTAATCAAATGATGCAAATGTATAATCACCTTATTTACCTCTAAAATCAACCTCAATAGGTTTCATGGGGAGTGAAAAATCAAAATGCTCCCACCCCCTTATGGATTCCAATGGTAACCTTATTCCCCAACCACCTCTTGTTAACAAAATGATTAAACATCTTAGAAATTAACCTCTTATGCCTCAAATTAATAATATAGATATAGGAGGTATCACCCATACCATTAGTTATAATTATTCAATTGATCCTAACTTACATTTAAAAATGTTTGACAATCTATACAAAGATTGGGTCAAACTAAACACTTTTACTACTACCAAGATCTTAACAAAAACCCTCTTCAAAGATGGTTTAGATTGGTATAATCAGATCAAGTCCCATTATATCACTAGTTTAGAAATCTAGTTAACACTCTAGTGTAAGAGTTTCAAACTAATGACCTCCTTGAGAATACCGTGGCTCATTATATCAATTGCAAGAAACTTGAAACTAAAACTGCATAAACTTTCATCAAATGGCAAAAGACCTTGTCTAATAAATATGAGAATAAAATTTTAGATTATAATCTCTTTCATTTATTCACTAATGTTATCTATCCTAAATTTTAGTATAGAGTTAGGAATCTCTCTCCACAAAAGCTATAAGAGGCCCTTGACCAAGATAAGCACCAATATCTTTTCATACATTAGTTTAAGCCATCCCAACCTCCTATGGGCACTCACATGATCATCATTAATAAAAATAATTATGTAACCAATGATGGTGTCACTAATTCCTATGATATTATTCATAATTTTCAAGCTATTTATCCCAATCCTATTTCAAAGTAAGATTCCCCTTTAAACCATACCCTTACTCCTCAATCTTCTTAAATAAACAACATAAATATTCATAAGATGTTATCCTATGTGGAACTCCAAAAACATCTACTAAGTCCTCTTCTATGAGAGATTGACCCCACTCACCCTATTAAATAATGGTATAATATAAATAAATTTTGTTGGTTTCATGTTAGTTGGGTCACTCTCATGAGACTTGTAGGCAATTACATACATTAACTATGTATTTCCTCCTTGGCCCAAATTTTGATCATGATTACCTCATTTTTAAATGTCAACAAGCCTATGACATTACCTTCAAATCTCATGAAACATAAAATAAAAATCAAGCTTTGAATCAAGCTAATTCTCATTTAGCCATCTACAAAGACCATCTTCCTAACCATCAAGAAAATATTGGCAACCCTATTCCTTCCAACAATAATGTTGAAAGTCTTTTAGACAAAAATCCTAGAAAGAATGTGGTAAATGTGATTAATATGGAAAGGGTAATTTATTTCATTGATTCTAATCATAAACACATGTACCAATCATCCCAAACATTTTTTGTTATCCAAGATTCCTCCCTAACTCATCTAATAGAGTTGGGGCAAGAGGACCTCATCTCTTTCAAAGAAAAAAATCCAACACCTCCATTGGATAACACCTCTCATACCATTTCTACAATTTACCTAACACATCTTCTCATTAAAAACATTATTCAACCTTATCATACCACTTCTTAAAATATATCACAAGATAAACCTACATCAACTACCCCATCCTCTCGAGACAATCAACCAATTTGTTTCCAAACTAAACTAAGCATGTCCTATCAACATAAGTTTACATTCACTTATAATCCTCCTTCCCAGGAGCTCCTCCAAAAATACACACCTCTATCTAGTATTCCATCCATGGGCTATGATAAAGGGGACCCTATAGTAGAGTTGACCAATCTCCCATCTCAAATTCCCTTTCTTGAACTCATACAAACTTATCCATGTCATCACAAATACATTATGAAACTTTTATTCAAAATTAGCATCCTTCATCCTCCCCTAATAGGAAGTGAATATCCCTTATCTAGGAGAGAAGATGGTGTCTTGAAAAAATGTGCAAAAATGTCTATACATGTTGATGAAATAATAGACACTTCTATTTCTCTCAAATTTCCTATTTCTTGTATGATCCTAGATAATATTATACTTCATACACATGATCCTCCCATATTTATAAGAATCCAAATTGGTGATATCCAATTCAATCATGATTTTATCGATGAGGGTTTATGTACTTGTGTTGCCTCTCTCAATTTCATTAAAACCATTAGATACTCTAAGTGTAATCTTAAATCTGCACATAGCACATGTCAAGGTTATGATCAAAGGCAAATTCTGCCTTTAGGTTGTGTGTGGCTCCCTATTACTATCCCACCTATCACTATTTGAGTGAAGGTTATGATATTTAACTTCCCCCTTTCCTAAAATTTTTGATTAGTAGGCCTTGGACTCATTACATGAGGGATGTCACCTCCTATGCCTACCAATGTATCAAGTTTCCCCATAATGGTGTTATCTATATGATTCAAGTAAATAATAACCCTTAGAATTTTTAAAACTTCCAAGACCATGTTGTATTCAAAATTAAAAACCTTGAACACTTTTGAGTGTTCCATTTTAGGAATCTCAACATTTCAATTTCCCCATCAACTATATGCAAGGTTATCATGGTCACCCCAAACTCATCAAGAACATACCACCTAACCTCTTCAACTTTGATGATGATGATCCTAATGAGATTAACCTAAAAATAAAAACATTGTATCTCTCTCCTCATCTCATTTTCTAGCTTCTAACATCTTTGAATCCACATTCCTATCAACCACCTAGTGATGATATATTGATGGTCTTAACTAAGAATTGACATTATATTCATCATGTAACCTATGATGAGATGATCATACTTAGTTATGCCATTGACCTTAATACACTCAAATATGATGATGTATATATGTTAGATGATACATTTCTAGGAGGTCTTGTTTAATCAATAGATGTTGAGATCCTTCATTATCATTCCTCTTTATTTTACTCCTTTCATTCATATTATCAAAATCCATCTTATATAGTTTCTAATTTTACCATTATTCCTCTTGTTTGTAAGGTATATATGGTGAGTTCACATGACACTCCTGTATTTTATGAATAAAATCTTAGGAACATGCTTATGTATCATGTTATGATTAGTCCCTATCACTTTGATAAATCCCAAGATCCCTATAGCCTACTTCCCCCTGAGATGTTTACTACCATCCTTAAACACTCTATGCATCCTAATCTTCCCTTACCTGAGCCTAGTCCAAATCCTTCTCCTTATCTAAAAATATCTAAGCCTAATCTTATATCTAATTTTATCTCTCCTTTAAATGAACCTTTCCTAGTCTCTCCACTAGACCTACCTCTCCTTGGTGATGGCCTACTTCCTTTACCTCAACTTGATCCCCTGCCTTCCCAATGGGTTGATCAATCATATTCTAACATTTATATATTTTTTGGTCATTATAATGAAGACTACTAATTATACCATCCCTCCCTAGTTTTTGATTCTACTCCCTCTATTAATATACCCATAAATTTTACTAACATGTGTATTTTTTGCTTCCATGTCATAGATACCAATCTCTCCACCCATTGTCAAAAGATGCTAAAATATATTGACACATTACATCTTACCCTTCCTCAATCTATAGACAAAAATATACCTCCTTTAGATTTATTATCTGAGTATATTCCCAAATATGGAGAGGTATATTATTTGTGGCATTAGTGCAATACCCATCACATCGATTGTTTCCACATCCTTCAAAAACATATTCAAGACTACTTTATAACAATTCCAACACCCATTATTCCTCCTCCCATAGGTCACCCACATAAAAATGATTGTCCTTCTTCCCCTATGGTCCCTCCACCTATGATCCATTCTTCTCTCATGGTTCCTCCACATGTGGTCCCTTTTCCACCTATGGTTCCTCCACCCATTAAATCTTCTCCACCTATGGTTCTCTCTCCACTCGTGGATCCTCCTTCACCTGTGGTCCCTTATCTAATGGTATATCATTCATACCCCATATATTCAACTCTTATTCATTCTCCTAAGTATTTTAGGCATAGTGGCCCTCATAAACATGATCCTTCATTGCTACCTACATTTTCTATAGAGGAGATTCAATGAGAGGTATTTTCATAACTTTCACTGAAGATTGATGAGACCCTCACTATAGTTAGAATATATCTTCATAGATATCTATTAGATGTTATGGATAATGTTTGTGGATATATTTATGAGTATTTATGAACACATCATGGTGTTCATTCACTTTATTCTTCATTATCATTTTGGATTGGATGTGTACTTTATTTTACACACACACACACACACACACACACATTATCATTTGAATTTGTGTAAAATCTTTCTTCATTTATATATCTAATATGGCTCTTTATATTTCACATTATGTTTTGTCTCTAGTGTCATTTTCTTTCCATATGATCTCTCATGGATTCATTTCATGGTTAAGTACTTCTCTTTATGGGTCCATTTATTTCAATGGATGTCTTTGTCTCTTTTATTTATTATTTTCTACCCTATCTCAAAAACATAGATAATTATTATTGTGGTGTGGTTATACAAACATTACTCCCCTTAGTAATCCTTGTTTACCATGTGATCAATTAGTAAACAAGTCATCTCAATGGCATTCTCTATTTTACTGGTCCCCTTTAGATCTCCCTTTATCCCCCATTATTTATTTTCACAAACTAATCATACACATGGTTTAAACTTGAAAAAACATATTATTTCATAGGTAATCCTAAGTGTTTTTACAGTCATGTTTCTAGATACTTAGCTACATTTAGCTAAAGTCTAAAGCTCATCCATTTGTATCACTTCTATCTCTCATGTTGGTTATTACAAGTTTATATGGAGGAGGAATATCAAAATCCATAAAAATTCAAAAGCCAAATCATTTATACAAAAGGTAACATTTAAAATTTCAAAATTTACATCACATTAAAAGATGTGATTCAAATCACATCTCATTTTTCTAATTGAATATCAAACTCCAAATTTTGCCTCATGATAGAGTCAAGATCCATTGGAGTGTGGTAGGCTAGTAGATTGGGAAAGGAGAATATAAAAAATCTTTTAATGCTACCTCTATTCTCACACAAGTACCCAATCTTCATAGTAGATCAATGGCTCTATAAGATGTCCTAAGGAATGTGGAAAATGTGGTGGGAAGGTAGGTCCATTTTAATTTTATTATTCATCTAATCAACATGCATCAATCTTAATATCTCACTTATTTACATATACATGTTTTTGCTTACTAGGAATGGGTATCCTTTTTGTATTGATGGTCACTAGTCACTTAGTGCCTTTTTAGTGTCTTTAGTGTGCCTCATATTTCCTAAGGTCTTGGCATAGATGCCTACATTGATATTATTACATTTTCTCTTCCATTTAAAACAATCCTAATATTTCCCTTTGATAAATTTTATTTTTTCATTGATAATCCCCCTAGGGATTCTATTTGTGAGTTACATTGTAAAACCATGGGTAGGACCAAGCCTTCCTAAAAAATTACCACATTACCAACATTTAATTTTAAAAATAATTCCTAATTATTTCCACATCATTGGTGTTCTCTTTATGAGTTCTAGTGTAAGACCATGGATAGTACCAGACCTTCCTCATAAAATATTTCAATAACCGAGTCACAATGAAATTACATGTGTCAAATATGAGATAAGTAGTAATTGATTATGAGTTCCATGACATTAACATAATTTCTATCTTGATATAGTATTTTTTATGCTTTATTCATTTATTTTTCACTTTTATATTATTATTTTTCAAATGCATGTATGCTTACAGCCATTTTCTTATATTTTTCATACTTCACAACTTGAATTAGTGTGATCAATTTGAGTTCATTTTTGCAAATTTATTTCTTTTTTAACTTCCCAATGTGATTTAGTATGAAGGTTTGATTTAATTGTTCTATTTTTATACCATTTCCATTCATGTTCCTTCCATTTTGTTACATTATTTGCATACTTCCCAACATGATATAATGTGATTTTACTTGTTTTAACTTAGTGAAAATATTTTCCATGGTTTAAAAAACATTTGTTACCATTTTTACCATCTTTAATTTGTTATATTTAATCATCTTTTGTTATTACATGTTTCTCATCATGATATAGTGTGTAGTACATTTGTTTTTGATTACTTATACTTTTCCAAGTCATTTTTGGCTTTTTATTTTTAACCATGCATGTGTATCACATAATGATATAAAAGAAAACACTCCACATATATTTTCCATAACATATATAACAAAAGCTAAATACATGTGATAGAAATAAATATATCCATGGATTAACATCCACAACCAAGTACAACTCATGAGATCAAATCCAACTATCAAAATCAATGTTTATATATATCATATGTTTTATATAATACAAGGTAAAAAATACAAAATAGATCTAGCTCTAAAAATGGGCTCCATCATGCCTATCCTATGGCCTAGCCACGATACCCATAAATTTTTGGGATTATCCCCTCTGAATATTACACTATAATGAGGTATTTTGGGATCTTAAACCTACTACCTGTCCTTATATACTGACCACCTGGGCTTCCACTTGTCCAAGTTGGATAGTGGTAGTCATGTGAATTATTTTTTCCTAAGATAAGACCTATCAAGCCTATGCCTCTCCCTTTACCACCACTATTAGTGGCTACAATCCATCCCTGCATGCATACAACTAACTTGTGGCCTTCCCCACCAATCTAAACTATCCCACCTAAATTGAGGTAGATGGTACCATAGGATCATCTAGCATGGTGGGGTCATATAGAGCCATCACCCCATTTAAAATGTCATAGTGCATAGCCATAACTATAGATCCCCATCTAATCTCCTTCACCACATGATCTACAAAACCTAAACTAAATAGACATTAGATCACACATATATCTCAAAATCTATCTATCTAATATAATATAATGTAACTAGTGTCTTATATCAAATCTTAAATTATAATTATTAATTTTATCACTAGTGAGTATCACCAACCACTATATCCCCATCTGCCCATCTATCGAGCATGGTATCTCTATCTATTCATCCTCTGAGTGACTCCTCTATCAATCACTTTTGCACCAGTGTAAATTTAGGATTCACCAATTGAACATGATGTGATACTCTTTTAACAAGTACCTCTATGAACTAGCTATGCCCTAGAGTAGCTTTTAGGTCATCCTATGCTATAGAACTTACCTATGTCAGGTCTTTATGGTGTTGCTTTTGTCTATTTTATGGTTAGGGTGGTTTGTATTTCTATGATGCCTACTATGGTGCTTGTTTTTACCTATATCCACCTCCATATCATCCCTTCCCACGTTAACCTACTACCATGCTTGACTAGTCCATAATCTAGCATGCCATGGCCTAATCATAGGTTTTTCCATTAATACTCCTCATCCTCCTCTCTACCTCATATCTCTAGCATGTTTTTCCCAATAAATAAGTACTATTATAGGGGTTACTTGGTGTGGGAGTCCAAACTACCCTAAAAAGTGTGTCACTAGATGAAATTATACCTATGAAGTATAGTGGCCTATGATTTACACCCATGCCATCCCTATCACAATGGTCCACCAATTAAGCCATATAGTAGTAATGTACATGTAGGGCTTCCACATGATCTCCCCTTGTGTGATAGTATACAATGTTGGTACATGGTACAGTACCTAAGTTACATGGTCCTTCTTCCATCTCACCACCCAAGGTAACCTATCATCGACCACATGGGGAAGCTTAGTTGGATGATATATGGGGAACCTCTCATATATCAAAGCATTAAAAAAAAATAGGCCCCATAGTCTTCTACCATCTACACAAAATCCCATACATATCATGTATGAGTTGGACCCAAATGATAACCCTAAAATCATAGAGTACTCCCTGATCCAAAATGGATTTACATAAGGCTATCATGTATACTAGTACTTTGCCCTTTAACTTGTGGTATAGTACTCATGATATTAAAAGTCTAATATTGTCCTTTTATATGTTCAAAATATTTACAATATATACATTAAATAAACTCACCCTCAATCTAGGGTATATCTTATCTAAGCACATCACCCATCTAGCTAGTGCTCTCCTCTCCAAATTATCTATTATCCTAGTGATCACTGATGTCCCTCCTATCATTAGTCCCAATAACACATGGACATCTTCTAATGTGATACCCACCTCAATGGTATCCCCATCCACCACCCATAAAAAATTATTGGTCATTAATTCACATGTTCTAAGGAACATGACAATGAGATCAACACTATGTGAGATTTGCCTCATCTCTATGATACCTCCAAACCCCAGTGTGACCAGTTTGATCTATCCACATCAGCTAATTGATCTAGTAGATTTGGTAACCATGACACATTTATCAAACACAAATACCTATATCATATCTAAAAATATAAAATAACAAAGGATGTATTAGATTTTAATATCATAAATAACCAAAATACATTCTTAATAATTTCACACGTTATCCTTTTAAATTAGTTGGTTTGATTTAGTTTATCAATTTTCTCTAAAATTGGCCCATTTAATATGAAATCAGCCCTATATTTTATTTGTTTTAATAAATTGGCACCTTCCTTTTCCAACTAGATCATCCACATCAATACTAGATCAACTTTCTTCTTGACTTGTGATATTATGTCAACCTTGTTATATGCCATCAACTTTTATCCCTTACCAAACAAAGTTAGCCCACTATTACACAGTTAGCCACCCATTAACATACTAAATCATCCCACTACTATGTAGTTAACCCTATGTTTTTGAATTTGCTTATGGACTAAGTTGACCAGGTTGAATTTTTTTTTCTATAACTATGACTTTTTGACCAATTACCATAAATTCCTTAGGAATTTATTGGTTTGACTTCTTCTTACCTAATACCCCATTTTACCCCTAGTTTACCTAAAAATTTCTGAGGGTTTATTCCAGTGCCTATATTTTTCATATCAGTCAATTTTCTATTTTTAGCTTAATTTCAAATCAAAATATTCAAAATTTTGACATTCATAATTGCTTACCTATGCCACACTCACTATGGTTTCTATGCATCCTCCTTATCTAAGTTGTCATCTCCTCACCATGATGGATCTCTGGTCTCCAACTGGGTCTCTTAGAGATATGTTTTCTTAGAATAGTAAAAATTGCAAATGAATTATTTTTCACCCTATTTATATTTACTATTCAAAATTCTTTACCTTTCAAATATTTACCACTAGATTTCATCTTTTGACCATATCTTTATTTCTACTAACTCTTTTTTTAAAACATAAAATATTATAGAATCATGACATTGTAGAGAATATTTTCACATCTTACATGTATATTTTTTTAAAAAATTGATTTTTGCTCTTTTTCTACTAATTTCTATAGATTTGCTTAATTTTATTTACATTTCATACCTTCACATTTATTTCATCTCCTTTTTTATTTATATCACTAAGGTAAGTAAAGGTATGTATTTTTCAATTCTATCCTTTCATTTATCTTATTTGATCCTTACTTTAAAAAAATTAGCTTCAATATTGTGTGTTACTATGTTCTTTTCTATAAGCACCATCTCGTGTTGTACTTAAGTGACACATGATGAGATTCAAGTGGGACATATGTATATACATAATATTTTTAAAATTTATCAATTATTAAATTTTCCTCTCTTATAATAACCCATCAAGTGTCAATCTCTTTGAGTGCATGCCTCAAGGGGTGTACCAAGAAAGGGGTGGGTAGACCATTGGTGTTTTGTAGGATTTTTATCTCTTTATTACCACTTTTTATCTACACAACCATCTCATATTCCCCTAAATTTTGCCTCTTATTTTGTACCCTCTTCTATTAATTTTCTACCTTCATTAGCCCTTCCCTAGACTATACTCCTTTTTGATGGTTTACATTATATTTTTGGCCCCATCAACTCTATACTCTAATTGACAAAACTAATTGAGGGTCTAGATCATCCCTTGGTTGACCTAGACAAGGACCTAATTTGATTTTTTCAATAATGATATAGAGTTGATTAGGATGACCCTATCATATAAACTTTTGAAAAGGAATAGGGTTAGATTTAACTATATATACACATTAAGTTCATCATTTATATGGGAAGAGAATAAGAAGAGATATATTTTGTGCATTTGCTTATACACCATTATACTTGAGGAGCACAACTGAGGGTTTCATACTTTCTTTAGAGATACAAATCTTACCTTGTGGATAAATCTTTTGGATACATTGACAGGTTGTGTATACTAGAGCTGATTTATCCTTGTCATCCTTACATACCACAACAACCTCTTGCAAATCACCTTGGCCAAGGGAGAGATTGAGGCTTAGCAGGTTCATCTTCAAAAGTAAGTATTCCTAGTTTTGTTCCTTCTTTGTAAGAGTGAATATATTTATATTTTTACTTCTCTCCCATGCATTAGGATTTTGTATACATTAACATGAGTATATGTCTTCTACACATGTTTAATTTTTATGTTTATTACCCCCACTTTGTGCCACAATCTTTGGTTATCACTAGATTAAACTTTTACTTGTCATTTAATTTTGTGAATATGAAAACATAGGACTTAGTTAGGGTTATTGCATAGCTTTTCTTGAATGGAGTTTTTGGAACCCTCCCTATTGATATTATTGTGGTAAGAGATCTCTTGGCTAGGTCTAGTGGATCCATCTTGGTCATGACCTTGGATATCTAATGTATCAACAATTAAAAGTGTAAGTAGGATTTATCTTCTCTGAGCTAGGATTGATTTATAGATCAGTTGCATTTCCATTTACATACAACATTCTTTGTTTAACATTGTATAAGTTTTAAATTATTATGAAAACATGTATTATGTATAAACCATACTATTTTTTTATATTTAACCACTATAGTAGTTGGTTGTAATTTCGTATCAACTATGGCTAAATTTTTAAATCTACATGTATGATTTTAATATAGTATTAATTTTCATAATTATAATTATAATTTATTTGTTGATCATTAGATAAATATACTAAATCTAGACCTTTTTTATGGTCAAAATAATGTGTTTAGTTAAAGATCACTATTTTATGGTTTCAGTGTGATGGAATCTATAAAATGAATTAGTGTAATGATTTAAACAAAAAAAACCTTATTCTAGTTAAACCCAATGGGGTTGTTACACTAGGTGGGTTAACTATGTGGGATTAACTTCCCTCTTTAAATTATTGGATACATAGGTAGTGTTAAAACATCAAGGGGCGATTGTGGTTAGATAGGCTCACTACACTCCTATATTTTCCTTGTATGTTTTTAATCTATCAAAGTGTTCTAATTATTTCAAATTAAATAAGTTACAAATAATAAACAATTGTGTGGCCAAACCCTAAGTGTGATATCTTATATATCTCATCATCTACAAGTGTAAGGGTTAGTTCATGTACACATTCAACCCAAAAAAATCTATGGTCAGCAAACTCAGGTACACAATGCCACCATTCTCATACAATGAACCTAATCAAAAACATATTTTTCTTCTCCCTCTGATATTTCATTAACATACTCCTACTTTCTCTATCTTTTTTTATCTTCAATTTGTCAAATTTAACTAAGCCAAGTCCATATTCAATAGAATAGCGCACATTGCACCAACATCCACTTATAGTGGCCATGTCCAAAATTTGTTTCCATTCTTGATTCTAATACTGACCTTGCAAAGTCATCTCTTCTTCTAATTATCATAGTCAAGTATATTGAATAGTCGATAGACATTAGTGTGTGAGCTAAGTATATTCCTTATTATTACTTTCCCAATATAAAAACCTTCAATATCTATTATTTGTCAAAATCAAAATAGTTAAATATTGTATATCTTTATAATTATGATATTTTTAGTTTTACACACACAATATATATATATATATATATATATATATATATATATATATATATATATATATATATATATATATTATTAATATTTCTTAATACATGTGTTTTATCAAAACTAAGGTACAACAAATTTCACTATAAAATTAAAAAAAAAAAAACATTAAAAATATTTTTTAAAATAATTATCTTATTCAAATGATATGTATCATGCTTATCTATCTATTTTATATGTTGATATATTCATTTTTTTTCACACATGTTTCTCATGGTATACTTTGAGTAGGTGGGATGCTAGATATGTAGTTTCTATATGGTTATTTGACCCAAAGATGTCAGTAATCTCTATAGAGTGAATTTATATTAGACATTTTTTTAGCTTAAAATTTACTATGTAGAGCTACTTTACATATATTAGACATATATTTCTATCATTTACTTTTTTAAATTGATAACTACATTCTATTATTATATGGATGCTTACATATTACCTTATGATCAATACTTCCATACATATTATACCTTAGTGCCATACCATTCTTGCTTCCACTATTATGATTGAGATTCATTAGTACATTTTAGAGGTGCGTCATATACTTGGGACATATCTTCTTTCTTTATTATTAGTGGCCACATAGTATTGCATATATCCTTGATCTTATTCTTTATATATTTTACATATAGAACATCTTGTGGGGAAAATTATATTTCTCTATAACCATTGATCTTATTATCTATAACTTTCCTTTTGGGGGAAATAAAATAATTATTCATATGACACTACATTGAGATTAATAATTACACAAGTACACATTTAAATATATATTATTTCATGGTCACATGATTATGCAACACATTATCCCACCATAAGTCTCATTGATAATATATTACATCACTAATTATGTACCTTACATTTATACACTAATGGGAATGTATGCCCTATATATCTTTATCATCTTGGCACATTACAATTACCATACTTATTATACACAAGATTATATATTACACATTAGTTAACATGAATTGCACATTTATAATTGGTAAATTATACATTCATGCTCCTTATGAGTCATTTACTCACTATATTATGTGGAGACAAGAAAATCATCACCATAATTATACTCACAACTCATATGAGATTCATTGGTCACATATATATGTATATTTTCCCATGGGGGCATGAATCACACATCTATTCTTGATGAGCCTTATTTTGACATAATTCTATGTATCCATCCTATTATAAATGTTTTCCTAAAATACACATAATGTTTCTTCATACATATGTAATACTCTCTTACATATATGTGGGTTCATTCCTAGTATGTACACATGATAAATTTCACTAAATTGAGAATTTATCTAAATTTTGCAACATAAGTTTATCCCCATGTACTTGAATACATTGGGGCATGCCATTGACTAATGCACTATTATCATCATAGGATGATGCATCCACCTATGGACCTTAACACACTAATTTATATTACATGGTAATCACATAGACATTGGTCCATATCTCCTATTTTATATATATATATATATATATATATATATATATATATATATATATGTATGTATGTATGTATGTATGTATGTATGTATGTATGTATGTATGTATATGTATATGTATGTATATAGATATACATACATAGACATATACATACATACATACATACATACATACATATATATATATATATATATATATATATATATATATATATATATATATATATATATATATATATATATATATATATATCTTACTATTATCACCACCATAATCCTAATTTTAGGATGTGTCACACCTATTAATCCTTACATTAGTATACATTTATATACATGGATACTCATTAGATTAGTATATTATGCATTTATATTTACATGATGTTATCTTTCCTATGCAACATGACACTTGAGGCATGATTAGTTTCCTATATTTAACCTACTATGGGGATTTTCATGTAATATTTTATGATAGTTACATGTATTTTATGTAATTTTAAAAATGGTATTGGCTATATACAATCTTACTACACATGATTCTTATAACTATATTATTTTGGGATGAATGATTGCAAGAATAGGTTGTTCAATACCTCACCTAAAAATCATGGCATATATTAAATCACTTTCATAGCACATTTGGGATGCTATTGAGTAAAGGATACTAATAAAAGAATTGGTATAATATTTTTAGAATGATTCTAAGAAAATTCTACTAGGAAAAATATTGGGTAGATTTACTTGGAGGAAAATAAATTTTGGACAGATCTACTTGTAGAAATATTATCTACTTATTTGATTATGAAGTAGTGGGTGGGTTCACAAAACTCCTAGAGAAGTGTTGGATATGTCTAGTACTTGTTATAAAAGTTTTCAATCAGTCCAAGTGATAGGGTCATTATTTTTCAAGTTAAATAAAGATTTGGTTCACATACAAAGTAGGTGTATTCATTTCTATGCTCATTTAAATTTTAAATTTTAAATTAAATTTTTATTTAAAAATATTGGTCAGATATTACATTTATTACCTATTATAAATAGGTCATTTTTGTAGGTACCCTAAATTTTATGAATTAGAAAAAGGTGTAGAGGGACGCACGACATAAAATCTCCCTCCTCCTCTCTCTATGATAAGTTAAGGTATGCACTTTAATTATGTAGCATTGTACTTTGACATGTACATGCATCACTCACCTATGAACATCAAAATATGAGAATTATGTAGACATATAATTTTAGCAAAGACTTGTTATTATAGTAATTTTAGTATTATTCTACACATATAGGTCATCATCTTTATTTATAGGCCCATTAGTGTTTGCTTTTACATTTCCATCTCTCTCCTTTTTCTTTGTGTGATCTCATGGTTCAGTTTTAGAAATTTTTTCTATCATATTCATTTTTACCCATGGTCCTTTTTCTATCATGCCCATTTTATTTTATTTTTTACACTTAACTACCACCAACTCACATGAAACTAGACCTCAAAACCATAATTATGTGTGTGTGTAGATATAGATATAGATATTCATATAGATATAGATGTAGATGTAGATATAGATATAGATATAGATATAGATATAGATATAGATATAGATATAGATATAGATATAGATATAGATATACACATACACATATAAATATAAATACATATACATATACACATATACATATGTATGCATATTTGCTTTTATAGTCAACTACTAAAAAAATATTTACCATTTACATGTTACTAGACAAGAGGCCTAAGAGTTTTTAGAGTTTAACCATGAGAATTAGAGAATTAATTCACTAGCATAAACCTCAAGAAAAATGCATCAATATATTAAGTCAGTTGTCAATTTTAACCTATATCCATTTCTAACACAATTGGGTGCCATGTTGTCCCTTTAGGTATATTTCATGCCTAAACTCACCATGGGATTCGATCATGCCATATGGAAGTTCACACCCCCTTTAGGCTTAGTTTTAATGTATAATCACTTTAGCTTCTAATTTATATGATGCTTCCACTTAGTAACATATCAAGTCCTTTGTGGATGCGGAAACCAAGAGGTATTTCAGATCGACCTGTGCTCGCCTTATGGTTGAGGTAGATGTTTCTAAGGGCCTTCCTAAGGTGATTTGTTTGGATTCCCCTAGGGGATCTTGGACGCAAATGTTATATTTTGAAGGGTTACCTTTCTGATGTAGAAAGTGTCATCTGACAGGGCATGTTGCAGCCAGGTGCACTGCAAGGAAATCCAGACCCAAAAGATCTCCATCTTGGTGGGTAGAAGCTGATCATGATCACTACATCGCAGAACAACCTGAGGAAGCTTCAACTGATTCTGAGAATGAGAAGGATAAGAGTATCTTATCTGTTTCGATGGATCAGGAGTCTCAGCTGGAGACGGTTCCTGTTGAAGGTTCGGAGGAGATTGGATTATGTAATCTTTCTGAACTGATTTTTGAGGAGGTGGTGGTTCCTCCACCTATTTTGAAGGTTTCTCCTAGGAGTCAGTTGGTGGCTGGTTCTCCTAAGGCTTTGGCTAAGGATTTGTCGCCCCCTGGGCTTCATGATTCTTGGCCTTCTGTGGAATGGGCTGCTGAGGCAGCTAAGGTAGAGGATGGCTGGACTACTGTAAAAAGGAAAAAATCTAAGCTTCTGGTCCCTCCTCTAGATATGAAGCTTCGGTCTTGTAAAAAAAAAATAATAATAACTAAATGTTATTGTTTGTCTAGCTCTTGTAGGCTATTTTTTGTTTATTGGCTTATCTGGTTAAGCTTTTGTAAGTTCCAGGTTATTTGTTTCCTGGATGTGCTTAAGGTTTATATCTATCTGATGTAAAGGGTTTCGGGGTCCCTTCAAAACCTGTTTTTACCTTTAATCTAAAACATATCAAGTCCTTAGGACCTCAAAGGTATTAAGGCAAATTGGGTCCTATCAAAGTTCTAATCCCTATGGGCTTCCAATATCTAGGATGTTTC
The DNA here is from genome assembly GCA_037957365.1 of Torreya grandis. NCBI lineage: Eukaryota > Viridiplantae > Streptophyta > Pinopsida > Cupressales > Taxaceae > Torreya > Torreya grandis. The sequence goes on along the minus strand of JARHVA010005981.1, from coordinate 283,713 downwards.
CACTGAGAAGCATCTCAAGTCCTTAGGCCCTCAGAGGTATAAAGGGGTTTTTTAGAACCTCCAAAATCCCCTAACATTTCAAGTCCTTAAGGTTTTTTCACATGGTAGTGTCATGGGACTTGGAGTCCCAAAACTAAATAAAATACTCTCAAGGTTTTAAGTCCCTAGAATTTTACCACTTAGTGAAATCATGGAACCCCAAAGGCACTAGGGGATTAATTACCCTATTGACTCCCCAAACTTTTGTAATGATGTCATGTGGGATAATTTAGCCAAATTTAAAAATAAAAAATAGGTTAAGGCAAAATATGATTAAAAATTACAAAGTAATAAATGGCTAAGGAAAAATTTAGTAAAATGATCCAAAGTGATAAATGGCTAAGTTAAGAAATAAATGCAAGGAACGGTCAATATATAAATTTGAAAAAGGAAAAAAAATGAATTGAAATAAATGGAAAGACTTGAAGAACATAGATTAAAATAAGAAAAGGCTAAATTTGCCTAAAAGTTGACTATTACCATAAATACATTTGAAACTAATCATGCATCCTTTAGACAAACTCAAGTAAGTTATAGGGGGTTGACGTTCACAAAAATGATAAAAAGGAAAAAATGCATTAAAACTTTGACATTGAATTGAATAGGCCATTATACTAAATAAACCTATAAAACCTAAACTAATACTCACATTGGTTTAGTCTAATAATATTAATGGTAAGGTAGGCTCAATCTAACATAACATCTCACAAGCAGTTGCTCTATTCTATGGTCTAGCTGGTCTATCCATTAGAAGATAACATTTCTAGCATTAACACATAGACCTATACCATTACATCATATATAAGAGATAAAATGATAAATTTTATTAAATATCATAAGCACATAATCATGGAATGGTCTTCATAATCCTCTTCTTTCCTGAATTAATCAATCCTTAATTAACCAATCTTTAATTATTCAATCCTTACAAGGATGCCCATAATCAAATCTAAATGGTCACATTGCCTTGTTATTTTTATAAAATTAAAGATTAGATTTGTTAAATTTATATGTTATATTATATTTTATTGATACAAGAAAATTCTATAGCATTTACCTTACTCAAATGCATTAGTAAAGGAACTTCTTCCATAAGACATCTTTTACTAGAAGATATTTAGATCATATAGTCAAGCTATAAGTTTATTTTAAATAATGATCACATTCATTCTATTTAAGTTAAACTCATAAATTTTTTGGTTTAATCCATTAATATATATCATAACAAAATATAGGAAGAGACATAATGTGTATTCAATAGGATGATCTTAACAAATATTTAATCAAGTAAAACACATTGCTTTTTCATTAGAAAAGTCTTATGGCCTAAGGATTTTCCCTTAAATTCATGAATAAATTCAAATAATATCTACAATTAGAGTATATACCATCTGTCTACATCTCATATTAAACAAAGGTTTCAATAGGTAAATAAAAAATCTCTTTACCCATAGCTAGGTCATTACACAAAAGACTAGTTTTCACAAGATTATTACAAGCATACTGGTTTCTATTAAAATTTTCAATATAATATATTTCATCCATATATTACATAGCCTAGTTTAATAATGTAATAACAATTATTCTTATATAATGGTCATTTTCCACTCTAATGTAACTATAGGACATTTGAAGGAGGGCTTATCTCCCAGCCTTTTTTCCATAATTAATCTGTAGATCTAGGCACCCCCGAGCTCAAGACTCCTAGATCTAAACATGTTTAAATAATTATAAAGGCAAGTATTGGTAACTATACAAGGGTTCCATATCACAAGGAAATGACCTTGCACATACCTACAATTATATTTCATATTCTTACCCAAGGAGAATCCCTATCACAAATACAAATCAGACAATCATTCAAATGAGCATTTAAATGAAGCTAAAAATTTCATAAAAAGAACTAGAGAGAAATAAATCACATCATAAAACAAGGTTCATTTTTTCAATGGATATTATAAGGATACCTCACATCGTTTCTTCTATCAAGTATTTATATGAGGGTCAATCAATCTACCACCATGCCCACTATAGGAGGGATTAACAATCTACCACCATGACCTTCATGGGAGGGTTAAGAAATATAAAAATATACCTAACATGGAAGGGACTAAAAATATACCACCATTAAATATATTTCTTATATAAGGTCACTTCATATTATCATTATAGTTATAACACATCTCAATAAGAGAGCTACAACATTCCAATCAAACAATGATGTAGGAGCATCACTCCAAATGAAAAATTTTGGTTTATTTCATTATTTTTGAGTCTTATAAAGATCTTAGTAGTCTCCAATATTGTGTATGAGTCAATTTTTTGTCATAGTTGGTCTTGAAATTTGAATTTGAGATTTCTAGGCATTTTCTTGCCAAAATGCTAAATTTAAATTTTTAAATATCTTTTTATGGGTTTGAGGTATTTAGCTTGATTTTTTTAGGTTATAATGATTGATATTGGTTATCATATGTGTCTTAAACATATTTAAATTTATTTTATAGTTTTTCCACTTTTGTGGACTTATAAGCTATGTTCAAATTACTATCAACGTTCAAGAATGTGTTTTGTACATATAAAAGCCTATGTTGGAGGATATCATGAGGTAGTTAGAGATTTTATAGGATAATATAAAGAATTAAAATTTTATAATGAATCATTATTCCATGTATGAAGAAGTTATTATCTCTAATAAATAATAAAATAAATTCCAGGTTGTACCAAGAAGGTTTTGTCAAGAATTTTGTGTATTGCTTAAGAAGGATATGAACATAAATACATATAAAAAACTATTGGGTCACATTTATGAATGAAATTTTTATCATTTTTAAGTGAATTAAATTTTTAATATTTAAAATTTTCTTGATTTTTCAGTATAAACTTTCATCTACAGGTCAAGAAAGAGGAAACCAGGCTTAAGAATAATTTTGTGTAATATAGTCTACTTTCAAGTGACTTGAAGGGTATCTTTAGTTGTTTTCAAGAAATTTAAATGTTGAAAGCATGTTTTAAGTTTGTTTTAAATTTATGGATCCTTTTTTTTAAGTAAACCATTTATAAGATTAAAATTCATCCAAAACTCAAACTCTATCAACACAATCCTCTACCCTGTGTTTTGGGTGAATGATCAAAAGAGAAATATTGAGGTCTGAGTCTATTTTCCATTAAGTTATGAGTTTTTACATTTAAAAAAAGATTATTTTTTAGGCATATACCAGTTACAAAAATTTTATTTCCTTGATACATCATTTTTCTATATATATCCTCAAGTTCATACCTCTCAATCTAGTGAAAAAAACTTATTCTAAGGTCTTGGTCATTTCTTGGTTTGGGTAGTTGTACTTTGTTTTAGGCCCTAAAATTTGACATGTATATTTGTGTCAATTACCTTAAGGTTAATAAAATATTTCCCTAGAGTTTTGATAAATTTGGAGAGTTATGCTCCTCAAACTGATCTTCTCATTAAATCATATATAGGGCACTCTATCCCTCCTTCACTCCCCAATACACACACATAAACCACTCTCAAATCTCTCCTTAGTCTTTTACTCATAAAGTCTAGAAATCACCAACTTTGATTACACTATTTATAGATCATACTTGATAATCATCACCTTAGTCAGCCATTAAGAATGTCTTCACCCTTAAGACATCTATCATATAAATACATAGCTCAATACATTCTTCATAGATCATCCATAACATCTATGGGTCACCCTTAAGTAGCCACACCTTTTAATAATGCCCTTGTAGCTTTTATAGGTCTCATGTGAACCCATTCACTCCTTTAGCACTTTATCAATAAAAAAAATAACATAAGGCAATTTCAAAATACATGGGTCCACTCTTTATGTCCCCTTTGACATACTCAAATTATCACAGTCATCTTATCTCATATCTATGTATGATCAAACTACTCAAACAAAGACCTTATACACAGGAACACCATTATCAAACACATAGTCAACTTCTTAAGCATTGTCCATACTCAAGATAGATTTATCACACCTTAAAAATACTCACATATGATCTTGATGGAGTATACAACACTCCCCAATAGTCAATTCACCATGAAACATCAAAACAACATCCATATAAATTCAATTACTCTTCTCAGGTCACTTGCAGAATAAGAATGAAACCATAATCAAATTTGGAGCTCAATATCTTTATCTTAACACACTTTTAGATCTTCAAATTAAGTTAATTAGATGCATCATAGAGTCCTCTTCATATTTTAGTTGTATAGGATGAGAAAATTTGTCTTCTATCAAGAGATATGCTCCAAAAACCACAAATTAGTTTTTCCCTTTGTAAAATTCAAAATTTTGAATGTAAACAGTTACAATTAAACATCGAACATCATGCTTGCATCATGTGTCCTCAATACTTCAAATTAATCATGAAAAATCAATCTCATTTGATCTTTAAATCATATAACAATAATTCCCAATCGTTAACTCTTGAATATGTTGACTTTATCTCGTACAATCTAGGAATTTTGATTACATATGCACTATTGATCTATTCAAGATTATCCTTTCTTTATTCATGCTAAATAGATATTAATTTGACCTCTTGACTTTATTTCACACCATTGATCTTAATTAGTATGAACATCCACTCACTGTTGATCTTAAAAGATTTTCTATCTTTATCTTTGCCTGTCATTAAACTTTGGACACTTTTTCTCATCATGCAGCATCCTAACATCTTCTAACACACATACTATATTGATCTTCTGTAAGATGATCAATCTTTACCTTCTCTAAATATCTATCACATTGACCTATTTGAATCTATGCATATCATTGGATCTATAATTATGAACTTCTATGCACTGTTAGATCCCTACTAGGTCTAGATCTTTAACATCATGTAAACTGACTATGGGGACCAACTATAATATGATTGGAAAGCCTACTTTGGACCTCAATAACTTATTCTAAACTTAGACACATGATCTCAAATTTGGACCTCATGATAACCTTTCAAAAGATAATCCATCCATATAATAAACTACTCCTAGAAACTTAATGAGTGTGAGATATGCCACCATAAAAATACCTAATCAACTCTTTTTTGCCTCATGCATATATGGCTAAGTATGGGAAAACACAGTCAAAATTATTGGGTGCCCAACTCTGCACTTGTATATCTTTTGACATGCTTAGGCACATGACTTGAGAATTAGTGCATAGAAACTAGGCACAAAAATAAATAAATCCATATGATCATTTTGTCCTAACACTTTCACTTGTGTGAATACTAACTTCATCAACATACTTACTTGGCTCTCCTTGAACCCTTTGAAATTTTGGCTTAATATGGGAACATGATGAATTATGTCTGAGTATCCAACTTTATATTCTCATAACTTTGACTATGATTTGATGCATGAATTGAGATCTAACACATAAAAACTAGGGACTAATATGTTCAAAACCATATGGCTAACTCCCCTTGACTCATTCCCACATGGCAATGATGATGTCATCAAACTACCTACTTAGATTTTTTGCCACTAGACCAATCTTGTGAAAATGGCCACAATGAAGAAATAGATGAATACCACTCTACACACAAACACTCTAACCACCACAGACCTATGATAGGACCCCTTACACATGCTCAATACTTCAGACTCAACCATAATCATCTTTCAATAATCAAACTTTGAAGGTTAACCAAGCCTACTTCAATCACACTTTTTCAAGCATATTGCACACTTTGTCATTGTTTCTTAGGCTATCAATGCACATCATCCACTTACTAAGACACTTCCATGACATCACCATGAAATCATTAATACTACTCTAGCACATGTTTTTATTGAGTGTATCATTAACATGATTCTTCTTACATTTCACATATTAAATATTCATATCAAAGTTACATTAAAATTATATCCATCTACACTAGCATGCATTTAGATCATCCTGGGAAATAAAATATTCCAATATATGATGATCATATTTTACCTCAAAATGCTTACCCACTAAAAAGTGTTTTTATTGCTTTAAATAATGAACAATGGCAACAAGCTTAAGGTCATGAGTGGTGTAATTTTTCTCATGGTCCTTTAGTTTTTGTGACTCATAAGCCACAACTAAATCATCATGAGTTAATATTCCACCTAATACTTATTTAGATACATCATCCCATATTTTAAAATTTCCATTTGGATCTAGTACAACAAGTATAAGTACTAAAGTTAATAACTCTTCAAGTTTTAGAGAAGCTTATTCACATTCAATAGTCCACACAAATTTCATAGCCTTTCACTACAAGGATGTTATTGGGTTGGGTAAATTAGAAAAAAATCAACAAATCTTCTATAGTAACCATCCAATCCATAAAATTATGTACTTAATGTACACTTTTAGGATCAAGACACTCTTGAATAACTTTAATATTTATTGGATCCACTTTAACACCAATATTTGATATAATATGACCCAAATATTGGATCTCAAACTGAAAGAAAGCATATTTAGATATCTTACCAAATATTTTGTGTTTCCTTAGCCTTTTCAGCACTAAGAATAAATTTTTTTCATGCTCAATTAGATTATAGAATATACCAGTATATCATCAAGGAATATAAGAATAAACTTTTTTACAAAATCTTTGAATACACTATTCATTAAGTTCATAAATGTTGTAGGTGCATTATTCAAAACAAAATACATTACATTGAAATCATAATGTCCATTCATTATTCTAAAATCCATTTTATGAATATTTTCTTCCTTGATGATCAACTAGTGATAGCCTAATCTCAAGTCTATCTTTAAAAATATAGTCACATCCTTCATTTGATCAAATAGATCATCTATCCTTGTTAAGTATAATGTTCTTAATGGTAACCTTGTTAATCATGTGATAGTTAACATACAATTGTAAGGTTACATCCTTATTTTTCACAAATAACATGGGTTCACCCTAAAGTGGCATCCTTGGCCTAATACTACCATTTTCCAATAGTTCATGTAGTTGTGACTTCATCTCCTATAAATATATCACATTAATATGATAAGGTGCCTTAGATGCATGGGATACCCCTAGAATTACATCAATATCAAAGTCAAATTAACTCTTGGGAGGAAAACTAGACACTTTATCTAGAAAAACATTAGAAAAATCTTGTAAAAATGGTTGTTCCTCAAATGCCATTACTATTTTAGGTTAAATTTATTTCATCAAAATAACATAAAACTTACAACCTTTATGTATTGATTTCTTCAGTTGCAAGGCTTAGATTAGCTTATGTACCTTTGGTTTCAATAAAAATTTAGTTTCTACAAGTTTTCTCAAATCATTACCATAATATACCACTTTGCTATAGTAGTCCAAATTGGATTTATGTTGCTACAACCAATCCATGCATAAGATAATATCAATAGATCTGAGAGAAGCTGTAAATAAATTTACTTGGGTTTAAAAAACACCTAAGTCTAGGCTTACTCCCTTAAGACACTTAGTAATTGACATTATTTTACCTGAGCCAAACTCAACATTCTAAGCATCCTTCAAAGTCATCAAATTCAACTAACATATTAATAACTTAGGATCCATAAAACTATTAGTTAATCCTAAATCAAACAAAATTAAAATAGAAAAATTATTTATTTTACCTATGCTTTCAATTGGAGTTATTTGTAAATCAATATTTCTATTGTCAATGATTACATACATTCTATGATTAGCTGAATGTCTAGATTTTAGCTTAGGATAATATTTATGATAGTGATTATCTCTACATTCATAGCATACTATAGCTCTTTGTGGCATCACAAGAGAATTATTGACCTTGGTAATAGGCACATTTTGATTACCTTGAGTTGAATTACATTTAAAATTAGTAGTCTTAGAAGAATTCAAATTCTTGAAATTCTTATTTTTCCCTTGAAATTTATTGAATCCATTTATACTCCTTGTAAATATATTGTTAAAATCAGTTTTTTTTAAATTCTTAGGATAAGGGGATATATTTTTACTCATAGATTGTTGTCTATTATGTTTAAAATTTTGTCTTGCCTTTTACCAATCCTTATCTTTTTATTTTGCCCTATGAGTAGATTCAATATCCTTAGTTAAAGTCTTAGAATTAGTCATATTTACATCATGCATCAATAATTATTTCACTCTTAGATTAAAATTAGTGAATTTAGTCTCTTTTTCATGCATGTAATTAACATCACACAACATATTTAAAAACATGTTTTCATACTCAGTCACAGTCATATTCTCTTGTTTTAGTAAGTGAAAATTATTGATTTTATATTCTTTGAAGTCAAAACTAAGATACCTTTTTTTGAACTACCTTTCAAAGCTAGGCTAGGTAATAGTCATTGGTTGGTAGCCTTTTAAATCACATAGATTATTCCACAAAATAGTTGTATCTCCTAATAACTTATAGGCTACCACTCTTGCCTTCAGATTAGAGTACATATTATACAGATTAAAATATTTTCTTAAGTGCACTAACCATGCATCAAATGAATCACCTAATTCCTCATCTAAAAATGTTGGTGGAGCTAAAATCTTAAGCTCCTTAATAATATGAGAAACCATATTACCAAGAATATTCTAAATTTCTAGTTCATCCACTTGTCTTTTAGCTCTAACTAGAATTTAATCATCTAGAACACCTTCTATACTATTAAGCCTTCTCTCCTAGGTGTCCAATTTACTTTGAAATTAATTTAATGTAGTCATAACTCCATTCAAAACTATATCTTGATTAACATAAGGGTTGTTTTATTCACTATGAAGGCCCTCAACATTATTAAGAAGTGGTTTCTCTATCTTAGGAATGTTGGCCCTATGACCTCTTCCTCTACTTAGGTTTACATTTCTTCGGTTATTATCTACTATTCCATATCTTTTCTTGGTCATCCTATGGTGAAACAAACAACAACTCATAAAAAATCAACAAGAAACATTTCCCAAAGTTCCTTAGAGTAGTAAATCATTATATGATACCAATATTTAATGACTAAAATTTAATTTTATAAACACATGACTAAATAATTAATAGAATAAAGTTCACTTAGAGTTTACCATGAAAACACACAATGAGAACCATAACTATGTTACGTCCAATATATAAAGTAGACTAAGTGCGTAACCTATCAATGGATTCCTTAAGATGTAATTTTTAACCACCCAATATTTGGATAGAAGTGGGTTAGTGTGGTTATACCCCCTCACCTCTATCCACATACTATGTTATGGCCTTCCTAATTGAGTCTTTACTAATTTATGCCATTACCCAAGTACTTGTACAATCTATAAAAATATATTACCTCATGGGTAGTATCAATATAGATCAAAAAAAAAAAGGTAGATTAAGTTTATATTCAATAGAATAATCATCATACTTATCTTACTTAAGTATTATTCATCAAAATCACAACCAAAAAATAGATATCAATGGAAAAAGGACTATTTCCAAAAGTAATCCAAAGTATTTAAACACATTTTCAAAACATAATCAACCAATTTATGAATTTTGACACAAAAATTAATAAACTTATGCAATATTCAAGGGATGATTCAACAACCATGCTTAAGTTTTGCTTAGGAACATCTTACCAATTACAGGTAGGGTACATGTTTAAGACTAGCTTGACTAAGGATCATTATGGTCTTAAGATAGATATAGAATTTCCCTTTAACTTAATCAGTGGTCTTAGTTCATGTATTCATATTTCTTAATTAAATATTATATCTTCTTAATCCTCAATTTAAAGATAAATTCTTATTATGATAATATAAGTTCACAATCTCACTCTTATCAATTAAGAATAAGAAATTGTTAATAAAAATATTTAATGATTTGTTATGAATATAGAGCACTTGTTCCTCAATCATAAGATGTTTATCTATGAATAACCATGTTTCTAAGAACTTAAAAATGAAGTACATTATTTCCAATGTAACTTTATTATGACAAAAGACTAATTAAATTTTAATACTTTTCAAAAATATTGAATTGATTTAGGAGCTGCCCCTAGGTACATATAATTACTTATTAATTGACATGAAAGAATTATATTTAAGTAGATAAGTTCATATTAATTACTTAGGTAATTAATCCTATATATAATTAATTCCATAAATAATTAAGTTATTATAACTTATCACACAAATATTGAATTGAATTCAATCCATTAATCTACCAATTAAATCAACAATATTTAATTTAAACAATCATGAGGTTACAATCCAAACACTAATGAAGTATCACTACTTTCATTAGTTCATCCATGTAATAAATAAGATTCACAACCTATAGGGATTATAAAAGTTCATTTAAATATAACTTTCAACCTCGCCCAATACAACATATAACAAAAGTAAGCATATGTAATGAATATTGTTACTTATCTTAGATAAGCTTGTGATTATAAATACTCATAAAAGTAACCTTGACATATCTAACATTATGTCTCATTTCCTTATCCTCTAATAAATAATGAATCAAAACATAATCAAGACATAATTTATAACTGATTCAAATAGTAATAATTATATAATCAAATATCTATTTATTTTCACAATCACTATACCAATGCTTTATAAATACCATCAAAGACATGATCACATGATTTAACCTTTTAAGTTTTTACAATGTAAATCCTAAGTTATATTAAAGGGATGAGATATCTAAGTCATTTAAATAATATGCAATAATTAAGCACTGATTTGTTATGGATTTGAACTTCTTTTGACTTTCTAAAAATAGTAATAAATATGCATAAATATAGATTTATCTATAAAGTGACTATTACAGATGATGTGGGTTCTAAAAAATAAGTTATATATAAGTCTAAGTGTCATCAATAGTGTCCCAAGATCTATTTTCTCATTATACAATAGCACCTTAGTTGGACAGTAGTGCCATACTTATGTAAAGACCTTAAAATTGTGCCACTGTCCTCTTTGTGAGATTATTCCTATTTATTGGGAGCACCTTTAACTATGTTTCTAGTACCTATTCATGCATGCATAAATCTAGAACTCTGTGTTGTGCCTAAAAAACATGATTTAGTGTGAAAATCGTAATCTTCCTTTCAAGTATGGCATGAGATAAAAATGTGTGTTCATTAGTAGGATATGTTGGACATCTTAAACACCCCAATGTGAAGATATTTTACTACATACAAGTACTCTGAGGAGGTTTTAATCCCAATGTATTTCTCCCACCTAGTTCTTGATGCAATTATAAGTGAAGTCTAGAATGAGAGTGGACTTGGATTCCTTGAATTTCCTTGAACTTTGAAATCTAGGTTTATGTCTGTTATAGATGGTAGTATGTAGAAGTAAGGTATAATAGGGATAAAATACCTTAATTTTTCTCAACTTGTTTCTTGTTTGGATATGTTTTTGCACCTATTTTCCATCTAGTGAATAGAGGTCAAATAGACTTGTATTTATAGAGATATATAGCTTGTGCAGATAATAAAATGTACTTAAGCTAACCTTAAGAGGGGTAAAATTTTGGAAAATTATCTATTCAAGAGAGTTAGGGAAAGGGATAATAGTTCCTAGTTGGGAACACTAGCACCATGTGGTTGTGTGTCCTTAGTCTGGTAATAATGTCCACCTAGCAAAATACTAGGCACACTAGGTTTGGATTTAGGAAAGTTTTCATGAGATTATGTTTGAATTGATTGTATATATATGTGGTCTACACAATGGCTATAAAAGTGTGGAAAAGACTCTAGGATAGGTATATGACTAAGATAAGAATATGCTAACTCAAGCACCACTCTTAACATCTAAATACCAATTTTAGGTGATTACATGTTCCCCCACTTTATGTTATAAATGCAAAAAATAAAAATGAATAGTATAAATGAAAAATAAGTGTACCTGGACTTACTTGGTAGTGAATCCCATGCATCTAAGTTTGAGTATGTGAATCTGGGTCTATGTATGTGAAACATGATCCAAACTAATGTCATGTAATGAAACATGCAAAAAATAGTCCTTACTTAAGAGATGATCAAAATCAAAAGACTATGCTAAATAAAATAACTAAGTAAATCCAAGTAAAGAGAAAGTAAAGGAATGAATAAACATCATTGGATAGTTTAGACTAAGCTAATGGCTTTCTCAATCCACATATGGGTGGATCAATAACTCAATCTAATTTCAACTCCATCATTGCCCACCCTTTGGTGGATCCTGATCTATGAATGGCTTGAATAAGATTGTAAGTTGTCTAAACCTCTCATGTGGTTGGATAAAGAACTTAATTAGGCTATGACTCAATCATATTCCACCCATGTGAAATAGATGCATCTATAACTCAATTATTCAAGGTTTTGAAAGTATCTAACTGGGCATATCTAACTATGTATATCAGCATTATGGCAATTCAGGTACATTAGGTAGCTTTAGGCCACTCAAGAATGCCAACCACTACAGATGGAGTAAGGCATGAATTTGGTGATAACTTGGAATGTGATAGAAAGTGTATATAACATAATAATTGACATTGATTTTTACATTCCATCTAATCAACATGCGTTTCATCAAGTATATGGAAACTATGTATCACACACATTCCCCTAATCTGATATATGAGTATACTAATTCAAAACTGAGTATATAATAACTAAATCTATGTTTGAACTAAATGTAGGAATGATCATGCCATGCATGATGCCCCAAATTTTGAGAAATTGGTATGAATATGAGATTAAATGAATACATTTAAGAAAAATTTTAACATAACTATTAAATATATGATTGTATATGTGCAAATATATATTGTACCTAGTGTACTAGTCTAAATAATTTGGACAACCCTAAAGATAGGGCTATTAGATAGTAGCACCATAAATTGGATAGTAGTGCCTTGTGGTGCTAGTGTCCCAATATAGGCACTAATGTCTATCTATTCTAAAATCTAGGTGACATAACTACTTTTTGAGTCTCTATTTGTTCCTTTGTCTAACCTATGTTTGATTTCTAAAATTGAGCCTATGTGCTAAAAATTATCTATGAATAACAATGTAGGATCCTGATATCTTTGACAAACCTCTATGAATTCCCCCTCTTTTGAGGTTAGTTATGAAACTTGTGTAAGACCTATCCTCAAAAGAATTATCTATGTAAAATGTGTTAGCTAGAGCATGCATATGATAATTACATGACATTCTAATATAGTGTACAAACATAACATTAGAATGTGAATGAATCTAAGCATAATTAGGCAATGTAAGATGCATATTTTAATCTAAGATTGCATAAGGATGTAAATATAGATTTAATCAATGTGTATAATAATAAATCTAAATATCTACCTATGGGGATGTGGCATGATGTCCATCATGGCACCCAAGTAGGGAGGGTATATGTATGAGGTCTCTCATGGCATCAAAAACTGGTGTGTGTGTGTAATAATAAAATACAAGTGTAATGGTAAATAAGAATACAAATAAGAATACATATAAACACATGAGTCACAAAAAAGTAGGCCAAGGGGTCATAATACAAGGTACATGGGCACATGTCACTAAATTTGAGAATGAATACATATAAGGCCATGTTGAAATGTCCAATAAGGAAGCAACAATCATTCTGGATTAGAGACACATAGAAGGACATTTTCAAATATCCACATATACAATTAAGAAATCACATAAAAGGTAATTGGGCATATATCCAAGGCATACAAACATAGAAGTGGCATAGAGCCAAAGAACAATGACATATTCAAATGTCCTTGAAATGGAAGCATCATAAGAACACAATAAAGTCTAATATAGGAAAAGTAGATATGAAATCATGTATAAATATGTATTACAAATCTATGTAAATGCCAATAATGTACATATGGCAAGTCTAACTAGTGTTAGTCAACAAAATATCTAAACAATGATTAGAAATGATCGATATCAATATATATCAATGCGTAATCTAGAATGTATAGAATGTAAAGATAGAATGTGGTATTAGAACATGTGTATGAGATGCCTTGGAGTGGGTGGATGTATCAAATAAATAAACGTAGACTAGTGTATATGCCCCTAGCGGGTAGATGATGTCAAGTCTATATCAATGTAATGTACCAGATTCTTGTATGTAACCTAAAAACCCTCAATAAAAACAAGTGAAGTATATGTGTATGATAAAACTAACTATATTAAGATAGTAATCATATGTAATATCTAGCAAGTGGTAGAAATGTAAACATAGAAATGCATATAATCCATAAATTTGGTAGTTTTTTGAGTAATATTTAAATGTTTTTGTATTTTGGCATGTTAGATTAGTTTTTTATTTTATATATTTAAGCTATGTAAAAGAAAATTAAAATAAACTATGTACAAGTGGTGAGAGAGAGAAGTAAGCATATACAAGGGTAGGAATTGTATTAACCGATGAGTCTCATAAGAGACACACTATCATCATGACCTATGTTGAATAGAGGAACTGTGATCATGTGCGTGGTGTGAAAGGATAACTATGATCCCATGATCTACTATGTAGATTAATCTATGTTTTAAGCTACATATTTAGTGATGTTATGATGTTGTGGCATTGACTGTAATGCCCTATGAATTGTAGGGTTCTTAGGAACCAATTTGGTAGAAGAAGTTATAGGTGATGTAGGTTCCTTGTGTTGATAACCCTTAGAACCTAATAAAACTAATCTCAATGTAAATTTAGTATAATAAGTTACTATATAGTTTGTGACATAGATCTAACATAAATGCATCTCTAGTAATGGTCTCCATGGGAGAGTATGAGTACATATAGATACCATATGAGTAGACCTAACTTGCACTGATAACTCTACTAAAAACTATGATATATGAATAGGAGTTATAATCTCTTCTATAACTAATATCCATTCAATAGCTAGTAATGGTGATAGAGCTATAATTGGTGTTTGTGTTATAACTGTAGCTAGAAACTATGCTACAACTCCCTATGGGATGGGTAGAGGATACTCATATGGGACACTCTCAACCTTCACCAACTAATTATCATGTATATACTTTAGCCATTAGTGTACTATGTATGGTATGGCTTAGATATGTTGTAACCATGGATTAACCAATAATATATCAAATACACATGTATTGGGTACTTCTAGGAATTGAGTGGCTATGTGTACTAGTTTACCTATAATGGAATCACAATCTCCCTAATAGATTTCTAAACATGGAACATATCCTAATCTATATAACCTAAGTGTTTCAATAATGTCATAGTGCACATTATTATGATTAATCTATTTTCAACCATAACACTCTAAATAAGATGGTGGTCTATATATGCTCATATGAAGAGTGCATATAAATCTATTTCATCATCCACAATATCCTACTATAAAAATGTGAAAAGTGGTCTAGGTGGTGATATAGTATGATACATGATAATAACATTATATAATGGATGTATCTCCTCTATCACTATGTGATAAGAATATGGTGGTGGATGCACTTAGTATGTATAGTAAACACCTGATGTGCCTCCTGCCTTATTCATTGTATGATTTTGGAAAGGATTTGAAAATATACTTAATGTCTCATCCTATATTTTTTTATTTCTTCTATGGGTGTACCCACATCAATAATATTAGCCTCAATGAGTTCTTGTCTCTTATGATTTAGGCTAATGTGTCTATTTATCATGTGTCATAGTTCCCTATGATATTTGTTGAATACTTTTGAATCATAACTCTTTGGAAGAGGCCATGTTGTATCAACCTCTTTAATGGGAGAGAGAGATATGACATTGCATTCCAATAGTTGTTCTAGAACCTATGTTTGTGACTCTAGAATATTACTGAAGACTCTATGCTAAGGAACATATAAAACCAATTTGGGAGATGGATTATAAGCTACATTAACTATGGCATTTTTATCACTTTTATTTTTTATGGCCCTTGCCTTGTATGGAGGTTTAATTTAAATCTTAATATTTTATTCTGATCCATGTGTACATTTGAGTTTTCCCATTGATAAGAGCTTAACCTCTCTTTCCTTGACTGTGTGGAATAAATCAATAAATATAGGAAACTTCTTGAATAAGATAACTTTGTTTAGTCATGGTAGGAGACTTTGTTTAAGTATATCCTAAATATCTCTATCTATCATGGGGCTAATCAATTTTTATAATATTTTCTTGTATTATAAGATATAATATATGATAGGCTCATTCAAATTTTACTTTAATTATGCCACTTGTGCATATGATATCTTATCATTGATGTGGATAGATAAGTGTGATAGGAACATATTTTCTAAAGGATTAAATGACATGATAGATTGATTTTATAAATCATAGAACCATTATAGGGTATAATACTTGAGGCTACATGGAAATAACTTTATAATAAGCCAATCATTGGACACATAATCTAGTCATGGTACATGAAAAGCTTTGAGATGATCCTCTAGGTCACCTTTTCCATAATATAATGTATGTTTATGTACCAAAAAAATGGATGGAAAAGTAATTTATGCTTTTTTATGTACCAAAGGTGTATGTAAGAGAATATTGGAATCCAAGGCATGTGATGGCTTAGTGTTTCCCTTATCGAGATGTAACACTTCAGAATACATAGAATGAATCTCATGCATAAGGGATTATACAACTAAAGTGGAGGAACTAGCCACAAGTGGTGTAGTTATCACTGATGGTTGAATAAAAATCTTAGGTTATGCTATCTGAGTTAATGGAGTTGGTCTTATTAGAGGTGTAACAACATTATTAACTAGGGTAGTTAAATATTGACCATTGTTTATTTTATTATTGATCTACAATATGGCCTATAAGATCTACACATGATAAATGGGTTGTTCCTAGATTCTATCTTTGAATCCTTTTAATACCTCATATTTGTTCATAATTATGTCATTATTATTAAGTGGAGGGATTGTGCCCTAATTTTCAATGTGTACCTCTTCTTTTTCTTGTATTATTCATCTTTGGACGCATTGTCATTAAAATCCACATAATCAGGGTGTGAACAATTCATATCTAGAGTTGTAATAGGTTATACTAACCAAATTTGACCCTAGCTCAAATTTATTCAACCCCTATATAGTCAAAATTCCTATAGGATATTGCCAAGGTCATAAATATGTTATTCATGTCTAGGAAGGTCAATTAATGTGTTTCACCTTAGTCATTTTGGTCATTTGCCTCAATATGTCCTTATGCCACCTTTTTGGCCTTTCTAATGACTTGTATAGTTATCATAAGAATCCAAGTGTGTCAAACTATTTTCAAACATCCAAGATGTTATTTGATGTGTCAGGAGTTTGATTACTAATAAATGTTATTTCAACATGGAAAGGAGGATAAAGTAGCAATTTCAAATAGGTTAAAGGTAGTTGTATGGTCAAGTATAATATAATTATCATGTGGAATATTTATAAGGATCTCTATAAGATCTAAAAATCCATTTCTATGCTTAATAAGTCATAACAGGTTCAAATTTGGCAAAAACTAATTCATATTCTCCATCATTCTCCTTAACAAGATAAAAATGTCAATCGATCTTCCCTTGGTATGAATAGGAGGAGGTTATCTAGAGAAAGTTCCTTTGGTATTTGATATTACTCTATATGTAATAAAAATCCATGGAAATATTTTTAGGTTTGGTATACTATGTTCTATGGATCATCACTAAGAATGTTGATAACTCAAAATTGCCTACTCATCCTTATGGACTCCAGTTTTTCTCATTTATATGTAGTTGTCTGATGATTCTAAGAGTTTTATGTGTTTTTCAAAGATATTTTATACTATTCATGATGTTTCTAACATGTTATGAAAGTTTTAAGATAATGAGATAGGCATAAACATCTCATTTTTAAGTAAAAATACTCCACTCAGTCTACAAAAATGTTTCACTTATTCCAAGCTTATTTTTCCTATTGGTTTCTAGAACAAGGTGTTATGCTATGTTTCAATCTCTTATGGCATGATGATTAGTTTTTCACTTGAATTTGAGTTACAAAATTCATCTCTTAGAGAAGTGGGAGGTTTAAGAAATTCACATAGTCAGTTTTCCATACAAGTGTAAACTATAACCAAGTGAAGCCAAGCCCTAATCAACCATGTTGATGAAACATGAGGTTTTAAAAATTGTGAAGAGGATTCAAAAAGTAAAAAATAGGATTAAGTTATTCAAAGAGGTTAAAAATTGGTTGTGATAACCAATTTAACTTAGCACATAGTCTTATATGACACAATAACACATACAACCAATCTATAGTGGTCTAAATTCAATCCATAGAGGTCTGATTATAATTGAAATGAAGGTTTGGAGCATATTTGAGAACTTCATGTTAGAGGTATAATCACTAAGATAGGGGGGATAAATCAGTGAGCCTAGATATTCCAACTTCAATTCCAAATCTCTAAAACTCTTAATCATTCAATGCATAGATTTATGAAGCATACACATCATTCATAGCAATGAACAAGAGAGACAATGAAATATCAAGAACATAATGCATGACATATGTGGGAAACCCTCTTGGGGGAAAAAATCCTCAAGAACCTATAATTGGAATATTGTCTTATAAAAAAAGAACCAATTTAGACCATCTATAAATGATTAAGAAACTATAATCTCTATTTACTAATATTACAATCCCATAAGCTGCTACTACACCTATCTAGCTGAGCTACAACAATAACTAGACCTTTTATCAAGTTTCACCTTGAAAGGAGGCTATAACCCCCTTAGATGTTGAGATACCACAATAACACCTATGAAAAACTCCACCTTTGAATTGATGTCTTCAACACCTAATGATGGAACTATAATTATCACTCTTCACCCTCACTCAACACTCCCTATTGGTAAAAAAAATTACATACTTGAACCAACACACAAATATTAATTAGGACACATTACATATCCCAACTAACCCCACACTTTAACTCTACACACTCAATGCATCCTTCATAACAATAAATCTATCATAGTTTTCACAAAAATGACTAGATGGTCATACACATAGGCCACATACTAATTAGTCTCTCAAACCAACCACCAAGGTCTCACAAATACTGGTTATCCTTCACTCATTCTCAAGACATCTAAAACATACTTTGGATCAATCTAGACCTCTTCACTCATGATCAACCTACAAGATCACTATTTTTACCTTATAAACATGACCTATAAGTTATACACATAAACCTTAATCTACTTTTCTTCTCAACCCATCCATTAGGCACACTCAACCTCCTCACTTATTCACTTCAATGCTTACCACTCTCCTACAAGCCTAGAAACCATCTCCTTTGGTTTCACTATTTATAAGGATTTCATGATTAACAAATTAATGGACAGCCATTAGGCATGTATTAATACTTAAGGCATCTCTCATGCCAAGACATGGCTTAATTACACCCTCATAGGTTAGCCATAGCATCCATGGGTCACCCTTAAGTAGTTGCACCTTTTAATAAGGCCCTTATATCTCTTATAGGTCACAAGGAGACCTATTCACTCAAATAACACTTCATCAAGAAAAATAACAAATATAGGACCAATTTAAGATACATAGGTCCATTATTTATGTCCCATAGGACATCTTCTAAAGATCACAATCAATTTTTCTCACCACTACGTATGCTCAAACAAAGACCTTATACATAAGAACACCATTATCGAACACATAGTCAACTTATTAATCATTATTCATACTAAATATAGATTTATCATACCTATAAAATAATCAGATATGATCCTAACTTAGTCTATAACACTTCCCAATAACTAATTTATCATGAAACATCAAAACAACATCCATATAAGCTTAATTACTCTTCTCGAGTCACTTGCATAATAAGCATGAACACACAATCAACTTTAAAACTTAATATCTTTGATTGTACACACTCCCAAATCTTCAAATTAGATTCATTATATGTTCCAAAAAGTCCTATTCATATTTTTTTTACATCATTAGAAAATTCATCTTCTATCAAAGTATATGACCCAAAAACCATAGATTGGTTTTTCCTTTGTTAAATTAAAATTTTTAAAAGCAAATAGTCATAGTTAAACATCAAACACCATGATTTAATATTTTGTCCTTAATGATTTATATTGATCATTTACCATAAATATCATTATATCTTTAATTTATTTAGTGTCAATGCCCAAATGTTAAACCTCAATCACTTTGACCTCATCTCATGCAATCTTGTAATGTTAACTCTATGTTCTCTATCGATCTCCATGGATCAATCAAGTCTTTATAATGTAGTACATACCCTTTTATTAATCTATAAAAAACCCCACTTACCATTATATCCTTATCCTATACCTTTTCTTAGTTATTAAACTTTGGACACTTGTCCTCATCACGTAGCATCTTGACATCTTGAAACACACATGCTTCATTGATCTTCTATAAGATGCTTAATCTTTATCTTTGATAAATAGATATCAAATTGACACCTTTGAATTCCTACATACCATATATCTTCATTTTATGAACTCTCATGAGCCTTTGTATCTCCACTAGGTCTATATATTCAACATCATTTAAATTGACTATGGGGACCAACTGCAACATGCCTAGAAAGCCTACTTTGGACCTTAATAACTTCTTCTATGCTTAGATACATGATCTCAAATTTGGACCTCATGATCACCTTTAAAAGGAAAATCCATACATATAAAAAACTAATCCTATAAACTTCATTCATGAGAGATATAATTAAATTAAAAATTCCTTCTCAAAATCTTCTGCCACAAAGCCAACTATGCTTAGAATTTGTCAGGGAGACCAACTTTGCTCCTGTATAACTTTTGTCATGCTTTGGTGCATGATCTAAAATTTAGCATAAATTAACTAGGTAAAAAACTAAACAAACCCATATTATCACCTTCTCTTGAAATATCCACACATATGATATATTCCACCATAAAAATTCCTACTCGACTCTTTCTTTCCTTATGAAAATTTGGCTATGGGAAAACATTGTCAAAATTCTTGGGATCCCAAATTTGCATATGTATATCTTTTGACACACTATAAATAATGACCTAAGAATTATCTCATATAAAATAGGCACAAAAATTAACAAACCCATATGATCATTTTATCTTGACACTTTCACTCATGTGAATGTTTACCTCATCAACATGCTTACTCAGCTCTGCTTGAAACCTTTGCAAATTTGGCTAAGTATGGGAACTTAGTGAATTCTATCTAAGAAGATAAATTTCACCCTCATATATTTGACTAAAATTCAATATATGAATTTATATCTATCCCATAACAATTTGGGAATACTATGATCACAACCATATGACCAACTCCCCTTGACTCATTCCCACATGGTAATGGTGAGGTCGTCAAACTATCTATTTAGGTTTTTTACCACTAGACCCAAAGTTTCTAAATGAAAATTATGGAAAACCAGATGAATTTCACTTATTCACACAATCAATCCAAACATACAAAAAACCTTAGGGACTTATTTCACATCCTCAAATCATAAAAACCATCACTAAATAACTCTAACCATGCCAACTCTGATGATCAACCAAGCACATTACACACATTGTCATTATCACATTGACTATCAAGGCTCTTCATCCACTCACTAGGACACCTCCATGACATCACTAAAAACTCTCCAACACTCTCACCCTTTTTCATTGATGTAAACAACCATCATATATAGAAATATACAACTCACCTTCTATCTCTTCAAGCACTTCCACAAAAAGAACTTTCTCCCCCTTTGACACAATTATAAAGTGGGCACAAACTGATATTTAGGACCAAAAAATACTATAAAATAGTAAATGACAATATTAAAAAGATGATATAAAATTCCCCTTACCTTGAGCTAACCTCTTCTTTCCTTGACAACTTCCTCTTTCTCCATGCCAACACTCTCTTCAATTAAGAACTATAACTAATGAAGAAAGAACACATAAAAGAACTTAAATCTAATGTAAAACACCAAGAATCATATGATAAGGACCCCCCCTAATATTTTTGAGCCATTTCACCTATTTATCATCTTCATATCTACACACACCATTAGGAACCACCATATAAGCTTACTATCCTTCTAAAATTAGGACACTTCCATGACCACCAATAGAAATTCATGCCACTCATCAAACATAGGTATAGAAACAACTAGATGAACCTTAAAATTTAAAATCACAAAACCTACAACAAGCTCTTCTACTCTAAGCCTTCTTGATCATTGGTCTTAACAAACTGAATCTAGCTCTCTTTCATCATGTAAACTCCTTAAGTCATCTAAGTTAGCTCCCCATAACTCCATGCTCCTTATTATGACAACCTAAAATATTCCCCCTTAATATTCATAACTAAATATCACCTATATAACTTTTTATAAAACATTCATGACCTCATTAAAACATTAAATTCAGAATACTATACTGCTTTGGGACTTTAAACAACCCAACTTTGCTTTCATACTTTCACTTGCAAGCCACCTCCAAGAGTACCAATATATCTTCAAGCCACATAATAGATAGTAAATATGTTCTAAATCAACCATAAAACTTACATTGAAACACTCATACCATGCTCTTTTTAATAAATTGATCAAAAAGCATCCTTCTTCATACTAGACCTGTCTAGTCTCCTTATAGCCCTACCTAAAAATTTTAGAGCTCACAAATCTAAGTAGACATACCTTCAAGACCTAAAACATAATATGTGTATCTCTCTCATATTCCCCCTCAAAAACACCAATTTTCATTACCTAGCTCATCCTTTGCACCATACTCCCTTCACAAACCTACTTACCAATTAGGCCTCCATCTTGATAAAAACATGAATATATTGCAATATAAAAACCTTAAAAACTCTATGAATCTTAATTTGACAGCCTATTTTGTCCATAAAACCTATTCAAAATCCTCATACCTTAACTCATAAGGAAAATCACTTTTCTAGCATGGCTCAAAACCCTAAAATCTCAAAACAAACAAAGTCATCAGACCTCCTTATAGTCAATGCACACCTCAAAAACTTATTACACACCTAGATACACCCATCACACACATCCAAACCAATAATTTATCTTCCACACCATTGGGAACATAGACTTCCTATAACAAATTTTAGTCTTGCTTACCCTTAATCCCAAAAATAAGAAAATTGAGAGTACTCAAAAATCTTTAATTGGCACAAACATACCTTCAAACCACAAAAACTCCTAGATCACATCATAAATAAGTGTATAAACCTTTACAAGCATCAAAATATTCTTGAAATTTTCATCAATCTTATTAAGCCACTTGGAACCACCCATTCTAACCCTGCACAATAGCTCCTTCATAAACCTCTAGAGTAAGCTCATAAAATTGTTATTCCACCTAAACCAAAGATCTTCTCTAATTTATAATTATCATCTTGAGAACATAAATTTTCTTCTCCACACCTTCTTTCTTATATTCAACTACTCAGTCCTCTAATCCTAGGACCTAACTAATTACAAAGCTCTCCCTAACTTCATGCTACATTAGGAACATGACATCTTTAACCAGTCTTCAAATACTTTCCAATCATAGTCAATAGTCAAATAGAGATACCTAATCTTTAGAAAAATATGAACTTCCATGGCATACACAACTATTCAACATGCATTTAATATCCTTAGCAAGGTTTATTATAAAAACATAGAAGAGAGGCCTTTAACTTATAGACTCACTTGACATTTACCATAAACTAATATATAGATAGATATTTGAAACTCGCCTTTATACCAGAGCATCCAAACCATAACTGAAAAGATAACTTTTTCAAGATATGACCACTAAGATTATTCATAATATTCTTTTCTCCATAATATATATATATATATATATATATACATATATATATATAAAGAATGCACAAATAAACCTTGTTTTCATACCTTCACATCAAACTATATCTGACAACCACCAAGCTTCCTCTGACTAATAAGTGTCTCCTTAAAACCTATCTAGAGACATCCCTTTGATATAGAGAGACTAAAAGTCCCAAAACTTTGGAGAGTACCATATCTCCATAATCTCATCATACTTATAGTCATACTTGACTTTAACTGAATCCTTGAATTCATTCTTTTCTTTAGATTTGTCAATAATGATGTCAAGAGAAACTCTTGATTTCCTTTCATTAATGATTCTTTTTCCACCTTGGAAAATAATCCATCAAGACTCTTAGAATCAATAGAGTTAGTCTCCTTAGTCTTTACTACCTTAGGTCTCTATACCAAAGTTTAAATCTTCTTGTCTTTTGTAGCCATCTTACCTACTTGATCCTTGAGCTTATGCTAATTTACAACATAGCCTTCTAGAGAAGCTTTCTTATCAACATCTGGACTAGTGTGATTAAAATTGATAATATTTGGTATACATTACCAAGAAAGACCTTTATTATGCATAATGGAAGATTCATGTCTTTTGATATACCTTGAGGACATATTACATCCACTTGGATATAATTTAGTAAAGTGTCTAACCTTATGACAACTAAAACAAGTAACATATTTCATACCTTTTGATAGATTTGAATTGTGATCATTCTTTGGCCAAATACTCCTTATATCATGGCTCCATGAATATCCATACTTGATTGTCTTCCTTCTATAGTCATTAGATCTATGACCATACTTATTACATGTATAATAAATACCTTAAAAATAACTTGCATACCTTATTGCATTAGGTTGTCTAATTGGATTTCTAACATTGATTTTCAAGTTTGAAATTTCCTTCACTTACTCAAGCTTCTCATGCACACTCTTAAATGAATCCATTTCAACATTCAATTGGGTACACTCATCTTCTCTTGCTTTTAAATTTGTATTTATAGTCCTTAACTGATCCTCAAGAATAATGATCTTCTCTTCATCCTCTTTACCCTTGTTGGCCATGTCTTTAAATCTATATGCTTGCACCTCAATAGACTTGATCTATTCTTGATACTTCTTTTCTTCTTTCTTGGACATGTATAACAAACTTCCCTCAAGAGAAATAACTTTGTGATTCAAGACCTTTGATCATATTTCTCATTTTATGACTCCTCTTCTTCTACTCCTTTAGTTCACCAAGTACATTCATGAGCTCAGATTCTAGATCAACTTATTCTTCCTTTTTGTCATCTTCTATACTATTATGACAATATTCTTTATCAAACATGATTTCCTCTTATTTTTAACACAAACTTATCTTGGCATCTACTAGTTGAACCTTAAGATCATTGATGATATTCTCATCCTCTTTGGAATTTTTCTTCAAAGTACATATGTTTTCTTCAATTGCCTTGATCATAGCCTTCCACTATTGATTTTCTTTCTTAAACTACTTACCAATCTTTATACCTACTTAGGATAACCTTCAAGTTGTTAGGCTTCCTCCAAAGGACCTACTTTGATACCAATTATTAGAGGTACAATCAATGAAAGGGGGGGTGAATTAGTGAGCCTAGATAATCCAACTTCAATTTCAAATATATAAAATTCTTAATCAATACATACATACATTGATGAATCATACACATTATTCATATTAATGAATAAGAAAGACAATGCAAGATCAAGCACATAACATATGACATACATGGGAAACCCTCTTGGGGGAGAAAACCCAATAGAACCTATAATTGGACTATTTTCTTATAAAATAAGAACTAATTTAGACCATATACAAATGATCAAGGAACTAAAATCCCTATTTAGTGAGACTAAAATCCCATAAGGTGTTGATACACTTGTCTAGCTGAGCTACAATAACAAACAAAAATTTTATCAAGTTTCACCTTGCAAGAAGGATGTAACCCCCTTAGATGTTGAGCTACCACAACAAAACCTATGAAAACCTCCACATTTGAATTTATTTATTCAACACTTGATGATGGAACTATAATTATCACTCTTAACCTTTACTCAACACTCCTTGTTGGTCAAATAACATTACCTACTTGAACCAACACACAAAGATCAATTAAGACACATTACATATCCCAACTAAGTCCACTCTTTAACTATGCACACTTAATACATCCTTCACAAAAATAACTCTATCATAGTATTCAAAAACATGAATATATGGTCATACACATATTCCACACACTGATTAGTCTCTCAAACTAGCCACCAAGCTCTCACAGACACCAACTATCGTTCACTCATTCTCAAGACATCCAAAACATCATTTTGGATCACTCTAGAGATCTTTGCTCATGTTCAACCTATAATATCACTATTATAACCTCAAAAAAATGACCTGTAGGTAATACACATAGTCCTTAATCTACTCTACATCTCAATCCATCCATTGGGCATGCTTGGGCTCCTCACTTCTTTGTTTCAATGCTCACCACTCTCTTACAAGCCTAGAAATCATCTCATTTGGTTTCAATATTTATAGGGATTTCATGATTAATAACTTCATGGTCAGCCATTAGGAATTCCTTAATCCTTAATTCATCTCTCACACTATGACATATCTCAATTACACCCTCATAAGTCAGCCATAGCATCCATGGGTCACCCTTAAGCGACTACACTTTTTAATAAGGCCCTTGTAGCTCTTATAGGTCACAAGGAGACATATTCACTGAAATAACACTTTATAGAGAAAAATAACAAACACATGACCACTTTAAAATACATAGGTCCACTCTTTATGCCCCATAGGACATCTTAAAAATATCACAGTCAAATATGTTCACCTCTACGTATGCCCAAACTATTCATAAAAAACTTTATACATAGGAACACCATTACCGATCAAATGGTCAACTTATTAAGAATATTTCATACTCAATATAGATTTGTAATACCTTAAAAATAATCATATATTACCTTCATAGATTAATAACACTCCCCATTGGCTAATTCACCATGAAACATCAAAATAACATCCATATAAGCTGAATTACTCTTCTTAGGTTACTTGTAGAATAAGCACAAACACATAATCAACTTTGAAACTTAATATATTTGATTTTACACATTTCCATATCTTAAAATAAGGTTAATTATATGTTCCATGGAGTCCTCTTCATATTTTATTTTTATATCATGAGAAATTTCATATTCTATCAAAAGATATGGTCTAGAAACCACATATTAGTTTTTCCTTTGTTAAATTCAATTTTTTAAATGCAAACAGTCAGATTAAAACATCAAACACCATGCTTGTATATCATGTCCTTACTGATTTATATTGATCATGTACCATTTATCTCATTCTATATTTAATTAATATATAACCAATGCCTAAATGTTAAACCTCATCACTTTTACCTCATTTCATGCAATCTTGTAATGTTGACTCCATGTTTTTTGTCAATCTCCATAGATCAATCAGGTATTTATCATGCAACATGCATCATTTGATCAATTTTTACAAACACCCACTCACCATTAGATAATTATATTATACCTTTACTTATTAATTAAACTTTGGATACTTTTCCTCATTACACAACATCCTTACATCTTGGAACACACACATTTTGTTGATCTTTTGTAAGATGATCGATCTCTATCTTTACTAAACAACTATCACATTGACCCATTTGACTTGATGCACATCATAGATACTCAATGTATGAAATCCTATGATACATTATATATATACTAGGTCTATATATTTAACATAATGCAAATTGACTAAGTATGGGGACCAACTGTAATATGCCTAGAAAACCTACTTTGGACCTCAATAACTTCTTCTACGCTTAGACACATGATCTAAAATTTAGACCTCCTGATCATCTTTAAAAAGAGAATACATCCATATAACTAAATAATAATTTAACCTTCATTTTTAATAGATATAATTCCATTAAAATTCCTTCTCAAAATCTTTTGTCACAGAGCCAACTATGCTTAGAATTTGTTTGGGAGACCAACTTTGCTCTTGCATAACTTTTGTTGTGCTTTAGTACATGATATAAAATCTAGCACAAATCAACTAGGTATAAAACTAAATAAATCCATATGATCACCTTCTCATAAAATATTCACATGTGTGAGATATTCCACAATCAAAATGCCTACTTGGCTCTTTCTTGCCTTATGAAAATTTGGCTAAGTATGGGAAAACACTATCAAAATGCCTAGGAGCCCAACTTTGTATATGCATATCTTTTGACATGATTTAATGCATGACTTGAGAAATAGTCCATAGAAACTAGGCACAAAAATGAACAAAACCATATGATCATTTTATCTTGATACTTTCACTTATGTGAATGTTGACCTCATCAACATACTCAATTTTGCTTGAACCCTTTGCAAATTTGGCTAAGTATGGGAACTTAGTGAATTCTATCTAAGAAGCCAACTTTGTACCCTCATATATTTGAATAAAATTTAATGCATGACTTGATATCTATCACATAATAACTAGGTACTAATGTGATCAAAACCATATGACCAAATCCCCTTGACTCATTCCCATGTGGCAATGGTGATGTCATCAAACTGCATATTCATATTTTCCACCACTAGACCCAAAGTGTATAAATGAAAACTATGGACAACCAGATGAATTCTAATTATGGACACAATCACTCCAATCATATAAAACATCTTAAGGACATATTTTACATCCTTAAATCACAAAACTCATTCTTGAATAACTCTAACCATGCTAACTCTAATGATCAACCAAGCACATTGCACACTTTGTCATTATCACATAGACTATTAAGGCTTTTCATCCACTCACTATGACACCTCTATAACATCACCATGACATCAATAACAACTCTCCAACACTTTATTAAGGTATAAGAGAAATGAGAAGGTTTTTATGACAAGGGTGAAGCCATTACATGTAAACAAAACTAGGTTCATGTTCACAAAGTGGAAAAGTTGCTTCAGGGAACTCATTACCTTAATATCTCTAAAAAGAGATTTTGCCCTGTATAGAGTTATCTTGTAATGAGAATCCATAAATTTTAAGTAAGTCTTATGTCTTCATTCTTATAGATTGGGCATAGTAGTGACATATAAACATCATAGGAAGTGTATTTTGTGAAGAGGAGATTATGTAAGGTAGCATCTAATTCCATCAAGTTTTCTCTGAGGGCACTCAATAAGCAGTCTCATTTGAGCCTACATGAATCTATAACTTGAAACCCATGTGTGTTGATAGTAGGAGTGATGCATGGTTCCAAAGAATGAATTGAGCCTATTCAGATATGAAATAGTGTTAATGACCTAAATAAAGATCATAAGGGTTTAAATTCAATACTCAGACCTAAATGATCACCTAAAAGAATTTCTCAAGCATCACATACATTCTAGTTCATATCTAAACTAGCCTAAACCCATAGAATAAGGTAGACTTGGATAGTAATAAAAATGTGAAGTGAATGAACATGTGTAATCACTTACATAATGGTGATGAGATTTTACATGTGTCTCTTAGAAGATACCAAGAATATATAGAAGATTTTTAGCTTTTGTTCAATGCACACCTACAATTTTAGATAGTCTATAGACTAGCTTATCAAAGAGAGAATGCAGGTTTGTCAAAGTTGGACGAGGTAAAGTGAATAATAATGTAAAGAATCAAATCCACAATGACAAACTCACATTTTTTGTGATTCCTAGAGGTACAAACATAGTATTAATGGGTTTTGACCCCAACATGTAGTCTACTAAAAACCCTACATAAAATACAAACCTAATAAGCCAGTCCTATAAAATTTAATGATTGATGGTTCTATAATCAGAATCAAACCTTAAAAATTTATGTAGAGGATCCAAATAGCTTAATAAATTTATGAATAGTCTAATTTTATTCATATGAATATGGGAGGTTCCCTCTATTTTGTCTCAAACATAGGGAATTTTAGAGATAGTCCATTTTATAGGTTTGGTGTGTATAGAGTAAGAAAGATGGAAGGGAGATCTCAAGTGATTGTGTAATGTTTTATAAGCTTAGAATAAATGTGAATATATATAGTCAAAGACTTATAGCCATTATAAACCCTCATAAGGGTCAAACACATAAGAGACATAGGTAGGCCTATTAGTCCTAAGCCCTATGGTTACCTCACTTGATCTATATGACTATGAGAGATCTCCAAACCTTTTGATTACCTTTAGTGGAAAGTCTATGATGGATCAGAGCCATTAGTTTGTGGGGAATTAGTACATATTGGTCAATTTAACCTAAAATCATCTCAGGGGTTCATAGAATATATGAGAGAGCTTGAGAGGCCAAGTTTAAACACTCTTAACTATATGGACACCAAGCATGGGACCTCAATAACTTGGTTATGATTGAATGGATTCCTATACCCAACCTTATGTAATTTGTTCAAAGGTTGGATGTTGGGATGTTATGAACATTCCTTAATAGTCTAAACTTCTTAAAACCATCCTAAAAACCTATCTAGGACCCAATGGATAAAATATGGTGGGAAATTCATCTAAAAGTGATCAAGTGTCAATGAAATTTCCTTACATATGCTTGTAACTCTCCTATGTTCCATGACATGCACCTTGGTCATAATGTCATATGTACAAAATAGCTTAATATTATGTTTTTTTAGGAATTAGGATGCTCTACAAGTATAGAGTATGATGTTCAAGAAATAACCATTGTTAGAGGTATTTAAAGACTTGTTTTATCCTATAAAACTAAATTATTACCATAATGAATCATGAAAACATCTCTGTGAGACCATTCATGGTAGACAATTATAATACAACATAATGAGGACAATGTGACTGCCTAGTGAGGAAGTGAGAAGTGTTATAAGAGTTTCATGGAGGTATATTTGATATAATAGAGGACAAAGGATATTAATTTGAGTTTCCTATCATATATTCAATGTATTTCTTTGAGTAACTACAAGCCATTTGGATGACAAGTGTGAGGACAAACTTAGAGGACTAGTGACAAATAAATGCAAGAAATAAATGACAAATAAAAAATATGAATCCATATTATATACCTTATCATGATATATCATATGTGACAAGGCTTCTTATGGTAGTTTTTGATACTCAAATTTTCTCCTCACTGTCATGGAGGTAGTTTCAAGTAAGACAATGAAAGGTCTACGTCAACTTGAGGAAGATTCTTTGTTTGAGATTAACACATGTTCATATTAGTTTCCTAACTTATTTTACACTTCATTCCATGTCATTTAAACTTGTTCTCAAGGATTTATACATGGTCTTGTGAACTTTGATCCTCCCTTCTTCTCTCTCTTCTTCTAAGTTATATAAATTTAAGCCTTTTTAGCTTTGTTGAGATCCACAATTGGTATGGAAAAATCCTACTAGTTTTGACACCTAATTTTACTTTGAATAAATTTTATAAGTTGATTTAATTATCTTCAATATCTTACTTGAATGTGTTAAGTGGTTTGTGTGTTGACAAGTGATGAAAATGTTCTCCTTGTTTCCATGTCTACTCTTGCATGTTAATGTGAATGAGATCTCTTCTAATAGGTTTTATAAAGCATATTATTTTTTAAGTGTATCTTTAATTTTGAGAGGTATTAGTAGTGTCTTATATCATATCTTATATTCACCCAAATCTAGATAGGAATATCAATCTACCTCTATGATAAATACTTATGTTAGAAGGACATTGGGTTGAATTCAATTTGAGTAATCTTATTTCTCAAGTGAAGTTATAAGTGTGTTTTGTGGATTTTTATTGGTGTATCACATCATTATAATAAGTTTAATTTATGTATAATTCTTCCCTTTTCACCCCCAATAGTGATTAGCTTATTGTAGTGTAAGCCTAAGAGACAAAACAAGGGAGTTATCCCTTTAAAATCTAGAGATCTATCTCTTATAGTGGCTTGTCTATAAAGGGAGATAGATCCATGTTGTCCTAAAATTAAGAATGTATACTTGAATTATCTAGGGTGAAATTTTAGGTGACAATGGGTTCCTTATCCATGTTATATGCTCAGATATTAGGAATTTGAATATGCTTTATAGGATTACCACCTAGTCTAGCACTTCTTAATGGAAGAGAGATAACTTTTTAGATGGAAAATAGTAAACAATTTGGAATAAATATACTAAAATAGAATATATGAATTATAATAAATTAATAGTATATAATGAAAATATTTAAAAAAGGATAAAAACCCTAAGAACATCTAGGGTTAGGGTTTAGTTGAATCTAAGGTTTATTTGTAACAATTTAAATTTTATTCAAATAAACTAAAACCCTAATATGAAATTAATTTAATTTAACTAGATTTTTTAAACAAATTATCAAATTAGAAGCATGTAACCTTAAATTATTTCACAAAAATTAGAATTAATGTAAACTATGGTTTGAATCAATATTTGAAGTAAGTCAGATTCACTAAAAGATTTAAGCTTTTAGGGTTTTACAATGTAAATCCTAAGTTAGATTAAAGGGTTGAGATGTCTGAATCAGTTCGATAATATGCAATAATTAATCACTAATTTTTTATGGATTTTGACTTATTTTGACTTTCTAAAAATAGTAATAAATATGTATAAATATAAACTTATCTAGAAAGTGATTGTCGTTGATGATATAGGTTCTAAAAATTGAGTTATAGATAGGTTTGAGTGTCATCAATAGTGTCTTAGGATCTATTTGGTCATTGGATAGTAATGCCCCACCTAGACAGTAGAGCCATACTATTATAAAGACCTCAAAGTGGTGATAGTTTCCTTTTTTTGTTATTGTTCCTATTTTTTGGAAGCACCTTCACCTATGTTTCTAGGTATTGTTCCTAGAATAATTTATAACTATATGATGTGCCTAAAAAACTTAATTTAGTGTGAAAATAATAATCCTCCTTACAAGTATGGCATGAGATAAAACTATGTGTTCATTAGCAAGATAGCTTAGACATCCTCAACACCCCACTATAAAGATATTTTCCTACATACCAATACTCTGAGGAGGGATCAATCCTGATGTAGTTCTCCCACGTAGTGTTTGATGTAAGTACAAGTGAATGTTAGAATGAGAGTGGACTTGGATGCCTTGAATGTGCTTGAGCTTTGAAATATTGAAATCTAGGCTTAGGACTACTATAAATGGTAGTATTTATAAGTATGGCATAATAAGGATCAAATACCTTAATTTTTCTCAACTTATTTCTTGTTTGGATGGGCTCTTGCACCTATTTTCCATCTAGTAAATAGATGTCAAATAGACTTGTATTTATAGATATTTATTGCTTGTACAAATAAAAAAATTTACTTAGGCTGACCTTATCAAAGGCACATGTTTGTAAAAGTATCCATTCGAGAGAGTTAGGGGAAGGGATAATAGTGCCTAGTTGGGGACACTAGCACCATGTGGTTATAGTGTCCCTAGTGTGGTGCTAATGTCAACATGGTAGATTATTGGGCACACTAGGTTGGGATTTGGGAAATCTATTCTGTGACTATGTTTGAACTAACTATAGCTATTTATGGTCTACACAATCACTATAAAAGTGTGGCAAAGGCTCTAGGATAGGTCTAGGGATAAGATAGGAATAAGCTAACTCAAAAAACACTCTTAGCATCTAAATACTAATTTTATGTGATTACATTATCCCCCCCCCTTAATGCTAGAAATGAAGCAAAGTAGAATGATTGCTATAAATGAAAAATAAGCATACCTAGACTTACCTTAGAAGTGAAGCCCATGTAGTTGAGTTTGAGTATGTGAATTTTGGTCTATGTATGTGAAACATGATCCAAATCAATGGCCTATAATGAAGCATGCAAAAATTAGTCATTACTTAAGAGATGATCAAAATAAAAAGAATATGTTAATTAAAGTAACTAAGTAAAGCTGAGTAAATAAAAATGAAATGAATAAATACAACTCATTGGGTACATGAACCAATGCATGAATCTAGTGATAACCTAGTGTGTGAGTTTATATAGTGGTCATATAATTTAATATATTATATTATGTTATGGATTGATCAATCCCAATATTTGTGGCTTAAAATCACAGTCTAATTGTGACTCCATTATTACCCACCCCTGCTCAATGGAACCTGATATGTGATTAGCTTGGATAATATTGTAAGTGTGTCTAACCCTCTGATGTGGTTAGATAAAGAACTTAAGTAGGATATGAATACATAATTTACCACCTATGTTAAATAGATGAATTTTAAACTAAATTACACAAAGTGTTTAAATTATCTATCGGGGTATATCTAACTATGTATATTAGCTTTGTGGCCACTTGGGTATATTAGGTGGCTCCAAACCACTCAATAATGCCAACCACTATAGATGGAGTAAGGAATGAATGTGGAGATAAATTTTAATGTGATATAAATTATATAAATAATAGATAATGACATGGATTTTACCATTCCATTTGATCAACTTATTTGTAGCTGAGTATATGGAAACTATATGTTGTGCACATACCCCCAATTTGATATCTGAGTATACTAATTCTGAATTGAGTATGTAATAATTGAATCTATGTATATAAAATAAATGTAGGAGTGATAATGACATTAATTATTACCCAAAATTTTATCAACTAGTATGAATATAATCTAAAATATGTGCATCTAAGCAAAATCTAAACATAATTGTCAAATATATGACTGTATCTATGCAAATCTATATTTTAACTATTATACTAGTCTAAATAATTTGGAATGATTTGAATTTAGGGATACTATAAATTTACCTATAGTGGATAGTAGTTCCATGTATTAATTATGTGCCAATATAGGCACTAATGTCTGTCTAGTCTAAAATATGGGTGACTTAACTACTTTTTGTGTCTCTATGTTTTCTTGTGTCTGACATGTGTCTGATTTCTAAAACTAAGCCTATGTGTTGAGTGAATAGAAATTTAAGAGCCTGATCTATATTATAAACCCTTATGAATTCCCCCTATTTTGAGGGTATTTATGGAACTTGTGTAAGAAGTACCCTCTAAAGAAGTACCTCTACAAAATGTGTTAGCCAGAGCATGTGCATGATATTCCAATATAATATACAAACATAAAATCAAAATGTAAATGTATCTAGGAAAAAGTATGAAATTTAAGATGTATGCTATAATATATCATTACAAAAGGGTGTCAAGATAATGTAAGTAATGCCTAATGATAAATCTAAGTAACTACCTAGGGGATGGGGCATGATGTCCATCATGACACCCAAGTAAGGAGGGTAGATCCATGAAGTATCTCATGACATAAAAAATGGTGTCTATGTAACAAGAAAATAAAAGTGTCATGGTGAATAATAATATAATTAATCATACATACAAACACATGAGGCACACAAAATTAGGCCAAGGGGCCATAATACAAAGGACATTGGTACATGTCACTAAATCTGAGAATGAAGACATACAAGCAACAATCAATTTGGCTTAGATCCACATAGAGGCACATGTCCAAATTTATGTATATAAAATCAATAAATCACAAACAAGGGACATGGGAACATGTCCAAGACATACGAACATATAAGTGTAGAGCTAAAGAACAATGGCATATTCAAATTCTCTTAAAATGGAAGAACCATAAGAAACACAATCAAGTCTAATATAGAAAAAATAGATATTAAATCATGTATAATTATGTAGTAAAAATTTGTGTAAATGATAAAAATTTATATATGTTGAGTCTAACTAGTGATAGTTATAAAAATATACAAGTAATGAGCAATAATGATCAATATAAAGATATATCAATGTGTAAACTAGAATGTATAAAATGTAATGATATAACCTGGTAGTAGTAACTATGTATGAGACGCCCCAAAGTGGGTGGATGTATCAAATGAATAAACCTAGGTTAATGTATATGCCCTTAGTGGGTAGATGATAGTATGTTTGGATCAATGTAATGGATCAGAGTCTTGTATGTAATCTACAAACACTCAACAAGAACAAGTGAAATATATGTGTATGATAAATATAATTATACTAAGATATTAAACATCTATAATATATGTCAAGTGGTAGAAATGTAAACATAAAAATTCATAAAATATATAAATTTTTTAGTTTTTTTTAGTAATATTTGAATGTTTTTATATTTTACATGTTATGTAGTTTTTGTATTTTTTAGATTTAAGCTATGTACAAACAAATGAAAATAAACTATGTACAAGGGGTGAGAGAGAAAAAGAAGTATGTACAAGGTTAGGAACCATACTAACTTATGAGTCTCATGGGAGACTCACTATCATCATGACCTGTGTTGAATAGAAAAATTATGATTGTGCATGCAATATGAAATGGAAAATAAGAGCCCATGATATGTTGTGTGGAGTAATATGTGTCTAAAGTTATTTATGTAGTGATGTTATGATGTTGTTGCAATAACTACAATGCCCTATGAACTGTAGGGGTCTTAGGAACCCATTTGGTAGAAAAATAAATTGTAAGTGATTTAGGTTCCCTATGTTGATAACCCTTATAACCCAATAAACTGATCTCAACATAAATTGAGTAGAATAATTTTTTCTAGCATCTATGACACATCCCTAACACAAGGGTCTCTCTAGTAATGGTTTTCATGGGAGAGTATGCATACATGTAGATACTTTAAGAGTATACCTAACCTATACTAATGAATTTAATGAATAATTTGATGTATGCATAGGAGATGTACTCTCTACTATAACTAATAACTATACAATATCTGGTAATGGTGATAGAATTGTAACTAGTGTCTATGATAGAATTGTAGCTAGAAACTATGCTAGAAATACTTTTGGGATGGGTAGAGGATACTCATACGAGAGACCCTCAATCTTAACCATGTAATTAACATCTATATACTTCAAGAATTAGTTCATTATAAATGATATGGATTAGAGATATTATAACCATGGCTTGTCAAATAATATATCAAATACACCTGTATTGGGTACTACTAAGAATCAAATGGCTATGTGTGTTTGTCTAACCTATAATGGAAGCATAATATCCCCAATATAACTCTAAACATGGACACTAAAACCACTAATGACCATATCCATGGGGAATATATCCTGGCCTATGTAACCCAAGTGTTGTAAGAGTGTCATAGGGCACATACTTATGCTTGACCCATTGAAGACCATAACACTCTAAGTAGGATGGTGGTATATGTATGCTCATATGAAGATCAAAAGTAAATATATTTCATCATCCATAATGTCCTACTCTATACATGTGATAAGTGGTCTAAGAGGCATTTTAGTATGATACTTGTCAATAATGTTATGTAAGGGATGTGTCTCCTCTATAACTATGTGATAGGAATCTAGTGGTAGATGTGCTTTACATGTATAGTGAACATATAATACCCCATACCTCATTCATTATATGCTTTGGGAAAGGATATAAAAATATATTTAGTGCCATAGCCTCTATTTTCTATTTTTTTATACATCTATGGGTGTGCCCACATCAATAGTATTAACCTCAATGAGATCTTGTATCTTGTTATTTAGGCTAATACATCTATTTATCATGTGTTCTAATGTCCTGTGATACTTTAAAAATGCATTAGAATAATAACTCCTTGCAAGAGGCCATGTCATATCAACATCTTTAATGGGAGGGAGAGATATGACATTACATTCTAATAGTTTTTGTAGAACCCATGTTGGTGACTCTCGAAGATTAGTGAATATTCTACGCTAAGGAGTAGATAAAACCAATCTAGGAGATGGCTTAGAAGCTACATTAGCTATGGAATTTTGATAACTTTTATGTGATGTGTCCCTTACCTTATATGGAGGTTTGTTTGAAATCTTAATAGTTTATTCTAATCTATTTATACATTTGAGTTTTCCCATTGATAAGAGAGTAACCTCTCTTTTCTTGACTATGTGGCACAAATTGATAAATGTAAAAAACTTCTCTAACAAGATAACTTTATGCAATTTTGGTAGGAGACTTTGTTTAAATATATCCTAAATCTCTATATCTTCTATGGGGCTAGTCAATTTGGATAATATTGTCTTTTATCATAAGACATTATCTATGATAGGCTCATAGGCATTTGCTTTAATTATGCCACTTATGCATATGATATATTATCACTGATATTGATATAGAAGTGTAATAGGATCAATATCAAATAAAGGATTGAATGCTGTGATATATTGATTTCCTAAATCATAGAACTAATGTAGGGTATAATCCTTGAGGCTAAGTGGAAAAAACTTCATAAAAAGCCAATTGTTAGACATATTCCAAGCATGTTGTGTTAAAATATTTACGATGATTCTCTAGGTCATCTTTGCCATCATATAATGTAAGTTTAGGGGCCATGAAACTAGATGACAAAGTATTTGCTGATTTTTGATGTGTCAAAGGTGTATGTAAGAGAATGTTAAAATCCAAAGCATGTGATGGCCTAGTGATCCCTTATTGATATGTAACACCTTATACTATAGAGTATGAATCTCATGTATAAGGTATTTTACATATAGATTAGAGGAAATACACATAATTTTTATAGCTTCCACTGATGGTTGAATACAATTCTTAGGTTATGTTATCTAAGTTGGTTAAGTTGGCCCCATTGGAGTTGTAACAACATTATTAATTGAGGGAATTGAAGATAGGCCATTATTTTTTTTATTATTGATTTTGAATATGTCCTATAGGATATGTGCATGATAAAGGGCTTTTTCACAAATTATATCTTTGAATCCTTGTAATATCTCATCTTTGTTCATAAGTATGTCATTATTGTTAATTAGAGGGAGTGTGTCCTAATTTTCAATGTGTACCTCATCTTGTTCTTGGTTCTATTATTCATATTTGGATGCATTGTCATTAAAATCCACATAATTAGGGTGTAAATGATTTGTATCTATATTTTTAATAGGTTAATCATCCATGGTATAGGCTTAAATAACAATAATCTAAATAACTCTATAGCATTACCACCTGGACTATCACTTCTTAATGAAAGTGAGATAGCTTTTTTAGATGGAATATAGAAAACAATTTAAAATATAGATACTAAAATAGAATACATGAATTTTGAAAATTAATAGTAGCTAATGAAAATAGAAACAAAAAGGATACAAACCCTAAGAGCATCTAGGGTCAGGGTTTTGTTGAAACTAGGGTTTATTTATAATAATTTAAATTTTATTTAAATAAATTTAAACCCTGATATGAAATTAATTTAATTTATCTATGTTGTCTAAAAATATCATAAAATTAGAAGTATATATCCCTAAATTATTACACAAAAATTATAATTAATGAAAACTAGGGTTTGAATCAATATTCAAAGTAAGTTAGGTTCACCAAATGATTTAAAATTTTAGGGTTTTACAATGTAAATCCTAAGTTAGATTGAAGGGTTGAGATGTGTAAATCAGTTAAATAATATGAAATATTTAATCACTGATTTGTTATGTCTTTTGAATTATTTTGACTTTCTTAAAATAGTAATAAATATGCATTAATATAAACTTATCTAGAAAGTGATTGTTTCAAATTATCTAGGTTCTAAAAACTGATTTCTAGAAAGGTCTTAATGTCATCAATAGATTCCCAATATTTATTTTCTCACTGGATAATAGCACCCCACCTAGTTAGTAGTACCATATTTTTGTAATGTCCTTAAAGTGGCACTAGTATCCTTTTTGTAGGACTATCCATATTTTCTAGGAGCAATTGCACCTATGTTTTTGGTTCTTATTTATGTATGCATGAAATTTGAAACTCTGTGTTATGCTTTAAAAACTTGATTTAGTGTGCAAACCCTAATCCTCCTTTCAAGTATGGCATGAGCTAAAAATGCATGTTCATTAGTAGGGTGGGTTAGACATCCTCAACACCCTACTATGAAGAAAATTTCCTACATACCAATACTTCAAGGAGGGATCAATTCTGATGTAATTCTCCCACCTAGTGCTTGATGCAAGTTTAAATGAATACTAGAATGATAATGAACTTGGATGCCTTGAATGTGCTTGAGATTTGAAATCTAGGTTTAGGGTTGTTTTAAATGGTAGTATGCATAAGTAGGGAAAAATATGGATCAAATACCTTATTTTTTCTCAACTTGTTTCTTTTTAGATATGATTTTTCATATATTTTCCATCTAGTGAATAGGGGTTAAATAGACTTGTATCTATAGAGATCTACAGCTTGCGTAAATAATAAAATGTACTTAGGCTGACCTTAAGAGGGGCACACATTTAATAAAATAACTATTCAAGATATTTAGAGAAAGGGACAATAGCACCAAGTTTAGAAAACTAAATCCATGTGGTTTTAGTGTCCTTAGTGTGGTGCTAATGTGTACTTGGGAGACTGTTAGGCACACAGGGTTGGGAAAGTTATCCTAAGACTATGTTTGAACTAACTATAGCTGTCTTTGGTTTTTATAATGGATAAAAAAGTGTGGCAAAGGCTTGAGGATAGGTCTAGGGATAATCTAGGAATAGGCTAACTCAAGCAGCACTCTTAGCATCCAAATACCACTTTTAGGTGATTACATCACATCATAACTCAATATGCTACAACATTCAAAACAATCTTTCCACTATTTATCCTAAATAATTAATCATGATCAAATATTAAATTCATATCAAGTAAGTAATGCCATGTTATAAAATTAATAAAATGACCAACTATAATTATTTTATAAATCAATAAACATGTCATGTTACATCATTTGGAATTAACACACAATTCACCTATAAGAATTACACAACAATTTAGTTCATTTTTAATCAACTAAATTAACTCAAATTAAGATTAAAAGAATTTAATTATTGAACATAATCCAATGAATCTTATCCCACCTTGTTATTCCTAATGAGCCCAATCATAAATGGACCTAGACCACGCAAACCATTAGCTAGATATTGATTAGGCTAGTAAAGAACTGATGGAGAAAGGATTATGAAACACTCTTGTTTTACAACATACCAAAAAAATAACCAAAGAAATAAAATAGAACACATAAATCAACCTACCAAGATCCATTAACTTGGTACTTGATTATGAATGTAGCTATATTCTTGAACTTCTCAATTTATGAACCATATTATATTTTATAATATAATATGGTTCATAAATCTATTTTTTAGCACTCATCTTCATGTACTAATTTAATAGATGTTTAGGAGTTAAAATAAAACCCATAAAAGAATATAACAACTCAACCAATTAAAAATAAAACTTGTGTAAAGCTTCAGGTCATTTTATTGTCAAAAATTAACTTTACAAAACATAATAATAATAATAATAATAACAACAACAACAACAACAACAATAACAATAAAAATAACAATAACAATAATAATAATAGCTCAAAATTTCAATTGAAATCATTTATAGAATCAGAATAATTAAATAATATATAGATTAATTACTAAGAATAGGTCAACATAATCATGAATAATAATTATTTTAATTACCACTTTCAAAATTAATATAATAATTCAACATGATTTCATAACCCTAGGTCAGCTAATCATAAATTTAATATTTATAAAAATTCAAATCAATAAAAGAAAATAGTAATAAAATATTCCAAAAACCCCTTCAATAATTTTAAACCCCTATGGGGACTCTTTATGGTCCTTATTCCCCATAATATTTATGGTTCAAAATAGATGATAGACCTTTTCCTTTATATTTTTATTTAATTTATTTCATTAACCCTAATTGCACTTGATTATGGTCTTTTCAAAATAATAAACTAAATCAAACCTTGATTTAATTTTAACACAGCCAAGCCATATGGCTCTCCTAAAATAATCAACTTAATCAAAATAAAATTGAGCCACCAAAACAAACCCAATAATCACCATAAGTCATATGGATTTTATTTTTTAAACACAGTCAAAGAATAATACAAAATGTAGTCATAACAAAATAAAAAAACACAATTGCTATATAGAAGACCTTATGGCTTCTAATCGAACCCAATTAAAACTAAGACATCATAATAGGTTAAACACATAATAAATAAAAACCTAACTATCATCATAAATAAATCATTACAAATAGTCAAATTTAAAAACCCATTAAATAATTTTGAAGATTATGAGTTTGCCATTTAACCAACCCATGTTCCTCACAATGTCAAACACATAGTGACTTCACAGTCCAAAATAAAATAACTACAATTTAAACCCACAACCTCATTATAAAGTAACCACATTAAAAGGTAATGGTAACACCCACACACAATCATTTATATCAAAATAAATGATATACATAGCCAAAAATAGAATATTATAAGTGCTTAATTATGCCATAACACAACAACATAAAACCTACATAATGGCCCTTATTGGGGTTTCACCTGAAATCAACTAATGCTTAAATTTTTTTGGCTAAAGCCACAATAATTTATCATTCAATTGTATTTATAGAAATAAACATAGTATTCTAAATACAACACTTACCTAGTTGATAGAAGTTGACCATATTAGGTTTTCCTACTCCTCCATCCTCCAAGATAAAAATATTGTATGTATTTTACACAAACTAGTCTCTTAATAAACACAAAAACAAAACCCAAATAACTCTCCACAATCCATGCATGGTTGTCAATATTAATACTTTAAACCTTAATTTTAGTCCCCACAATTCCTCATGTGAAAGTGCATCACATTTCCCTTGGATGCCATGACAAAAAATTGGCATAGTTTCCCCAAGGTTCCAAACCTCCAAAACTAAATTTAGAAAAATAATGTAATGAACCTTAAAAACCAAACAAAGCATCTTAACCATATTACATGGTAATACGAGCTAATGCCATGACCCCTAAGTTATTGGCTTCAACAAAAACACACCAAACTAATTACCATGACCCCCATGTGGGTCTTGATCCTAACCTAAGTCCCCAAGAAAAATAATGATTAAACTAACATACAAATTAAACAAGCAAAGTATGCAAAGTAAGGTCCTTTTAAACAATATAAACCACCATGCCAACTTTAATATAATTCACAGCTTTAAGATGATTTAATACAATTCTAAAACCATAGAGGGTCATTTTATAAACATTAAGTCATTGATTTAAAAACAAATGGGAAATGAATAAAGATTATGAAGATCAGAACCACTATTGACACAAATAGTTACATGACTAACCAAACTGTCAAAGTTAATGAGCAAGAATTTCATGAAAAATACACAACACCATATTGATGGAAATGATAAAATCAATAAGAATACAACAATAATCAATTACTTAGACTCAAAAAATGATAGTCTTACAAATGATAGTATCGAATAAATATATGTTTGCATAAAATAAAAAACTAAATTGAATCAACTATTTGTGAAATTCATCCTAAAATGATAAAATACAGTAGTCAAATAATAAAAACAAAATGACTAAATCATTAATATCAACAAGCTCAATTTTATGTTTAATTTTACTATTTTGTTTATTCATTTATTTCTCCATGTTTTCATGTTTCTTGGTTCTAATCACAACTTAGCTCAAGTACATATCCCTACAATCAACAAATAAACTATCAGCAACATCTAGACATAAATGTATAATAAATATAATAATAACATTTAAATAACACATCCAATTTAAGAATAAAATAGTACACATTAAACAATAATATCAAATGATATAATTAAATGTAATCCATAATTGTCTTAGCAATTATAATGAAAATGTATCAATGTAGATCACTAACTATAATACCATAGTAGAATAACAAAATATGTCTCAAATAGTTCATAGTTAGACTATATCATTATGATGAATTAGATAAAAGTAACTTAAGGGTATGACATCCTCCCCAACTTGGAATAGATTTGTCATGATGATCAAAATAGACTAGGATAATGTTGCCTAACATAAAAAGACTATCATCTTCACATGTAACACTTATTTTTTATAGAGGGTCTCATTGAAATAATACTTGTAAAATATCATGATTCCTTAACTTAGTGTTATGATGATCTAGGATCTTCACTAGATCCAACTGCATCTTTTCCTCTTCTAAAACCTAAAGATGATTCCAATCCAAAATAAGAGACAAATCAGGAATATAATTCCTCAACAAGGTAACATGAAATACATCATGAATATAAGATAATAAAGGTGGAAGGGCTAGCTAGTAAGCAACATGACTAATTTTTTCCAAAATTTCAAAAGGTCTTACAAATCAAGGGGATAGTTTAGAATAATTTCCAAATTTAATTAAGTTTTTATGTGGTCTAACACATATAAAATCCTTATCTCCCACATGGAATTCACATGGTATCCTTTAGAAATATGCATAAATATTTTGATTATGTAAGGAAACTTTTTAATTCTACCTTATAGTTTCTAATTTACTTATCATAATCTTTTAAAATATTAGGACCAATAACAACCCTATTTTCCAAGCTTTCCTAGCCAAGTGGAGTTTTACACTTGTGACCATACAAATCTTTGAAAAGAGCCATTTTGATCACTGAATGATATGTATTATTATATTCAAATTTAACTAAGTGTAAATAATCTTCCCATTTACCTTGTTGATTCATAACATACGTTATTATCATGTCTTCTATGACCTGATTTAATCTTTTCATTTGACCATCTATTTTTGGGTGATAAGACAAACTAGAATTTATCATGTACCAAAAGCAGTAGTTAGAGTTTTTCAAAATCTTGAACTAAAATTTTTATCTTAATCAAAAATAAAAAATTTAGGCATACCATGAAATCATACTATCTCTTTCAAAAAACATGAAGCAAACATAGATGCATCATCAATCAAATTTATGGTAATGAAATGACCAACTTTTGTAAATTTATCTAGTACAACTAAAATGGTATCATGTTTACTTTTAGATTTTGAAAAACTAGCTATGAAATCTAATGAAATTATAACCCACTTACCTCATGCTACATTAT
Organism: Torreya grandis; assembly: GCA_037957365.1. Classification (NCBI taxonomy): domain Eukaryota; kingdom Viridiplantae; phylum Streptophyta; class Pinopsida; order Cupressales; family Taxaceae; genus Torreya; species Torreya grandis. The sequence continues at coordinate 238,816 of JARHVA010005981.1, read as the reverse complement.
GAGGGTAAAACAATCCTCCTAGATGGTAATTTTCAACTTTCACATTCTAACATTCCAAACATCTTGACACAAATTCAAAAACTTCATGTTTCATTTCAAGTCAATAATACAACCTTTTAAGTTCATGGGTCATCTTCATGACACCTAAATGAGTGAAATGAGGTGATGTATGCACTTTTTTCAAAAAAAAATTCTTAAGTCACTAAAATTAGGTACATAATTTATTTTTTGTCTGATGAAACCATCAAAATCAACTGAAAAATAAGAAAAATCTTTTCAATATGCTGGTCAACCAAATTTGCACTTACATCTTGGAAAATATTATTAAAATGATATTGTTCTAATAATTCAATTCTAAAATTATTATTAAAAATAGATAAGGTAGTAAGGTACATTTGTCAGCTAAGTGCATTAGTAACATGATTCTCCTTTCCTTTCACATATGAAATATTCATATCAAAGTTACTTAAAACTTCTAGTCATATAAGTTGACACACATTCATATCATCCTGGTAAAAAAACATTCCATGCTATGATGTTTAGATTTTACCTCAAAATACTTACCCAAAAAAAGTATTTCCATTGTTTTAAAGCATGAACAATGGGTGAAAGCTCAAGGTCATGAGTGGTGTAATTTTTCTCATGGTACTTCATTTTTTATGAATCATAAGTTACAAATAAACCATCCTAAATTAACATGCCATCCAAGCCTTGTTTAGATTCATCAACCCATATTTAAAAATTTCTATCCAGATCTAGTACAACAAGTATAGGTGCTAAAGTCATTAACTCTTCAAGTTTTAGAAAATCTTGTTCACATTTAACATTCCACATAAATTTCTTACCCTTATGTTTCAAGGACATTATTGGGTTAGCTAACTTAGAAAAAAATTTAACAAATTTTCTATGGTAACCAACCAATTCCATAAAATTATGCATTTCACGTACGTTTTAAGGACCATGACACTCTTGAATACATTTAATCTTTATTGGATACCTAGCAATACTAGCCTTTTATATAATATAACCTAAATAGTGGATATTAGACTAAAAGAAAGCACAGTTATCTTATCAAATATTTTATGTTTTCTTAAAACTTTGTAGCATTAAGCACAAATGTTGTTCATGCTCAATTTTATTTTTAAATATATCAATATATCATCAAGGAATACTAGAATAAACTTATATATAAAATACATGAATTCACTATTCATTAAGTTCATAAATGGAATAAGAGCATTAGAAAAATAAAAAGGCCATTATAGTGAACTCGTAATGTCCATACCTTATTGTAAAATCCATTTTATGAATATCTTATTCCTTGATCCTCAGGTGGTGATAGCCTGATCCCAAGTCTATCTTTTAAAATATAGTCGCATATTTCATTTGATTAAATAGATCATATATCCTTGGTAAAGGATAACCTTTCTTAATGGTAACCTTGTTAAGGATGCAATACTTAACACAATCATAAGGTTCCATCCTTATTTTCTAAATAGGCCACTAGTGTACCCCAAGGTGACATGCTTGGCCTAATACTACTATTTTCCAATAGTTCTTGTAGTTAAAATTTCAGCTCCTATAAATTTACTACATTCATGTGATAAGGTGCCTTAGATGCAAGGGCTAACCCTATAGTTACATCAATATAAAAGTCAAGTTCATGCTTGGGAGGAAAACCAAGTAATTTATATGGAAAAACATCAAAAAACTCATGTAAAAATGGATGTTCCTCAAATGCCATTATTATTTTAAGTGTATTTTCTTACATCAAAAGAACATATAAATTACAACCCTTACATATTTATTTCTTTAGCTACAAGGCTAATATTAGCTTACATACTTTTGGTTTTAGCAAACCTTGAATTTATATAGGTTTTCCTAAATCATTACAATAATATACCACTTTACTATAACATTCCAAATTGGCTTTATACTAGTATAACCAATCCATACCTAAGATAATACCAAAAGATCTGAGAGGAGCTATAAATAAATTTACTTGGGTTTTGAAAACATCAAAGTCTAGGTTTACTCCCTCAAGATACCTAGTAATTGTTATTCTTTTACCTAAGTCAAACTCCACTACCCAACGATCTTTCAAAGTCATCGGATTTGACTTAAAACATGTTACTTAGGATCCATAAAACTATTAGTTTCCCTTGAATCAAACAAAATTGAAATAGAAAAAAAAATTACTTATGCTTTCAATTTGATTTTCTTATAAATACATATTTCTAGTGTCAATAGATAAATACACTCTATGATTAGTTGATTGGCCAGATTTCAACTTAGGACAATCTTTATAGTGGTGAATATCTTTGCATTCCTATCATACTATAGTTCTTTATGGCATCACAGAAGAAACATTGGACTCAGTAGTAGGCATGTTATAATTACCTTCAGTTGAATTCTTTTTAAAATTAGAAGTCATAGAAGAATTCAAAATCTTTAAATTCTTATTATGCCCTTAAAATTTATTACATCCACTTGCACTCCTTATAAATTTGTAGTTACAATCATATTTATTTAAATTCTTTGGAGAAGGAGACAATTTTTTACTCTTAGATTTTTTGTCTATTATGTTTTAAATCCTATCTTGCCTCTTTTTGAGCTTTCTCTTTTTCTTCTACCCTATGAGCATATTCAATAGCCATATTTAAAGTCTTAAAATTGGTAATATTCACATCATGCATTAATATTTATTTCATTCTTAGCATAAACTTAGTGACTTTAGTCTCTTCTTCATGCATGTAATTAACATGATTTAATATATTTAGAAACTTGTCTTCATACTTAGTCAGAAACATATTATCTTGTTTGAGAAGTTGAAAATCAATAATTTTCTATTCCTTAAAGTTAGAACTAAGATACCTTTTTCTGAACTACTTTTCAAAGGTAAGTCTAGTAAGAATTATTAGTTGGTAACCTTCTAAAGCACACAGATGATTATACCAAAGAGTTGCATGTCATACTAACTGATAGGTTGCTACTATTTACTTCACATTAGAGGACATATTATGTAGATTAAAATATTTTTGTATGTGTACTAACAATGCATCATATGCATCACCTGATTCCTAACCTAAAATTTTTGGTGGAGGAAACTTCTTCATCTCCTTAATAATATGATATCCATATTACTAGGATTATTCTAAAGTTCCAATTCAACCACTTGTATTTTATCTATAAGTAAAAGTTCATTAGCTATAACACTTTTTATATTGTTCATCCTTATCTCCTAGGTGTCTAATTTCCTTTGAAAGGAATTTAACACAGTAATAATTCCATTCAAAACTACTTCTTGATTAGCATTAGGATTTTTTAATTCAAGGTTAAGGCATTCAATAATATTGTCAACATTATTAAGAGTTGGTTTCTCTCTCTCTCAAGTATGTTGGACCTATGGCCTCTTCCTCTACATGGGTTAAAAATTTTAGGTTATTATCTACTATTAAATATCTTGTCCTCACCATCTTGTGGTGAAACTAACAACAAGTCATTATAAATTAGCAAGAAACATTTCTCAAAGTTTCCTAGAGAATTAAACTATGCTCTGATACTAATATTTCTCAACCATAATTATTTTCTAAAAACATAACTGAATAATTAAAGAAAATAATTTCACTCAGAGTTTAGCATGAAAATAGGTACTGAGATCCATAATTATGTTACAACCAAGATATGAACTAGACTAAGTGCATAACCCATCAATGGATTATTTACAAAGTAATTTTTAACCACCAAGTATTTCTGTAAAAGTGGACTAGTGTGGTCATACCCACTCACCTCTATCTATGTATTGTGTTGTGTCCTTACTAATGGAATTGTTACTAACTCATGCCCTTACTCAAGTACCTCTACAAGCTATAAAATAACTAGTATATCATGGGTAGTATTAACAAAGTTTAACAAATAAGGTAGAGTAAGATTATATTCAAATGAAGAATCATAATATTAATCTCATTTAAGTATTATTCATGAAAATCACAACTAGTAGATAGAGATCAATGGAAAAGGAACATTTCCAAAATCAATGCAAAGTAGTTGAATACCTTTCAAAACATAGTCAACCGACATATGAATTTTGACACATCAATAACTGAAGGTTTGGAAGCTTGGAGGGATCATTCAACAATCATGCTTATGTTTTTATTAAGAACATCATACCAATTATGGGTAGGGTACAAGTTTAATACTAGATTTATTAAAGATCATTATGGTCTTAGGATATATCTATAATTTACCTTTAACTTAGTTCATGGTCTTAATTTATGCATTCATATAGATTACTTTAATATGATATCTTATTAAGCCTCAATTCCAAGATAAATTTTTATTATGACAATATAAGTTCACAATATCACTCTTATCAATTAATAATAAGAAATCATTAATAAAAATATTTAATTATCTATTCCGAACATAGATCACTTGTTCCTCAATCATAAAATGTTTAGCTAGGAATAGCCATGTTTCTAAGAACTTACAAATGAAGTACATTATTTCCAATATAACTTTATTTTGACATAATACTAACTAAATATTAATGTTATTCAATTATGTTGAATTGATTTAGGAGATGCATATATAGTCCTACATATATATAAGTACTTATTAAATGACATGAATGATTTATTTTTAAGTAGATAAGTTCATATTAATTAATTAGGTAATTCTTCCTATATAAACTTTATTCCAAAAATCATTAAGTTATTAAAAATTATCAAAAAGATATTGAATTGAATTCAATCCATTAATCTACCAATTAAATCACCAATATTTAATTTAAAAAATCATGAGGTTATAATACAAACACTAATGAAGTGTCACTACTTTCATTATTTCATCTATTAAATAAATATGATTCATAACCTATAGGGATTATAAAATTTCATTTAAATATACATTTTAACTTCACCCAATAAAATAGATTAAAAAATTAAACATATCCAATGAATACCATTAACTATCTTAAATAAGCTTGTGATTATAATGACTCATACAAGTAACGTTGACATGTCTAAAATTAAGTCTCATTTCCTTATCTTCTAATAAAGAATAAATAAAACTATAATCAAGACATAACTGATATTTGAATCAAACATTAATAATTGTATAATCAACTATCTATTATTTTCACAATCACTATATTAGTGCTTTGTAAATATCATCAAATACATTATCATATCACCAATCAAAATGCTACAACATTCAAAATAATGTTTCAAGTATTTATTCCAAATGAGTAATCATGATCAAATATTAAATTCATATCAAGTTATTAATACCATGTTATAAAAATAATCAAATAGACAACTATAATCATTTCATGTATCAATATAAACATCATGTTACATCATTTTGAATTAAACACAATTATGATAAATAACACAAAATTCATCAATAAGAATTACACAATAATTTTAATTCATTTTTAATAAATCAAATTAATTCAAAATAAAATAATCTAATCATTTCATGAAATATAATGAAGCTAATCTTGCCTCACCAGTCCTAATGAACCCAACCATAAGTGGCCCTAGACCACCCCAAACATTAGTTAGACATAGATTATGGCAACAAAAAACTGATGGAGAAAATATTATGAAATAATTGAGTTTGATGACATGCTAACAAATGACCAATAAAAGAAAATAGAACACATAAACCAACCAACCAAAATACATTGTCTTGGTATCTAACTATGACTGCAACTCTATTCCTGAGCTTATCAGATTATGGACCATATTCTATTTTGAATATAATATGTCTTGTAAATATATTTTTATAAGTTATCTTCACATACTAATTTAATATATGTTTAATAGTTAAAATAAAACTTATAAAAATATGATAACAACTCATACAATTAATAAAACTTACATAAAGCTTCAAGACATGTTATTGTCAAATTTTGACTTTACAAAATGTAATAATAATAGATTAAAAGTTCAAATGAAGCCATTTATAGAATTAAAATAATTAAATAGCCAACATATTAATTATTTTAAATAGGTAAATGTAATCATTAATGATAATTATTCCAATTATCACTTCCATAATTAATCTAATAATTTTACATGATTTCATAACCCTAAGTCAACTAATCATAAATTAAAGATTCATAAAAATTAAACCAATAAAATGAAAATAATAATATATTATTCCCAAAACCTAGTAATAATTTTGAACCCTTATGGGGATGCCCTATGGTTCTTGTTCCCCATAATATCTATGGTTTAAAATAATTGATAGGACTTTTAATTTATATTTTCCTTATTTTATTTTTTCTGAACCTTGACTATACCCAATTAAGATTTTTTTTAAATAATAAACCAAATCAAACCCTAGTTTAATTTTAACACAGCTGAGCCATATGGCTCTCCTAAAATAATCATCAATTTAATCAAAATAAAACTGAGACACTAAAACAAACCCAATGGTCACCATAAGTTGTATTGATTTTATTTTTAAACCACAGTCAAAATAAAACAAAATGTAATTGTAACAAAATAAAACAACACAATTGCTATATAAAAGGCCGTAATGACTTCTAATCAAACCCAATGAAAACTTCAACTTCATACTAGGTCAAACAAAAATAATAAATAAATATCTAATTGTAATCATAATGAAATAATTACACATAATCAACTTTTAAAACCCATTAAAGACTTTTGAAGATTACAAGTTCATTGTTTAACCAACCCATCTTCTTCATAATGTCAAAAATGTAGTGACTTCACATTCCAACACAAAATAATGGCCATTTAAACCCATGACATCACTATGGAGTAACTACATTAAAATGTAATGATAATACCCACACATAATCATTTATAGCAAAATAAACATTATACATAGCCAAAAATAGAATATTGTAAGTGCTCAACCGATCCATGAAACAACAACATCAAACCAACATGATTTTTCATTATTAAGGTTTCACCTGAAATCAACTAGTGCCTAAATTTTCAGATTAATCCCTAATATTTTACCATTCAACTATATTTCTATAAATAAACATAGATTTCCAAATATAACTCTTACTTGGTTGATAGAAGTTGACCACAATAGGTTTTCCTACTCTTACATCCTCTAAGATCAAAATCTCATATGAATTTTACACAAACTAGTAACTTAATAAACATAAAAGTAAACCCTAGATAATTATCCATAGTCCCTACATGGTTGTCAAGATTAATACTTCTAACTATAGTTTTAGTCCCCAAAATTCCTCATGTGGAATTGCTTCACATTCCCCTTTTTTATTATGCCAAAAAATTTAGTAGAGTTTCTCCAAGGTTATAAACCTCCACGACTAAACTCCCAAAAATAATTTAAAGAACCCTAAGAACCAAAAGAAGCATCTCAACCCTCTTTCATGGTAATGCAAGATAATGCCATGACCCTTAAGTCATTGGCTTCAACAAAAACACACCAAACTAATTACCATGACCCACATGTGGGTTGAGATCCTAGCCTAAGTCTCCATGCCAAATAGTGACTTAACCAACATAAAAATTAAACAAGTATGAAAATCAAAGTTTATTTAAACAACATAAACCATCATGCCCAAGTTGATACAATGCACAATTTTAAGACACTTCAATACAAGTCTAAAATTATATAGGGTGATTTTAAAAACATCAAGTCACTAATTTTAATACAAATGAGAATATCACTGAACATCAAAGATGAAACACAAAATTAATAAATATGACAAAGATTTTAACCATTGTGAACATGAAAAGTTACATGACATACCAAACTATCAAAGTCAATGAGCAAAGAGTTCATGAAAAATACATAACACTAGATTGACAAAAATGATAAAATTAATAAGAAGACAACTATTGTCAATTACTTAGGCTCAAACAATGATAGTCTCACAAATGATAGAATTGAATAAAGAGATGTTTGCACAAAATTAAAAATTGACTCAAATAAACTATTAGTGAAATCAACCATAAAATAATAACACACAATAGTCAAATAATAAAAATATAATGCCTAAATCATTAATACTAACAAACTCAACTTTAGGTTTATTTTTCATTGTTTCAATTATCCATTTTTTTGCATGTTTCTCTGTTGTTTAGTTTTGATCACAACCTAGCTCAAGTACCTATTCCTATCTTCAACAAATAGACTATCAACAATATCTAGACATATAAGTATAATAAATACAATAATAACATTTCAATAAAAAAATACAACTAAATAATGAACTAGTACATATTAATAAATAATATCAAATGATATAATGAAATGTATTCCATAATTATCTCAACAATTATAATGAGAATGTATCAATGTAGATCACTAACTATAATACTATAGCAGAATAATAAAATATGTCTCAAATAGTTCATAGCTAGACTATATCAGCACAATGAATTAAATACAAGTAACTTAGGGTCATGACATCCTCCCCCACTTGAAAAAGAGTCATCCCAATGATCAAAACATCCCAAGATAATTTTTCCTAAAAGGACTCTCATCTTCCCATGTAGCAATTCTTTCTGATAGAGGATCCCATTGAACTAATTCTTAGGAAATTTCATAATGCCTCAACTTAATGTTACAATTATATAAGATTTTCAATGGATCCAACTGCATATTTTTCTCTTTTGAAACCTAAAGATGAATCCAATCCATAACATGAGATGGATCAAGAATATACTTCCTCAAGAAAGAAATGTGAAACACATCATGAATATGAGACAAAGGTGGAAGGGCTAGGTGGTAGAGAATTGGACTAATTTTATCTAGAATTTAAAAGAATCCTAAAAATTGAGTGACTAATTTGGAATAATTTCCAAATTTAATTAAGTTTTTATGCAGTCTAACACATAGAAAAACCTTATGTCCCATTTGGAATTCACATCATGTCCATTTCAAATCTTCATAACTCTTCTGCTTATCTAAGGTAGCCTTTAAATTCTCCATTATAGTTTTCATTTGATTACCATAATCTTTCAAAACCTTGGGACCAACAATAGTCCTATTTTTTAAACTTTCTTATCTAATTGGAGTTCTAAATTTGTGACCAACAAAGCTTTGAAAGGAGCTATTTTGATCACCCAATGATATGTATTATTATAATAAAATTAAAATAAGAGTAAATAATCTTCCCATTTACATTATTTATCTATAACATAAAATATTAACATGTATTCCATGACCTAATTTAATATTTATATTTGACCATCCATTTCTAGGTGATAAGATGAACTAAAATTTAACCATGTACCAAAAGCAATAGTTAGAGTTATCCAAAATATTAAAGTAAAAAATTTATCTCAATTAGAAATAATAAAATTTAAGCATATCATGAAATTGTACTATTTATTTCACAAACCATGAAGTAAACATAGATGCATCATCAATCAAATTTCCAATAATCAAATGACCAACTTTTGTAAATTTGTCTATTACAACCAAAAGTGTATCATGTTTGCTTTTAGATTTTAGAAAACCAACTATAAAATACAATGAAATCATATCCCACTTACTTCATGGCACATCATGAAGGTAAAACAATATTACTAGATGGAAATGTTTAGCTTTAACATGTTGACATTATAAACATCTTGACATAAAGTCGACAACTTCATGTTTCATTCCAAGCCAATAATATATCTTTTTAAGTTCATGGGTCATCTTCATAACATCTAGATGAATGAAATGATGTGTTTTTTCACTTATTTATGAAAAATGTTCCTTAAGTCACCAGACTCAAGTACACAACTTATTTTTTATGTCTAATTAAACCATCATAATCAATTAAAAAATTAGAAAAATTATTTTCAATAGGCTCATCTACCAAATTTGCACTTATATCTTGGAAAATTTTATTAAAAAAAATTTGTTTAATAATTCAATTCTAAAATTATTATGTAAAATAGATAAGGTATCAAAGTATGTACATCAACTAAGTGCATTCGTAACACAATTATCCTTACCTTTCACATATGAAATATTCATATCAAAGTTACTTAAAAATTCCAGCCATCTATGTTGGCACACATTCAAATCATCCTAAGAATATAAATATTCTAGGTTGTAATGATTATATTTTACCTCAAAATGCTTACCTAGAAAAAAGTGTTTCCATTTATTCAAAGCATGAATAATGACCGCAATATCAAGGTCATGAGTGGTATAATTTTTCTCATGATCTATCAATTTTCATGACTCATAAGCCAAAATTAAATTGTCCTGAGTTAACATGCCACCCAAGCATTCTTTAGATGCATCAACCCATATTTCAAATTTTTAATTTAGATTTGATACAACTAATATAGGTGCCAAAATAAATAACTCTTTAATTTTAAAAAATGCTTGTTCACATTTAATAGTCCATATAAATTTGTTACCCTTATGTTGTAATGACATTATTGGGTTAGCTAACTTAGAAAAAAAATTAATAAATCCTATATAGTAACCAACTAATCCCATAAAATTACATATTTCATGTACATTTTTAGGATTAGGCTACTCTTGAATAGATTTAATAGTTTTTGGATCCACAACAATACCAGACTTTGATATAATACGACCTAAATAATGGATCTCAGACTCAAAAAAAATTCATTTAGATAGCTTACCAAATAATTGATATTGCCTTATCTTTTACACCACTAAGCACAAATATTATTCATGCTCGGCCACATTATTATAATAGATTAGTATATCATCAAGGAGTACTAGAACAAACTTATCTAAAAGATTCCTAAACACACTATTCATTAAGTTCATAAAAGTAGTAGGTGCATTATTCAAACCAAAATGCATTATAGTGAACTCATAATGTCTATACCTTTTTAAAAAAAAAAAATTATGAGTATATTATTCTTTCATACTTAGCTATTGACATCCTAATTTCAAGTCTATCTTTAATATCAATTTGTATCCTTCATTTGATCAAATAGATCATTTATCCTTGGTAAAGATAATAATTCTTAGTGTTAACCTTATTAAGCATGTGATAGTCAATACATAATCACAAGGTTCTGTCCCTCTTTTTCATAAAGACCACTGGTGTACCCCAAGGTGACACATTTGTCCTAATACTACCTTTTTCCTATAGCTCTTGTATTTGAGATTTTAGCTCCTATAAATATTTTACATTCATGTAATAAGGTGTCTTAGATGCAATGGATGCCCATATAGTTACATCAATAAAAAATTTAAATTCATGTTTGGGAGATAAACTAAGAAATTTATATATAAAAACATCAATTTTTTTTTGTAAAAACATATGTTCCACAAATTTCATTGTTATTTCACGTATAGTTTTTTGCATCAAAATAACATACAACTTAAAACCTTTACCTACTACTTTCTTAAAATATGAGGTTGAGATTAGCCTATGTACTTTTGGTCTCGATAAACTTTGACTTTATATATTTTTTCCCAAATCATTACATTAATATACCACTTTACTACAGTAGTCCAAATTGACTTTATGCTACTACAACCAATCCATGCTTAAGATAATATTAGAAGATCTAAAAGGAGCTATAAATAAATTTACTTGGGTTTGAAAAATACCTAAGTTTAGGCTTACTCCCTTAAGACACTTAATAATTAATATTATTTTACCTGAGCCAAACTTAACATCCAAATAATCCTTCAAATTCATTAGATTTAACTTACAACATGTTACTAACTTAAGATCCATAAAACTATCAATTTCTCCTGAATCAAATAAAATTAAAATAAAAAAATAATTTATTTTACCTCTGCTTCCAATTGGAGTTGCTTCAAAATTAGTATTTATATTATTAATAGCTATATACACTTTGTAATTATCTGATTGGCCATATTTATCATTAGAGTAATAGGCACATTTTGATTACCTTGAGTTGAATTCCTTTTAAAATTAGTAGTCTTAGAAAAATTCAAATTCTTGAAATTCTTATTCTACCTTTGAAATTTATTTAATCCACTTGTACTCATTGTATATCTATGGTTAGAATCAAATTTCTTAAAATTCTTGGAAGGGGACAAATTTTTACTCTTAGATTGATGTCTATTATGTTTAAAATTTTGTCTTTCCTTTTGGTAAACCTTCTCTTTTTCTTATACCCTATAAGCAAATTTAATAGTAGTAGCTAAAGTCTTAAGATTATTCATATTCACATCATGCATTAATATTTCTTTCAATCCAAACATAAATTTAGTGACTTTAGTCTCTTCATTGTGAATGTAATTAACATGACACATCATATTCAAACAATTGTTTTCATACTCATTTATAACCATATTCTTTTATTTCAATAACTTAAAATAAATAATTTTTTATTCCTTGAAGTTAAAACTAAGATATATTTATTTGAACTACCTTTCAAAGGTACGCCAGGTAAGAGTCATTAGTTGATAACCTTATAAAGCACATAGATGATTCTACCAAAAAGCTACACATCCTACTAATTGATATGCTGCCACTTTTACCTTCATAGTAGAGGATATATTATGTAGATTAAAATACTTCTATAGGTTTATTATACATGCATCATCTAAATCACTCAATTCCTCATCTAAAAAGGTTAGTGGAGGAAACTTATCTAACTCCTTAGTAAAATGATTAGTGATATTACCAAGATTATTCTAAAGTTTCAATTTATCCACTTGTCTTTTAGCTCTATCTAGAAGGTCATCAATAGGAACACCTTTTATATTATTCAAACTTCTCTCTTGTGTGTCAAGTTTACTTTACATGAAATTTAACACAATCATAATTCCATTCAAAACTACTTCCTGATTAACGTTAGGTTTATTTTCCTCATGGTTACAGACCTCAACATTATTTTTAGCATTATTAAGAGGTGGTTCCTCTCTCTTAGTAATTTTGGCCTTATGACCTCTTACTCTACCTAGGTTAACATTTATTGGGTTATTTCCCACTATTAAAAATCTCATCCTCACCATCATGTGGTGAAACAAACAACTCGGTATAAATCAACAAGAAACATTTCCCAAAGTTACCTTGGGTAGTAAATTATGCTCTGATACTCATATTATAAGACCAATTTTTTTTATAAATGCATATTTGAATAATTTATGAAACAATTTTCACTCAAATTTTAGCAAGGAAACACTTAATGAGATATATAACTATGTTACAACCAACATAGAAACTAGACTAAGTGCATAACCCATTAATAAATTTTTTAGGAATTAATTTTTAACCACCTAGTATTTGGATAAAAGTGGGTCAGTTTAGTTATGCCCACTCACCTCTATCTATATACTATGTTTTAGCCTTCATAATGGAGTCATTACTAATATATTCCCTTACTTGAGTACTTGTACAGGCTATAAAATAGTGATTACCTCATGGGTAATATCAATAAAGTTCAATAAACAAGGTAGAATAAGATCAAATTCAATAGAAGAATCATCATATTAAGCTTGATTAAGTATGATTCATCAAAATCACAATTATAAAACATATATCAAGGGAAAGGGACTATTTTGAAAGCAATTCAAAGTATTTGAACACCTTTTCATAACATAGTCAACTAATGTATGAAGATTGACACATCAATTACTGAAGGTATGTAATATTTGAGGGATGATTTAACAACCATGATTTATGTTTTCTTAGGAACATCTTACCAATTATAATTAGGGTACAAGTTCAAGACTAGCTTGCCTAAGTATCATTATAATGTTAGGATAGATCTATTGTTTCCTTTTAACTTAATCTGTGGTCATAGTTCATGTGTTTGTTTTGCTTACTTAAATATTATATCTTGTTAATCCTCAATTCAAAGATAAATTCTTATTATGACAATATAAGTTCACATCCTCACTCTTATAAATTAAGAATAGGAAACTGTTAATAAAAATATTTAATGATCTATTATGAACATAGAGAGCACTTATTCCTTAATCAAAAGATGCTTAGCTAGGAATATCCATGTTTCTAAGGGCTTAAAAATGAATGACATTACTTCCAATGTAACTTTATTATGAAATTAGACTAACTAAATCTTAATGTTATTCAATTATATTGAACTGATTTAGGATTTTCCCATATATTCCTAAGTACATATAAGTTCTTATTAAATGACTTGAAATAAATATCTAATTAAATAAATAAATATATAAAATTTATTTAACAAATTATTAAGTTATTACAACTTCTCATAAATATGATTGAATTAAATTCAATCCATCAATCTACCAATTAAGTCACCGATATTTAATATCAACAATTGTGAGGTTACAATCCAAACATTAATGAAGTGTCACTACTTTCATTAGTTCATATATGTAATAAATATGATTCACAAGATATAGGGATTAGAAAATTTAATTTAAATATAACTTTCAACCTCACCCAATACAATAGATAACAAAAGTAAATATATCCAATGAACATTTTTACCTAGCTTAAATAATCTAGTGATTATAAAGACTCATACAAATAACCTAAACATATCTAACATTATGTATAATTTTCTTATCTTTTAATAAAGAATGAATCAAACCATAATCAAGACATAATTTATATCTAAGTCAAACACTAATAATTTTATGATAAAATATGTAATTATTTTCATAATCATTATACTAATGCTTTATAAATACCGTCAAAGACATGATCACATCACCACTCAAAATGCTAAAACATTCAAAATAATCTTTCAATTTGTTTATCCCAAATAAGTAATCATGATCAAATATTAAATTCATATCAAGTTAGTAATACCATGTTATATAAATTATGACCAACTATAATCATTTCATAAATCAATATACATGTCATGTTATATCATTTTAAATTAAATATATTTATGAAAAATAACACAAAATTTAGCTATAATAATTACACAATAATTTTGATTTATTTTTAATCAACTGAATTAACCCAAAATAAGAAGAAAACAATCCAGTCATTTCATGTAATCCAATGAATCTAATCCTAGTTTGCCAATCCCAATGAACCCAACCATAAGTGGCCCTAGAACACCCCAACCATTAGTTAGATATAGATCAAGGTAGCAAAGAACTAACTGAGAAAGGATTATAAAATAATCAAGCTTGACAACATATCAAAAAATGAACAATGAAAAAAATATAACATGTAAACCAACCTATCAAGATATATTAACTTAGTCCCTGATTATGACTGCATCTCTATTCCTAAGCCTTTTCATTTATGGGTCATATTATATTTCAAAATATAGTATGGCTCATTTATTTATTTCATATAAGTCATATTCATGTACTAATTTAATAAACCTTTATGAGTTAAAATAAAACATGTAAAAATAAGATAACAATTCAACTAATCAAAAATAAAACTTAAGTAAAGCTTCAAGTCATGTTATTGTCAAAAATTGACTTTACAAAACATAATAATAATAGATCAATAGTTCAATTGAAATTTTTTATAGAATTAGAATAATTGAAAAATCAATAGATTAATTACCCCAAATAGGTCAATGTAATCATGAAAGATAATTATTCTAATTATCACTTCCATAATTAATCTAATAATTCAACATGATTACATAACCCTGGTTTAGCTAATCAAAACTTAAAGATTCATAAAAATTCAAAAAATAAAATAAAAATAATAAAATATTATTCCCAAAACCCATAGAATTATTTCAAACCCCTGTGGGGTCTCCCTATGGTCCTTGTCCCCCATAATATTCATGGTTTGAAACAATCAACCTACCTTTTCTTTACAGTATTTCCTTAACCTTGACTATACCCAATTAGGGTTTTTTTTAGATAATAAACCAAATTGAACCTTCATTTAATTTTAACATAGCTTAGTTTGTATGTCTCTCCTAAAACAATCATCAACTTAATAAAAATAAAACCTGAACCACCAAAACAAATCCAATAGTCTCCATAAGCAGCATGAATTTTATTTTTAAACCATAGTCAAACCATAAAACAAAACATAGTTGTAAAAAACTAAAATGACATAGTTAATATATATAAGTTTGTAATTTCTTTTAATCAAACCTAATCAAAACTTTAACTTCATAATAGATCAAAGCCAAACACTAAATAAAAACCCAATTTTAATCATAATGATATCATTACACATAGTCAACTTAAAAAAATGATTAAAGACTTTTAAAGGTTATGAGTTTTTCATTCAACCAACTCATCCTCCTCATAATGTCAAAAATGTAGTTACTTCACAATCATAAAAATCAATGATCATTTAAACCCATGACCTCACTATGGAATAATCGCATTAAAATGTAATGATAACACACACACACACACACAATCATTTCTAGAAAAATAAACATTAAACATAGCCAAAAATAGAATTTGTAAGTGCTCAATTGAGCCATGAAGAAACATGAAACCAACATGATTTCCCTTATAAGGGTTTCACTTTAAACAAACTAATTCTTAAATTTTAGGCTAAATCCCGAATACTTTACCACTCGACTATATTTATATAAATAAACACATAATTATAAATACAACACTTACTTGGTTGATGAAAGTCAACCATAGTATGTTTTTATACTCTTCTAACCTCCAAACTCAAAATCCCATATGCATTTTACACAAACCAATTGTTTAATAAACACAAAAACAAACCCCAAATAACTCTCCATAATCCCTGTATGACTGTTAATATTAATGCTTCCAACTATAATTCTAGTCCCCAAAATCCCTCATGTAGAATTTATTCACATTCCCCTTAGCCTCCATTATAAATTTTTTGGTAGAGTTTCCCCAAGATTTCAAACTTGAAAGATTTAATTCCTAAAAATAATGCAATAAATCCTAAAAAGCAAATGAAGCATCTTGACCTTCTTCCATGGTAATGTGAGCCAATGTCATGACCCCTAAGTCACTAACTTTAATAAAAACATACCAAACTAATTACCATGACCCCCATGTGGGTTAATATCCTATCCTAAGTCCCAAATCCAAATAGTTACTTAACCAACATACAAATCAAATAAGAAAAGTATGCAAAGTAAGGTCCATTTAAATAACATAAACCACCATGCCAAGTTAATATAATGCATAGTTTTAAGACTCTTCAATATAAGTGTGAAACTGTATATGGTCATTTTAAAATCATTAAATCATTTATTTTAATATAAATTAGAATATCATCAAACATCAAATATAAAACATGAAATGAATAAAGATGATGAATATCACAATCATTGTTGACATGAATAGTTACATGACTGACCAGACTATCAAAGTCGATGAGTAAGGATTTCATGAAAAATAGACAAAACTAGATGGATAGAAATGATAAAATCAATAAGAAGACAACAATCATAAATTATTTAGACTAAAAAAAGTATAGTCTCACAAATGATAGTATCGAGTAAAGAGATGTTTTCACAAAAGTAAAAACTAACTCAAATCAACTATTAGTGAAATTAATTATAAAATGATAACACAAAAAATCAAATAATAAAAACATAATAATTAAATCATTAATACTAAGAATATTTAATTTATGTTCAATTTCATTATTTCATTTATCCATTTGTTTTTCTTTGTTTCCCTGTTGATCGATTTTGATCACAACCTAGCTCAAGTACCTACCCCTACAGTCAACAAATAGACTATTAGTAACATCTAGACATCTAAGTATAATAAAAACATTTAAGTAATACATCCAATTGAGTAATTATCTAGTACACATTAATCAATAATATCAAATTATATAATGAAATGTAATCCATAATTGTCTCATAAATTATAATGAAAATGTATCAATGTAGATCACTAACTATAGTACCACAATAGAATAACAAAATATGTCTCAAATAGTTCACAGCTAGGTTGTATTATCATAATGAATTAAATGAAAGTAAATTAGGGTTATGACACTTCCTATGGTTTTCTAAGCTTTGATTAATTAGGTCTTATGTTATATAAGGACTTAAGAGTTTAGTTTTAACCTTTAAAAATTTTAAAATAATTAGCATAGTTGTTTTGCATACTCACATTTTTCCTTGTGAGTGCATGTAAAGGTTAAGCCCAAATCATTTTTTTATCCTAGAGGCCTATAATGTTGTAAACCTATGCCAATATACCAAATGTAGAGTCTAAATATAGAAAACACCCTTAAAATATATTTTTATTTTCCTTTTTTCTAGAATAGTGACTTTGAATATGTCACAAATAGTTTATTTTACTAAAATTCTCAAATTGACATTGATGGAGCCAACTTAATTTTAATTATTTATTTTCATATACTTTTTTTAATTATAATTGACTATTATATTTGATTATTTTTAATTTATCTTTAATATTATGCTTATATTAAGATTATTCATGAACACTCAAAATAATGGATGTAACTCATTGTGTATTATGATGGTGATCAAATAATTTTTGGTTATAGAAGAATCCAAATCATAGAGGGATATAAACTCAATTTGTATAAATCACAAAAAATATATAAATATATTTTTTCCATGATAATTGGTAACTTTATCCTCAAGTATTATCTTTATAATAGCATTATTCTCGATGTTTATTTACATTGATTTACTATATGTAAATTTTATTATCATTGGTACTTGAATCTAAAATATTTTGCATTCATTTACCATATTTTGAGAATGAAAATAAATATTATCACTCTTTAAAAATAAATTAAGATTTACATTTTTTATTTTCATTATAATTATTAATTTAAAACCTACCCTAATACTATGCCTAATGTAAGTTCTATCATAACCCTCAAGTCCTATTCTTTGCATTATTTAGTACATGGCTATGTCAATATTAATGAATAAACTTTGGAAAGTTATAATCTTTGTCAAGTAAACTATGAATTCAATTTTAATTTAGGTTCTCATAGAATTTGGAGGTTGATTTGAGATATATGTTTTTTTAAGCATTGTTATGTGTTTGTCATGTCACACTAATGAATGAACTAGTGTAAGTTGGCATAAATTGGTAAACTATGATAAAAAAAAGATAGTCAGAAAATTGAAATTAAATGTTTCAAATAATTTAAAAGACACAAAATTTGGTAAGAAGTTTAATAATATGCATTTTTTTGGATTAACTCACATTAAATTTGGCATGGGTATTGGGATTTGAGTGATATTTAGTTATTCAATTTAATTTAGAATTTCATTTTTCAATCTTTGAGAAGAAGCTAAACCCTATCACTCATTTTATTGAAAGAGTAAGCATTTTTTTTGATATTTTTAATCAAATATTGACATGTTGAGGTCCATAGGTAGATATAATAGTTCTATTTTTAAGGTTTTTCATCAATTCAACTTTTATTTTTAAAATAATTATTACAGGAATGTTAGTGTTTGTTCTAAGTTTTATAAATATTCACTTCTAGGTTTTATAAGTGCATCCTATCTTTAAAATAATCTTTGATTTTCTCATATTGTTTTAATCCATCAATATTATTGATATTCAAATGAATATCTTCAAAGATGAAACTTCAATTATTTTAAAAACAATTCTTATGTCAATTTTATAAAATATATGGTTGAATATAATATTTTCAAGAATGAAAATACATTACAGTTCACTATTTAAAACTAACCTTTTCATTTGTGTTCATTGTTTTCTTTGACTTGAATACATCTATTGATATCTTGTATGAATATTCACGGTACATTCAGTAGTCCATATTTTGAAATATTTGAATCTCAAAATATGTAGGGTTTATTTCATGGTTATGGATTGATGAAATATTACTATTTTTATGGTATAATCAAAAGGTGAATTTGATGGCATAATAAAATATGAAAATGTTTATTTGTGGAAAATTATATTTTATATGTTATTGGCTTTTGATATTTTTTAATTCATCATACTAATTCAATAAATGATTTTTTAACACAAGTTGGTGTGATATTATTTGAAACATAAGAATATATACATGTGTTGAATAGTGTTCACATTATTTTTAGTTCATAAATATTTCAAACAAAATTTGGTTTTATAAAGATGAATGAATTTTTGCATTCAAAAGTATAAGGTCAGTTTTAGTAGTTTTGAGTTTATTTTCAAAATTATTCTCAAAGTGGTAAAATTTTTAAGTATGTTATGTTTCTCATTCAAATCTTTAATCTCAAGATGAACATTCATGGAAGTGATTCCAACATATATTTTATTTATACTCTTGAGTTAACATTATAATTTAGTTATGATGAAAATGCTAGTAGGGTTTAAGAATTTTGAGGATTGGGTTATATTTTTTAAATCAATGAATGTACATGGTAAATAAAATAGTATAGTTGATTATTTTATTTTATCCAAAAGATTACGAGGCTTGGTTTCATACATTTAAATTTTGTATCCAGATACATGTAACTATTTTTAGATGAGAGTTTATGATAATTTAAATGGATGAAATGTTTTAAGTTTTTAGTTTGAATATTTTTGGCAGTTTGTGGAAATCTCATTTAATTAATTTTTTGAGATTAAGATAAAAATTGAAAAAAAATTAAATATTGATTAAAAATTAGTATTATTTATTTTATAATGATAAATAAAAATGTTCGATTGAGAATGATTTAAGTACATTATGTCATATATTTGTGATTTTCAAATTTGAAGTAAGATGTTTGGTTAGAATTAGAGATCTAATAGTTTATGAGGAAATAGTTAGAATATAGGTAATAAAAATCAAGATAATGATTTTAATACATGAAATAACTACCAAGTTATACATTTTTAAGCTTAAAGAGTTGATAATGCATTCACAAAACCTTTTAACTATGACACTCAAGTGCCTCCATGTTTTGATGATAATAACCCTAATTTTTAGAATGTTTTGAATTCATAACTTGATGACACTTGATATGCTCATGGTAATAATTTTTTTATAAGAATAAAAAATCTATAATTTTTAATCTCATATAATTATACATGGATATCCAAGTACTTCTTCTCTTTGAATGTATATTTCCAATTATGAATATATGTAAAATGTTGACTTTGTACCTCAAAACCTTAAAATAATTCATATTAATGATAATAAATCCCTTGATTTTGTATCTCAAAACACCCTTTAAAATCCTCCATCTACTCCAAATATTTTCCCCTCTTCAATATATAAACACACTAGTGACCCTTCATCCTAGCCTATGGTCACACAATTTTGTAAGAGGATCAGACTAGAAGATGATGATGAATCTAGTGGCACAACTAGAATTGATTTTCAAACATCACCACTTGAATATAATTAATACAAAAATAATAATGGTACACCATTTATAGATATAATTTTTTTATAGAGAGAGTGAAGATGAGAATGATGAATAATTATTCTTATTGAGTCATGTCACTAAAAAATTTCATACTAGTTACTTTTTTATAATTTGATGAACATTTCACAACATGTAGTACTTTATTTTTATAAAAATTAATCATGCAAACCTTTAATAGTAATTTTATTGCATTTTGATTATGCTTACAACATTTGCATGGCATATAATTGATTAATTTAATGGTTTAGTGTGAAATGGTTGCCAAATTTAAATTATAATGTTGATAAATTTAGTTTATATTGTCAGAATAAGCTAGTAGGTGATATTTTAGTAGATTTATCACATAAGAATTTTGTAACAATAATGACCCTAATTGTATTCAAAAGTGATCAAGAATAGGATGTGTAATAATTGACTAGTGTATTAAACTTCTTTGATTACCAATTATTTTCTCTATTATAATATCTTGGGGAAGAGGAGTATAAATAAGGAGTAGGGGGATTTAACTCATAATAAAAATCACTATGGGGCTGAGTGTAACTCACTATGAAACTAATAGGATAACTCAAAATGGTAAATAATTGAACTCCAAGTGGAACTCTAGATGGAACTCACCCTCTCACCCACTTAATCTCTTATCACACCTAAGTAAGTTAAATATACATGTGTATGGATTATCCATTTAATAATTATATGGAATAATAAATATCCTATACCAACACCCCCTTACACATAGCTTAGTGGGTAGAAAAGAAAAGATGGGTCCTAGTAACAAGGCTTAATGAGAACCCACATACAATGCAACTCTCAAAAGTGGAGTAAAGGGAGAAAAACCATTGTAAAAAAACTCTCTCCTACAAAAGAGAGATGAATAAAATAAGGTAGGACTATAAATCCCCATTCCAACACCCCCATCTTAACCATAGACTAGGTGGGATAGAAAACTAGGTCCTAAAAAAAGGCCTGATGTGGTACCCAAGTACATAATGATGTTCCCAATATCCTACAAAAAATTAAGGATGTGTGTCTCCATAAAGAAGAGAGAGAAGGTATGCATAAAATATTACATGGAAAATGTTGTACTATGTCCCTCTATAACAAATGTCATCTCTTCCTTTCAAAAGTAATAAATCCCAAGCTACCAAGCTAATGAATTATAATTCAAGTGGAATGTAGATAAGAATCATAATGTAGATCTATGAAAAATACTCAAATGTCTCCCTATTAATGATTAATGTGCCAAAGTTTGATAAGATATCATAGGACTAATCTTAGAATATGTCCATGAATAAACATAAAATTAAGGGTAGATAATAGCTAGAGAATAAGATAGACATCAAACATTCAATGAAAGAATGTTCATGGGAAGAGGAGAGAAAATCTCAAAAAAATTTGAAACTAAATACTGGTCTACAAATGAAGCACTCAAATCTATAAGATGAACATCCATAGGAATATATGATTTTTTGATACTCTCAATGTGTATAATCTCACTAAAATCAATAAAGTCCTTTGAAATGCAAGTTTATGAAGGCTTTAAAAGAGAAAAAATATGCATAAGAATAGATGTAGAATCTACAATGAGATAACTAAGGTCTAGCAAAATCTCATTTTGTAGTGGGGGATCAATATAAGGAAGATCATTATCCACCATGGATGTATCATCAAATGAAATAAAATCATGAGAAGAGAGCACAATAGTCTCAAAAGAGATATTAGGAAGAAGAGGAGTAGGTGTGACATAAATCTCAGTAGGATCACTAAAAAGACTATGTAGTATGTTCTAAACAATGTAGGGACACTTTGTATATTCCACATGGTAATGAATATCCATGGAAACATGTAATAATAGAGTGGGAAAACCTTATCATAGGTATTATCCCACTTATTGAAATGAATAGGATTAGTGGGTGCAAGAATCTATCCATATAGGAATGGAATGTGATTATTATGTGTGAGAAAGTGTTCTTTGTAATCATGCCACAAAGCATAATTGTCCTTAATAAGGACCACAAGTGTATAATAAATCTTACTTCTTTTAAGTATCTCAAATAGAGTCATCATGATTGAGAGAACAAACCAAGTGTAAAATTGCACAAGATAAATTACAATGAACCCCTAAAGTACGCTCATGAATGGGACTTTAGTCACAGTCAAGAATGTGTCCAAGTGAAAAATTAGTGTTAGAATGATAAAAGATAATGCATGCTCAATATGGGAATGCTAGACATAGCCAAAAATGCATCCACATATTATCAATAGGTGCATAAAGTATAATACAAAAATTAATAGGGCCCATAACTGCCCCCCCCCCCCAATATGACACTTTATAACTTTAGTGTGTTTTACAAAACAAATTATACCAATGCAAAGAGGATTAAAAAATGCACTTTTGAAAAAATTAGCACTCAATTCTCAGTTACCAATCCAAATTTATATCAAAATATATTTTTCATCATTAATGGCCTATTTAATTAAATTTTCATAATAATTTTAAATGCTCAACAAGTTTAAATACCAAGCATATCATGCAACCACTCATTGGAATCATCACAAAAACAAGAACCTCCTCAATCCAACTAAAGTAAAAAATACCCCTTTTTCTTTCCCATATGTGCACTTAAGAGAAAAATAAATCACTTAAGGAAAAATAAAACAACTACTTAAAAAATAACTAATTTCAAAATCTTTTAGGGAAGAATTTTTGGTTTTTGACTAAAGTTATGAGAAAATAATATATTCATATGGTGTCATCATTATGCATGCACAAACTAAAAATAACAAAGTTTTAGGCACTGCCATTGGAGAGGCAAGATAGATCTATGCCACATAAGAGGCTTTAGTTGTTCAAAACATGAAATTCACCATGAGGAAAATCTCTAAGAAGGAATCCATGTAGATTTTTAAATCAAAATTCAAGTTTATGGAGGGTAAAGTCTAAAACCCTTAGGTCACCACAATCCATACATTAGTTTTTTTTTACTGGTCAAAGAACCACCAATGATCCTAAGAGGAACAAAATAAAGGTATGGACATCATGAATTTTTAAAAATATTATTTTTTTAAACTATCATTAAGACCATAAATTGTAAAATTCACCACCTATTACAAGGATTTAAGGAAGGGAACACTTAAATCCACCTAGAGGGAGACTGATGACTAGATCTAGGATAGGGAGGATGACCAAAGCTCTAATAGCAGGTAATGAGAAAGGAAATGGTGTTAGGATTGTGGTGATTAGTGCTTGGTAAACTACATGAAAACCATGTAGAGGGGTTTGCGAGGTGTCAACTGTAGCTATAGACAAAAAATGGTCAGGTGATGGGCTAGTGGTGGAGACTGTGTCCAACATAAAAAAACCAGCATGCATGGCATGAGGCTATGTGGATAGGCCAATTATAGCTAAGAACTATATTATGCTATAAATGGTGATAAGGGAGATAAATATGCCTTTCCAAATGCCCAAATCTTATTTGTGTGGATAAGATTTATATTAGGGATAAGGTCTTGAAGACAAGTTAAGATTAAGAAAATCACATTCAACTTTAACATTATAGAAGAAATGACATTAGCATATGATAAAGTAGCCTACAACCTATATGACAACTTCACAAGGCTCAATGTTTTTGGACCAGAGGTACATGTTACATTCAAATATATGTCTAAACACATTATCTCTGTCGATAAATGTGTTATCACTTTTACAATCATCTCTAGATCTCAAGGTCCATGTGATTTTATAGTGTCTATCTTAGGAGAATAAAAATAACCATATAAATTCATCATTAGAAAATAATTTAAATCACTTTACTACACCAAATCAAGCCTTGAAGTGTGAAGACCATGAAAGCAACAATAACTCCACAATAACCAGTGGTGAATTAACCAATGCAAAAGCATGAAAATACCATTCTAAACAATATACAAATTCTTCTTAATTAATTGAAGAGAATAAAAAATAGAAATCAAATAGATAAACTGATGATCATTACCAAAACCTAGGGCTATAATACCATAGTAGAATAGGGTAGTATGTGATCTTTTATTAGAGTGAGCACACAAGAATTATGTAACAACAATGACCTTGCTTGTATTTAAAAGTGAGAAAGAAGAGGATTTGCAATAATTTCTTGATGTATTAAACTACCTTGCTTACCAATTATCTACTCTATTACAATAGCCTGGTGAATAGGAATATAAAGGAGTAGAGGGAGTTAACTCATAGGAGAACTCACTGTTGGACTAAGTGTAACTCACTATGGAACTCATAGGAGAACTCACAATGGTACTCAATTAATCTCCAAGTGGAAATCTAGGTGTAACTCACCCTCTCACCTGCTTAACCTCTTATCACACCTTGTTAATTTGAAGCTACATGTGTAGGGATTATCCATTTAATAAGTAGATGGAATAATAAATATCCTATACCGACATATTTAATGATATTTAGAATGTAAATGGATAAATTTATTACATGAAATCATGGATTAAATTATTTAAGATTAGTCAATATAATTAGTCAATTTACATGATAACTTATCACATGAATAATTAAGTTATTTTTAGTGAAGAGGGACCCTATCCTGTTAAAGATATTGTTTGGTCTATATTGTCATTATTAAATCCAAAGTATCATAATTTTACTTTATGAAATTATTATAAGTTCACTTCATGAACTTATTATTTATATCTTAATTATAAATTAGTTACATTATAAAAGTTAAATAAATTTAATTAAGTTAAAAAAAATAGTTGTAATTTGAAAACACAACTAATTCTAAAGAAAAGGCTTTAAAAATACTGGAGGAACATCACTCAAAGAGAGGAAACAACTACAAGTAAAAGATCTCTTAAGACATAATTTCATACTACACTTTTCTCTTATGTGATAAATCTTTGAGATTAAATATCATCTTTAAGAAGATAAAATGACATATCTTCTAATAGGTAAGTAATTTTATTTGTACATATAATTATATCTAGGTTAATTATTCAATATATAAACTGTTATTTAAATATGACCAAGATTATTAATCTTTTGATTATTTCAGAATAATATAGTAATACATGCATATATTTTTAATTTTCTCAACAATGAAAAATACTTCATATTTATATGATGAATTGTTACTTCGCACTATGTTTTGATTGATTTTATTATAATTATTTTAATTACTTATGAAATTTAGTTTATCAATTTAGAACTTCTACCTTTCTATTTATATCTCAAATCATCTCTTTCTTTAGTTAATATACATCATTTTTTTATAGTTTAGATTTCTTATGTTAAAATGTTTAATTTTATTTAGAATTTATTTTTAAGTTTTAACCATATATTTACTTTAATTTATGATTAGTTATTTAGAGTATTAGTTTATTAGTTTAGTATTTAACCCTTTTATCTTAGCATAATAATTAATTTGTTTTCTTCTAATTATTTTTTAGTTCTAATATTTTTATCTAATGTATCTAATCTTTTAACTTATATGTTATAATTTTTTATTTGTCATTTTCATATTAATTTAGGTTTGCTTACATTCTCGTTTTTTTCCTTATTATATTATTTATTTATTTATTTCACTTGGTGTTGTGCCAAGTAGTGATAAAGAATGAACTTTTTGATAAGATAAGATATTGATAATTGGAGTGTTTAAACTTCAAATACTTTGTGTGTTCCATTAAATTTTATTATTTGGATAGGATTAATAACACATTAATTATATAACTAGTATGTATAAACTTTGACAAATATATTTTATGAATCAAATAAAGAGATGATAATAAATATGAATTGAGAGATATTTGATAAGTTATATGTTGATTATTAAATAATTGAATACTCTATTTTATTCAAAATAAATATATTAATTCTTAGAATCCAATTATGTATAAAGTGTTCTTAAATTATTTTTATTGACCATTAAATACATCTCACATGCCTTAGGACTGATTGTCAGCCATAGGTCTCTTACGATTAAACTAGTATAATTCAACTTAACCTTCACGATAGATGAATGGGTAGATTTATTGATGTGACATTTTTCACCATTAACAAATTTAATGTGTCTACTAGGTAAACTTTTCTTAAATATATTTCTTTAATTTATCATAACCTAATTAATTTTATTTCATCTATATGGCCATTACAATTGGTATTTCACCTAATGTTCAACCTATTTTTTATATTATTGATGAATAGGTTTATATTGCCTCAAATATAGTCTAATATAGTTTGTATAACCAACCAAAAAATATTTTCCATATCTTTAAGTCACTAACTCTAAAGATGGAGATGTCGTTGATATATATATATATATATATATTTATATTTATATTTTCTTTTTTTTTTGAAAAATTCAAGATCATATTTTACAATGGAATATTCAACTAAGGTAAGAATGAACACAAATATTTATTACAAATCCTCAACTAAAAAATTGATTTCTATCTACTAAACCACCGAAGGAATGTTATTTTAAACCTTTAAATGGTTGAAAAGAAAGAAATAAATCTAGAGATATTATTATTGGATTACAATATGATAGAGACAAATAAGAGGTAACTTATAATTAACCTAATTATGATGTTGAAAATGAGCATAAAAAACTAATCCCTAGATACAAGGTAATCCTATTTACATAGGAAATCACCCTGATAAGCTCCCATCTCTAAAAATAGTTAAGTTCCTAAATTTAATAGTGATTCAACTGATCATGGGAATATCATTTTGATTCTTTAAAATTAATTTCCATAACCCTTAGTATTAATAATGAAAATATTTTTCTTTGTTTGTTCTCTCAAAATGTAGAAGGTAAAGCTTATCAAGATTTCATTAACTGACAACCTAAAGTCATTAAAGAATATAAATATATATAATATTGTCTTGAAATATGTTTTTTACAAACTAAATAATATTTGTAAACTATAAATTAATTTGATAACATTTATATAGATCCTATTGTGATAATTTCTCATTTTGCAACAAGATTTAATAGGCTTAGATAAAAACATTATCCTGATGTCATACCTCTAAAAATGTTAGAAATACTATTTTTGTATTATATTACCTCTTAAATATAAATGGCCTTGGAAGATAAAGATATTAAATAATATGAATCTATTATTACATTTTGTATTGAATATGAAAATAAGATGAAATGCATTTTTTAAAGATAGAGTTTATACTAGTCCAACTTTTTATAATGCAAAAATTATAAAAGTCATTCATAACCTTGAAAATGAGTTGGTCACCATTAAATTTTATTGTAATGATCAACCCACAACTTTAGGTAATATTTTTAATACTCAAATTAATAAGTCTAAAATTAAAACACATTATTGTCATGTTTGTGAAACTGACCATGATCATGATGCTTGTATTACCATTAGAATTTTAATAAATTTATCAAGGGAAAGGATAATATTTTATTGACTTAGTGGAAAAAATAAACATGATTATTTTTAAATATACTTTAGGATAAATACATATTAATAATGCTTATGTATTCCAGACACTAAGTAAATATTAAAATCCTCTACCTAAAAATAATACGAATGTAGAAAACACAATAAAAGCTATCGACAATCAAAAATCTTCTTCAAAATATTACACACAAGATAAAGGTAATTTTTTTGTTCAAAATTATAATTTTTAGTTAATCATATTGAAAATATAGTACAACAAAACTATGTACCAACCAAGATAAATAATGCTCAATATCAACTAGTTTATAGCATAAATTTTATCTTCAGATCAGTGCTAATGTAATTTATAATATTACTAAAGGTTTACTTAATAATAAGGATATATTTTATTTAATTCATGTTATTGGTTTATTAAATCAACTAGAAAATATTAATGAAATTGTTAAGAATATAGATCTTAAAAACATTTTAGGCTTGCAACAAGAAATTCATAATTAATAAAGTGACTATACATTTACTCAATAAAATGATCCACATTTTGATGACATCCTATCATTATATATGTTGGATATAGATTTTTTTTTTTTAAAATATTGACATAATAGCTCCAAATAATATAATTTTGAAGTTTATCATTGACCAATTAGGTGTTGAATATGAATGAGATAATTGAGAACTTACTGGTTTTGATTTATGTTGAATCAAAAGTTGTAGTTAATTTCATGATATAATCATTAATATTTATCAATATGAAATAATAATTTGTGTTTTCAATTTTCAATTTTTAAACATTCATGTTAATTATACAATGTTATTAGGAAGATATTAGTTTAAAGCATGTTTTTATTGGAAAATATAAAACCTAGGTTCCCATAGGAAATGAAATAACTTTTATGTAGAGATAAAAATGGAATGGTACACATATTAAACCTGTTATGATTAATATTTCATTTGTTAAAATATTATTGGAACATATAAAATATTAACCTTAGATTAACTAGATCAATAATATACAAGAATAGTCCCATAGGAAATAATTTGGTCTTTGTATTTTGATGGAACTTGTTCTCAACATGGTAAAAATGTTGGTGGTGTTCCTATTTCTTCTATAGGTAATATATTCAATTATGGTTATCAAATATCATTTAAAAACATGAATAATTAATCTGAATTTGAAGCTTTATGCCTTGGTATAGAAAAATCCATTGATTTGAATATCAAGAATTTGGAATTTTTTGGTGATTCTGAATTACTTATAAGGTAGGCTAAGAAAAATTATAAAACTAATAAATCATATTTATATAGATATACATATAAATTTTGGTCACCAATGGAAAATTTAAAAGAATTTAATCTTTCACATGTAGTTAGAGAATTTAATACATGCAAAGATAAATTAATTTTTTATTCTTATAATACCACATTGAGTGATATAAAACCTATTTTTTTTTACTATTTTACTAAAAAAATAGAATCCAAAAATACCTAATTGTGAATATAGTTTTCCTATTTTTTATTTTAATGAACACATTAATAATTTCATCCAAGTCAATTAATTACTTTGATCATGATGACTATGTAGTAAAATATAGTGATTAGTTTCAGTTAAGCAGTAATAAACTACATATTGGATTGGTAAATATTGATCATATGTTTACTTCTCATGAGCAAAAAAATATATATATAACTAAATAAAATTAAATAAATATCATAGGATAGACTACTCTGATTAATTTGGGAACTGAAGAAGATCCCAATTTTTTTATTTAAGCATCCAGTACATAGCTTAATAAAAGATATAATTTGTCAAGTTATTTAAATAATTCATCGATGTTTTATCTTAGACATATAAACATATACATTGTTTAAACTATGATAATTTGACATGATATACCCATATAACAAGGTATACACCTCATTAGACAAAAATAGCGATGAATCAAGCCCTTTTCTAAAAGATATCATCAATATAGATCTTGATAAAATGTTAGACAGTGGTGTCATTTATCCTATTAAATATTTATATTGGGTAGATATTATTGTTCTAGTTATTAAAAATAATGGTTATATTCATTTGTGTCTATATTTTAGATATTTGAATTGTGCTAGTGTTAAATACAATTTACCTTTGCTAAACATAGATCAAACATTACAGTAGGTAGATGATTGTGAAATGATATCTTTATTTGATGGATTTTCATGATAGAATAGAATTTATATTAACCTATAATAAATGGATAATACTAATTTAAATACATGTAAAGGGACATTTTTTTCCAATAGAATTCCCTTTGGATTGGTAAACATAGGCGTTCCTTTTAAAAGAGTTATGCATGCATATTTTGATGACTATATTAGAATTATTATCAAAGTTTATTTATATGATTTAAGTGTTCATAATAAGAAACAAAATAAAAACCTACAACACTTAATTGAAATATTTTATATATTTATAAAATACGGTATAACTTTAAATCCTAAGAAATCAATGTTTGGTGTGATTGGAGGAAAACTTCTAGGCCATGTGATAGGAAAATGTGATAGCAAAGAAATGAGTGATAGAATGATAAAGAGAGGGAAAAATATTGGTGTATGGATTTTGAATGTCAGTGATGGGCAGGAGGAGGGAGAGATGAAGCCTAAAAATCTTGTAGAACTTGTGATAGTTCTAAAAAAGGTTCTTGATTCATCAAACAACATAATGGATCATTTGGTACTCATGTTAGAGATGAGTCAGGGTCCATAGGTCCAAGCCATTGACCCCACCAAAGGTAAAAATCTTGATTTGTGGGTGGATTTGGTTTTGGGTGTGCATCACCTCAAACAAATACCAGAGGTGTCCTTCATTTTTCCACCAAGTGAAAGATCTAAGGTATGTCTTGAAGTACTGAATGTCATCATTGAAAACATTGGATCATCTTTTTTGCATTCTATTTTGGCCAAATTTAATGATTTTAGGTCAAATATTAACTCATTTAAAAAATGGGCCAACCTCAAATGGAAGCCAAAAGGTCAAATAGACATTATGGCCATGCCTAGGAAAATTTTCTTGCTTAATTTCTCCCACCGTAAAGACTACATAAGGATACTCATGGGAGGTCCTTGGTTTATGGGGAAATCCATCAAAAGCCTCCATAAGTATAATGCATTCCTTATCCTTGGTAGCTCAATCTTGGAGGATATTCTTATCTAGATTAGCCTTTTAGAACTCCCTCTAGAATTCTAGTTACCTGAGGTCATATTAGGATTCTTCAGGGCTTTGGGTTAGCTCATTTTTATCGATCTAGTGGCCTGAGCTAAATGAAGACTCCTAGTGGCTCAAGTTTGTGTTTTAATTCTAGCTAATAAACCTTTGATTTACTCCATTAAGATTAAATATAAATAAAGGATTTGGAATAAAAGGATTAAATTTGAGAAAGATTTAGAGATATACAAAACCTGTGACATCTTAAACCATTCCTCCAAAACATGCCCCTTCCTCAAGAAGTCCCCAGTTCCCCCTCCCCTACCTAGGTTAAAAAATCCTCTATCCAGATCACCCCCAACCCACCCCCCCCTCCCACTTGAAATCCCCCAATCCCATCCCCCCAAACCCACTTTGTCTCCTCTCATCTTGGGGAATAAATTTTTGGATGTGACTTTGAGACTATCCATAGCTCTGAGAATCCTTAACCCCTTAGGGATGTCCCTATGTTAGCTTCCCCAACTAGATAGATGTAAACACATTCAATTAGATCACCCTCCCCATTAAGGGACATCTTTACTAAAGCTATGTTTGTGTCCTTAGTTTCCCCCTTCTCTCCCCTCAAGGTTCCCCAAGATTTTCCTTGCCCAATATCTTCTTGTAACATTACTTATGTATCTAAATTTCTAGATAAAGACCTGGTGCTCCAAGAAATTAGTTCCCCTCATCTATTTACAATGCCCCCTAGATGCTTAGGGGAGTCAAGGTAATCTTCCCCTTTTGAAGTCTAGTGTTCCCTAGCATATAAATGGGGAAAGTTCTAATCTATCCAAGGAGATAAATGAATAACCAAGGATAAATGTTCAAAAGATAAAGGGTAGGAAAAAAGAAAAAGTTAGAGAAGACCAGAAACCTCCAAGCAAACCCTCATCTCAAAGTACTAGGAAAGTAGAAACAAATAGATAGGTTATGAAGGGTACACAGATGACCCTTAGACACTTTCCAAATAATAAGAGATAAAAATTATCTCTTGGAATATAATTTTTTGAATAACCTTGAGAAATAGATATTGGAAAGAAATTTAATCTATAAGTACAATCTTGATATTATTCTATTTAAAGAATCTAAAATGTCCATAGAAAAACTATTGAATATTAAATCTAACATTTGGGATATAGCTTCATGTATTTTTAGCAACTCCAAAGGTGTGTCTATTGGTCTAGCAGTATTTAGGGACTCCAAGGTTTTGGATGGTAATCCCCTAATTGAAACTGAGTCTCAAATTTAATGTTTTCTTCCATGATATTCTCATTAAAAATGATTGGGTATTCATTAATGTATTTCCCCCAAACTCTAGGAATGATAGGCATAAATTATGTGAAAATCTAAATTTTTCCATAAACCTCTTCAAAAATTAGTGTTGGATGGTGGTTGGGGACTTCAATTCACCCCTGACCCCAAGAGAAAAGAAAGGGGGAATTTGTTCCCTGACTAACATTATGCTAGAATTTAGTGAGTTTATTATTGAAGCTAGATTAGCCAATGTGGGCTTAAAGGGTAATCCCTACATTTGGTCTAATAGGATATTATTTGATAATATCATCCAAGTTAAACTTGACATGGTTTTAATCTCTTTAAACTAGAATCTTGATTCAACCAGTTTACTCTCTTCTTTTTTAAGATTCAGATCTGACTATAATCTGATTTTATTCCAAAGTGAAAATGATTTCCAAAGCCAAATTTATTCCCTTTAGATTCAATAAAATGTGTCTCTCTAATCATATTTCAAAATAATTAATCAAGTAATGGTGAAAATTATCAGTATAAGGCTTTGTAATGTATATCCTGGTCATGAAGCTTAGACACATCAAACATAAACTCAAAGTTTGGAATAAGCAAGTCTTTTGGAACATCTTCATTCAAAAATGGATTATATGTGAGGAAATTAGTAGTTTATAATTGGAAATTAATTCTTATTAATCCACCCATTCTCTCCAATAAAAATGAAAAGAACTTTCAAGCCTTTTTCACAACCTAGAAGCTAAGGAAGAAACCTACTAGTAGCAAAAATCTAGGAAGACCTAGTTGAAGGAAGGGGAAAAAAACACTAAGTTATTCCATACCTATATATATAGGAATAGATATAACCTATTCATATTATAAATTAAAGGGGAGGATGGCATTTGGTACAAAGAGGAAAAATCCATTGAGGGTCAAATTATCAATTTTTACAAAAAAATTCTAGCTTTTACTCTCCCCTAGGATGCTCAGTTTGAAGATTAGGTGGTTAGTCTCATTGAAGGAGTTATTTCCTAGGAGGATAATGATTCCATATTATCCCACCCTTTAGATGATTAAATTAGATCTATTTTTTCCCTATGTAAGGGGACAAAACCCCATGTCTTAATGGTTTCCCCCATTCTTTTTTTAGGTTTTTTGGGACATTATTCAAATAGAAGTCTACCTGTCAGTCTTGGGGTTATTTAAAGATGGTATTATGCTGAAAGAATTCAAAAATGCCTTTATTTTCCTTATCCTAAATAAATAAGGGGCCATTAATTTGATGGACTTTAGGCCCATCATCTTTTGTTCCACCTACAAAATTTGTATGAAAATATTATCCTTAAAAATTCAAATGTTGTTTGATAGAATAATTGTGAAATGACAAGGGGATTGCATCTTATATAGATAGATATTAGATGGTATCATTATATCCCATAAAACCATCCATTTGGTTGTGCAAAATCTTCTAGAAAAGAAATGTTTCTCAAACTAGACATGAACAAGGCCTATGATAGAGTCTCCTAGCAATTTATCAATAAAATTCTTATCAAATTTGGTTTTAATCAGTCCATCAAATATTGTATCTCCTCTTGTATATCTACTCCCATGTTTTCAATTATAATTAATGGTGTCCCTATGTGTTTCTTTTCAATTAGAAGAGGGATTAAATAAGTATACCCCCTTTCCCCATATCTTTTCATCATCATGGCTAATTATTTAAGTAGGATTATCAACAAGGCCAGAGATTCTAACATCATCAAAGGAATCATTGTGTCCCCTAACACTAGACTAGTCACTCATCATCAATTCATAAATGACACATTGATGATGGGGTAATCCCTTGATCACTGAAGCCACATGTTTCAATAAAATCCTAGAAATCTAAGAGATTGTTTATAAATAGTGTGTTAACTACTTTAAGATCTCATTATTTTTCATCAACACTCTTGTAGCACTATATTAAAATATATCTAAGAGTTTATTTTGCACCATTAAAAACCTTCCCTCCTCATATCTTAGTATTCCTCTTTTTGATGGTCCCATGAAATCTAGATTTTGGAATCCCCTCATTGACAAGATTCAGAGGAAGTTATCTAGGTGAAGAGGAAAAGTTGATATTACAAACAAAGTAAATTATAACTTTTGAAAATATCCCTATAAATCATTTTGGTTTATTTCATTTCCTTATTTGTCATTCCTAGAAAAGTGGTAGACTAGATTAAACAAATTCAAAAAAACTTACTTTGGAGAGGATTTGAAGATAGATTTAGATTCCCCCTTATTTATTGGAATAAGGCTTATCTTCTAACCTTGAAAGGTGGTTTAGAACTAAAAAGAGTGAGATCGATGAACCAAGCACTTCTAATAAAGCAAGGCTAGAGGGTGATAAAGGAAGACAAATTTTTGGTTAAAATTAGTAGGGCCAGATATCTAAATTCTAGGGAAGGTCATTCCTTCTTAATTGATGAAGGTCTAGGTAATGGCTCAAAATTTTGGCATACGCTAATAAAAATAAAGGATATTTTTAAAAAATGACTTAAATGAAACATAAGCAAAGGAAATATAGCTAACTTTTGGTAGGATTCTTAGATCTAATCCCCCTAGCTTCCACCTTCCAAGACTTGAAACTGGTCAATTTCTTTAGGAATATTATCAATCACAAGGCTTGTGATTATTGAGAGGTTATAAAAGGTAGAAAAAGGTTGAAAATTTTGTAAAAAAATGATACTAATCAGCACCAAACTCTCTTTCTTATAGATTTAAATTTAACTTTTTATAACATTCATATCAACATATTCCTAAAAGAGGATCACATAATTTGGAAAGTTGACCCTAACAGCCTCTACTCAGTTAAATCTAGCTATATTTATCTTTAGGATCAATAGGATTTTGAGGAATATTGGAATGTCCTTTGGATTAAAATCCTCATCTCTAAAATCAATCTCTTCTTCTGGATGGCTACTTAGAATAAGATCCTCATGGTGGAAAATTTGATGAGGAAGGGCATCCCTAATTGGTTTGTGCTCTATAAATAAGAAGTTGAATCCATAAAGCATTTATTACTCTACTAATATTTATCTTCCTCTGTTTATCGCTCCTTATTCATCATTTTCAATTTATCCTAGGTCACCCCAAGAAGTGTCAAATATCTTATCACCTAATGGAAGCCATCTTGGGATTCCCCCCTTTGAAATTTTTGTGGAACCTATCCCTACCCCATATTTTTTGGGGAATTTGGTTATACAAAAACTCAATTATATTTGATAACCACATGCCTACTCCCTCCTCTACCTTGAATAAAATCATGGCCCTTGTGAAAGAAAACTAGATATCTTATGCTTCTTCTTTCAACAAGCCTAGTTCCCCTCTTTTCTCCTAGATTCTTGATCATCTAAATCTTGTTCTTCTAAGTACCTCCCATAAATAGGGTGTTAACATATCTAAATTCAAGTGGTCTCAGCTCCTGCATAATTGGTTTAAACTAAATTTTAATGGGGCTACAAAAGGTGACTCAAGCCCAATAAGAGTACGAGGCATCATTGGGGATTCTTATAGGAATCTTAGGGATGCCTACCTAGCCCCCTAGGGGCCCAAATGAACCATGTTTCAGAAGCACAAGGTAACCTTTGGGGTATCAATCTCACTATCAAGTTGGGCATGAATTTTTTACAAATCAAGGGTGATCCTATGAACATCATAAATTTCTTAAAAGGTCTAACTCACTCATCATAGAATATTTTTGGGATCATAAATGATGCTAAAGACTTAATGCCTTGCTTCAAAAGGGTGTCATTGGTGTACATGTATAGAGAAGTTAATAAAATCATCAATAAGATGGCTAATATCAAGGTTCATTCTAGCTCCTTCCATTTTTGACATGGTACTAACCTCCCCATTGACATCACTCCCTTATTTGAATTTGATAAAAGACAGACCACACAAAGTAATGATGACCCTTTTAATGACAAATAAAACATAGTTTAATAGAATAGATGGAAAAACATGAAAGGATATCATTATCTAGTCCTCTCATAATATTTTGCATGCTCGACCCAATTCAACTTTACATAATAATAAATTATTTATCCCTAATTTCAATACACATTGTATCCCTAAGGGTTTGAATTGGGATGCCTATGGAAGAAGATTTTATAAAAAACCATGGGTGGTGATCATGACCGGTTTGAGCCCATATCATGTGAGGATGTCAAATTAGATGAGTACATTTGGCATAAAATGGTCAAAGGTGGTTTGAGAACTTCATGGAGTAACTAGTCAGTCATGACATGGGGTTATCTAAGGACTTCACCTAGAGATGGAAAGACAAGGATGTTGTACGCATGGACTAAGAATATTGATAATGAAAGAGCTTACTAGAGACATAAAATGATATGGATTATTTTGGTGTCAAACCATTTAAGGACAAGAAGAGGAAGGAGGAGCTCATTAATATCTTCTTCAATAAGGAAAATAAAAAAACCCAATATAGTTTCCTAAAAAGGGTTAAAAAGGAAAAAGATGATGATAAAATGGCTCAATGTTTGCATAAAAATAATGAAATGTCTAAATTTGGAGGGTAAACATACTATGATTTTCTCCCATCACTTCTTATTGTTCAATCATTTCAAAGGGCACACAATTAGACTCCCATTTTTCTACTAAAATCATTGGAAGCTATGGTGATGAACTTCAAGTGGAACCTGTCATTGGATATAATACATCAAGGTTTGATTATCCTTTTGGTTAATAAAGGAGAACCATTTTGGTCCAAAACCATCTTGGAGGTGATCAATATTTCCAATGAGCAGGGGGATTTAGACAAATAAAAGGACTTTTTACTAAATGCAATGCCAAAAAATTTAGTAAGGAATAGTTTGAAGGATCTAGAGGTGAGTCCTTTTATGGGGATTCTAATTCAAGAGGGTTCAATAGGGTCATCCCAATTTATGCATCCCAAATCTTTAGTAGGGGCTAGGGGATTCCAAATCCCAAGAACAAGGAGGCTATTGAGTTTTCTATGGAAAAGTTGTTCACTAAGATTATAATGCAAAAGTTGCTCTATAATGATATTGTGGAGGAATTTAATAATCTTAAAATAATGTTGGGCCTTGGGTTGGTAGACACACTAGTTGGTAAAGATCCTATAGGAACTGAGGAGCTCATCCCACAGGGCAATAATACCAACTAGAGTGAAGGAGTGAAAGATAGTAGGGATCATGAGACCAACCTAAAATTCAAAAGGAAGGGAGATGATAAAGAATAGTTCATGGGAAACCACACTATAGTAAAATAAAGCATCAAAGGGTAACTTTTGATGGACAAGAAACTTATCATCTTTTCTAAATTTTACTAGTCGATTTCTTCTCTACCTCTTTTATTTTATGGGATTTTGGTTGAAGTTTAGTGTATTTTTGGTTGTAGGGTGTTTTGTTGTAAGTTTTATTTTTTTCCCTCTTTATTTTGATGTTTATTCATGCCTATATTTTGGCATCTTTTGTATGGGATGGGCCTCCTTAACCTAGTTTTAACCAATCTAATAAAAAAAGATGGAATTTGTATATATCTTGAATTTATCAAAGCCATTAAATAATCATCTCTTCTTAAAGACAAATATGGTTTGAAACCTTTATTTAGTATAATTATCTTTACTCATAAATTCATTTTTGATTTTGGAGATAAAGTTAATCCATTATAAATTTTACTCAAGAAAATTTAAGATTATTTATGGGAACCATAATTAGATATAACATTTTATGAAATTAAAAATGCAATAAAAAGTGCTCTATACTCTCAAAACTATATTAAAATAATAAAACCTTCATATTATATGTTAATTCAACAAATAAATATATAGGTGTTGTGTTAACCTAATAAAATCAAAACCATGAAGAATGACCCATTGGATATATGAGTCAAGTATTAAATAATGTTGAAATCAGGTAACTGCTAATTGAAAATTATGTCCTTTTATTAGTTTCAGTATTAGGAAAGATTAAATATAGTTTAATGTTAAATGAATTTTTTTATGATAAAACATAATTATTTTATCCTATTTATTGAAATAACCTACAATTGATGATAGATTAGCCAAATGGATTTTCATAATTCAATAATTTGATATTGATTTTTAAAATTGTAGAATAATTAAAAGAAATAATTTTGATAAACATATTTTTTTTACATTAAACTTATGGTGTTGATTTTTCATTTTTTTAAATTGAGATGATATGGAAACCCATACTTTCAAACCATGATATTTGTTGATATTTCTCAAAAATTAAAGATAGGACTAGAAAGGAAAGAATGGGAGTACTTAATTTCAAAATATGATTGGTATCAAGACCTTGTTTACAATTTTTTTAAATCAAACTTTATCTTATTCATTAGATAAACATCGAAGAAGATCTCTTAGATTGCATACCTTAAATTTCATCTTGCTTGAAAATTTTATGTTTTACAAAAATAAATATGGAATATTATTACATTGCTTAACACATGATTAAACTCAAAAATTACTTATAATTTTTCATGAAGGCAATTTCGATGGTTATTTCACTATGAAAAATATAGCTTATAAAATTTTACATGTTATATATTATTTGCAAAATATTTAAGTATGCATTTAACATAGTTAGATCGTGCATGCCTTATTAATTATTTACAAGATATAAGTTTCTTGTAATGCCTTTAAATCTAGTGTTACCATAAAAACCTATTACAAAATAATGCATAAATTTCATTTTTGATATTCATCCTATATTTTCAAATTATCACACATATATCTTAACCATTACTAACTATTTTATTAAATGGCTTGAAGTTATGGCCCTTAAAATTTATGTTACTTCTAAAGTTATTTATTTTTATAAAAAATAAATTTTCTCACATTTTGGAGTACCTTATCAAATCATTTCAAATAATTGTCCTTAAATTATTCAAAATGAATATTTATAACTCTTAGGATGTTATTTCATTATCCTAAGTTATTTGTCTAAATATTACCCTGAAGGGAATGGATAAGTTGAATCTACTAAAAAAAATTGATTTTGATTATGAAGAAAATTGTATGTGATAATAAGCAAAATTGACATATTAAAATATTTGAAGCCTTATGGGCTTATCATACTATGGTCAAAGTTGTAACTTTTAATTCTATTTTTATGCTTAATTATGGTTTTGAAGCCACTATGTAGATTGAATTAAATATTTAGTCAAAAAACACTTTCCTTTAATATGCCTCTGAAAGCATTGATGTGATACAATAGAGATTAAAACATATTTTAACCCTAGACAAAACAAATTCTACAACTCTAAAAAAACTTGGAAGGGCTAAGGGAAAACTAAAAATATATTTGAAAATAAAATATCTAAAAAGACATTCAAAATTTATGATTTAGTCTTAAATTGGGATAAACCTCATGAAAATCTTAGAAAACACCATAAATTTGATTCAGTATGGTTATGATCATAAAAAGTAGCTACTATTCTAGGAAGAAATGTCATTCATTTTCAAGATTAAGATGGTAATTTGATGTCACATATAGCTAATAGCCATTATTTTAAGATTTTCCTTTCTTAATCATTATTCTTTTTTAAAAATTTATTTTATTTGCTTTGTTATTTTTCATTTTTTCTTATCCTTTATATTTTGTTTGTTTTCTTGCTTTGTGTGTTTGGTGAAAATCAAATTATAAGTGAAATATGAATTCTACTTCATGTAGGACAAGTCAAATAATCTTCATATGACTATAAGTATTCTCTAGTATTAGAATTTCAATTTTATTATATAGATCAAATTTATTTTTCTATAAATGAATAACACTGGAATCTTGTTATTTAAAAGTCTTACTTTCAAATTACATGTCCTAAGGTTTTTATAGAGATATTAATCCATACTAAACTTCCTATTTTTTTGTAATTTCCCATTCTCCATGCCATAATATCCAAACAAACCATCCCTTATTATGAATAATATTTCAAGGGTTCTCATTTAGTTTCTTATGGAATAATTTACCTAATTCCACTCCTAAGTTTTAAAATTCATAAATTTAATTATATCCCACATTCATGCATAAAGTAGGCCATCAAGTTCATCAGTGTTATCATAAGTTTTATTACCTTATTCAAAATATTTAAATTTCTCAATATTTATCGCATATAGTTTGTTGTATCATAATTATCAAATTTACATGGTGGGGGGCAATTTTATTTGAATTCTTGATTATCATTTATTTGTTTGATTATGATTATCTATTGTATTTGATTATATTTAATGTAATTTTAAGTTTACACTTACATTATGGTCATTAATAAACACTCAAAATAGTGGACAAAACTCATTATGGATTATGGTGGTAATTAGGTAATGTTTTGTTACAGAATAATTACATATCACAAATGGATTTATATCCAGTTTCTAAAAGTCCCAAAAATTCTAAGACTTTAATCTTTCCATGATAATAGATAAATTTCTCCTCAGTTATTGTCTTCATTTTATATTTTTTCTCTGTGTTTATTAAGATTGATTTTCTATATGTAAATATCACTATCATTGTTACTTGAATCTAAAAGAGTTTCCATTCATAAAATGTTTTGATAATGAACACCAAGACTATCAATTTTACAAAATAAAATGAGATTTATGATTTTAATTTTCATTATAAATATAAACCTAAAACCTACCATAAAATTATACCTAAATTAATTTATATCATAACCTCAAGATCATATTATTTGCATTATTTGATAGGACATATCAATATTAACGAATAAACTTTGGAAATTTTATAACATTTATTAAGTTTCAATTCAAATTCATGTTCATATAAAGTTTGAAGACTGAGTTGAGTTATATTTTTATGAATGAATAATTGAATACTTGATTATTTTAAATAAATATATTAGTCCCTAGAATCCAATTAAGTATAAAGTGTTCTTAAATATGTTTATTTTACCACTAAATACCTCTTGTATGCTTTAGGATTTATTCCCAGTTATTAGTCCCATATGATTAAATGGGTATGATTCCACCTTAACCTTCATGATAGGTGAACATGGATATTTTTTGGCATGACATTTTTCACCATCAATAGAATGTATGGGTTATTGATACACTATTTTATTTTATATTAGTTGAATTCCTTATTTCAAATCCTTTGTGGTTCATAAGTCATATATTAAATATACTCAAGATTATTCGTGTAATGACCTATAAGTAGTACTTGACACCTTTTTTATTGACCCTTGATGTGTTTCACATACTTAACTTCATATATAATTGTGAATCTTATAATAGTGACTCTTTCACATACTATCTTTTTTATTTGATAAGGTAAACTCAGGTTTTATAGGGACCTAGAACCACATAAAGTGAGATAGAGAG
Source organism: Torreya grandis (assembly GCA_037957365.1). Taxonomy (NCBI): domain Eukaryota; kingdom Viridiplantae; phylum Streptophyta; class Pinopsida; order Cupressales; family Taxaceae; genus Torreya; species Torreya grandis. The sequence continues at coordinate 196,317 of JARHVA010005981.1, read as the reverse complement.
TTATAACCAAGCCCCAAATGGTCAAATGAGTAAAAATAAAGTTTAATCAACAAAAAACAAAAATAGACATAAAAAAACACTTTAATCAAGGGTACCCTCCTAAGTGTCCTCCATAGAATAATTATCCATTATTGGGATGTTAGACTTATCTTTTGAGGCCTTTTCTCTGGTATGATTCTTAGGACCCTCATCTTGTTCACCAAGTAAAATCATCCTCGATCACTTCCTACCTTTCACCTGGGGGAAGGGATGCTTTGAGGGGACCCCCTGGGCGACCCCACAGGGGGATTTAGGAGTCTTAGGGAATTTGAATACTAGGGAAAGGGGAGGGGGTTGGGTAGACTTCAAAAATGTTTGGACCATGGCCTCCACTGCTTGATGGAGCTCATTCCAATCCTGAATCGATTTATCCAATCTAAAACCTACATGCTAGACTTTTACATTGAATGTTTCTAGCATTTCATTATTTTTCTCATGTTTCACTATTATAATGGCCTTGCCCTTCTGATCAAAGGTGGAAGGAGTACCAAATTTAATGGGTTTGGGTTTAAGGATGAACAACATTTAGAGGGGAAGGTCATATGTAGCAGATTTGGACAAACTATTACAAGGGGAGTGTTCTGGGGTAGGGGGATCTCATAGAAGGGTCCTCTTCTAGGGGGTCCTCTTTAGAGGATGATCCTTTTAGGGGGAATTTTTTACCAAATAGGGTTCATCCATGTTTTACCAGTAGAAGGATGAGGCCTTGGTGCATGATTGGGTTAGCATCATTTACCTAGAGAAGGAGGACAATGTTTTCTAAAGATTTTAGGAGAAAATAGAGATGGTTTATCTTAAAACTAATGAAATGAGTGAGAAAAATGAAGTGGCGTGAGAAAATCAAGGTGTAATTACCTTCTAGGGTCATATATCTCATGACCTATAATCAGACTTCAAGCCAATACTTGGGTAGGTCAATGTGGGGAAATCCATTCTTCTCAGTTTGCATGAATTCATTAGTTTGAAAAAATCATTGTAAGGATTCTTATTTCTTGGATTTATCCATGTATTCTTTAGCAATAATACATGCCATGACAATGGCATCTCCAATAAGCTCCTCAAAAACTTTTATGTATATCCCCCTCATAGAAACCTTCCTTTTCATCCAAGAAGAAAAAAATTCTCTAACCTCCAAAGGATTATGGTAGGCGATTCACTCCATGTACTTAGTTAATCCTCCATTTTAAAGATTTTTACATACGTTTTTATCTCAAACATCTTTGCAAGATGTAGGATCCAACCATTTTATGTTGTCTCTCATGTTGTCAGGAGTTGTAGGGTTGGAAGGAGTGAGCTGAGGGTTTAGGATGCTATAAAAATGGCTATGGCTTGTGTTATGAGGAGTGCCCACCAAAGCCTCCTTATCATAATAGTATCCCCTTACCTTGAAATGAATGCAGGTTTGAAAGGTCATGATTATGCCCTTTGAGATGAAACACTACACATGTAATGACATGATATAATTAAGCATCATGCATACCTTCCATGTGGATGACACTAAGTGTCATATAGGGGATGATACCTTTCACATACTATCTTACTATCATTTACATTTTTATTTCAATAATCTATAACTCCTAATTAATGGATTTTCTATTTCTGTCATCCTAGTTGACAACCAATAATATATTATAAAACCCTATTTATTAACAATATTAATTGTTAAAATAATTAATTATATGTGTATACACAAATAATCCTCAAACTTTACCCACTTCTATATCATAATTAGAAACCTTTCTAGTTCTTTTGTTTCTTTACCCTACACTAAATGTGTCTTAATATTAATACTAAGACAAATTGAAATCGACATAATAGTAAATATCCTTGTGATTACTTTATAAAATCAAATTATTATTTATATATAAACTTATGTTATCCTTATCCCAATATATTTATATTTATACATCTAATATTAATGCCAAACTGGTCAAACTAGGATTCTACATCAACATGGTTACACAATCCCTTAGCTTTAACTCCTTAATAAAAACATTTTCAATGTACAAATAATAATGAATTAATAAATTGTGGTAATAATTTAATTATTATAAAACAATAAATTTATTCCATGGTGTACTGTCAAATTTAACTAATTCACACATTAAACCCAATTAATGTGGGCCTCAATCTTTATTTGTTAATCATTATAATCAAATAAAATTCTAATAGAATATTATTACTTCTCAAGGTATAAAAAACACCTAATTTTATTTCAACTTATGTTATGCACTATACACTTTAAAATGAATATTTAGGGTCTCAAGTTGTAAATGGCATTTGATACATTATTCTATGTATATACTAGGTCATTATGGCATGACTTCTTCTTTGGCATGATTGAATATTTTTTATAGTTTGAGTTTCATGACTATTATGAATATAATAATAAAAAATTATATCATTATTTGGTTATAGTAATCGTAGAAACTTATGCAAGCAATTGTAATCAATTACAACCTACTATAATATGGGGTAGTCTACAAAACATGGTAATGTATTTAAGTTTAGCATGTAACTTATATCTTCCATGTGAGTTTCAATCATACCTTTATTTAAATTATTATATGGTCTAATAATTTTCACTAAAATATAAACACATCTAGTACCCTTATGGGTTTTATGATTGCCTTGAGTCTATAATAGAATCCTATAATAACCTTATAACCACCTTTTTAAAACTCAGTTGTAAACTTTAGCTTCAATGGATCGATCATATGAAAATATTAATGGTATGTATTATACAATAATATACATACATTTCATCATTCAAAAAACCTCATACTGAGATCATGGTAGCACTATCCTTTATATACAGTAGTCACCTAACATATCACCCACAACTAGGTGAGATCAAATACTTTTTTTTTGGATGAAATCAAATTAGTATATCCCAAACAACTTGATAGTGAACTATATTATCCTTTGTTCTTGGGTAAATTATAAATTTTTATATCTAACAAATGGTTTTCCCTTTAATGATTCCATTTATTAATCAAACACTAATTAGGTGTTTAGGTACATTTGTCCTGGTTTTGGACCCAATGTATAAGTATTTATTGTGTTTAAATTTAATTATAATTGGCATACTATTTTCATTAAAATTCATGGTTAAATGATGTATTAACTTTTAACCATTTGTGGTTTTTAAATAAATCATTTACACATCAACTTAAACATTAAGTAAAAGTAGCCCATTGTTGTCAAAAAAGTAATAATATTTATGGAATTTACCAACATTAATAGAGTAAAAATTTATTAGACTATAAATCTACAAGTATAGTACTTCATGGCCAACATAGTTCCATTCACATGTGAATATTAAATTATTTAATTGATTATATGGGATCTTATTATAATGTCAATTGGGTATAGGTTTTCACACCATAAACCTCTTGTAGATTTAGTAAAGAATAACACATATTATTAACATTTTGTAAGTGGTCCAAGCTATGACAGGTGAGAAAACATTTTACCATATAATGTAATACCAATAAATGGAATAGTTAAATCATTGTAATTATATAGCATTAATTACATGCATGCATTCCCTTATTAAAACAAATAACCTAATATCCCTAAAACCTTGATGTCCTTATTATGAGTCATGGGATAGATTTAGGTTCTTATCTATCCATCCCCTTTATATAACCTTTAAATAAGAATGGTATCATTTGAATCACTTGTCAATATTTAAAATAGAATATAAATATACTTTAACTCTAAATTATAATGACATTTAAGGATATCACAACCCTAAAGGGAACATGGATGAACT
>JARHVA010005981.1:7500-187500 GCA_037957365.1 Torreya grandis | reverse complement strand
ACAACCAAGCTACTCTACCCTATTCATCCCTATTTTCATATCAAGCATAAGAACAATTATATTACAAGTATGAATCATTAAAAGATCATTGAATGCATGATAATTTTAAATTACAAGCTAATCATTTCTTACATATTCATATAGTATATTACACCCTTGTGCACACACTTTCACACACATAGGGGAGAACTATGTAAGTTTTAGTCCCTCCTTATAGTATTGGTTGTGTAGGTAATGGCCATTATCAAATAGGTATTTTGAGTTTATCTCAAAACTATGAGCCCATTAACCTTTTTTTTATCAAACTCATTATAAGGGTGAAGAAGGGTGAAGTGTTAGGGTTTTATCAATTATAACATATTGACAACCTCTATCCAAAATCTAGATATATCAACAGAAAGGAAAAAAAACCTAGAATAGTGAAGTTGGTTGCATCAAGATCCAGTCATAATTTTATACTATAAATACATATTACAGTCATAAGCTAGTGTCAATGGTAGTGTCCATAGATATATAAGTGCAATTTTCAAAATCTATGACGGGTCCATAATAATGATCATGCATGTTTTCTACATGTTTTTGGTTGAGATCTACTTTCACATAGTAAACCTAGTTAAATCATCATTTCCATTTAGTATTAAAATAAATTGAACATCTTTCAAATGTATTATTTTCCATATTTAGCATATCTTAGTATTATAATTTATAATATTCATCTATCTGAGTTTACAATTAATTGGCCTATTGTAGATTAGTTTATCACCCTTTTTCTTGAACTATTTATATATTCTTAATTGTATATCCTAGACATCTCAATTTAAGGTTAAATATTTGGTGAACCTGACCTTTGGTCTTAAAACCCTAGATTGGCCTAGTATTTTTGTATTTACTATATTCTTACATTTTGATTTCAAAATATTCAAATTTTAAAAATTAGAATTTCCTTCCCTAAAATCATGTTTAATATAGATCGATCTACTATTTATTGCATGAAACAATTTATGATGATAACACTTTATTTTTATTCCTCTACCTTGTTAAATCAATCAAAAATATAATCAAGTAAAATAACCAAATTGGAAAATATAAAGAGTGGTTTAAAATAAGATCACACTTTAATCTCTTTTTAAAACTCCTTTGTAAAAATAAAGAGCTAGTATCTATATGTCACATGCATGCTCATACCCCTTTATTCCTCCTAGATTATATTCAAGTGGTAGCTACCATCATAATCTGATTATTTGACCATGACTTATATCAGATTTGATGGTCCACATTATCACTACACAAATTTTTAAGGGTGTTCCACCTATCCTACCAAATTTTAATATATAATTTGTTCTTCCTCATCCTAAAATTATAATAAAAAATAAAGTCTATGATATTTTTGACCTTGATCAATACACATTCTAATATTTCAATCCTCAAGATTTTAAAATAATATACTATCTATAAGGACATCTTATATCAATATATATGTGAAACATAAGTACCAAATGGTATATAACCACCTTACATTATAGATATTATGCAAGATCTCAAAAAAAATATCAATCTCATTACTTTTGATCCAAACTATTTACCATCAAAATATATTAAATAACCAAGACTTGCCTTTGTTCATGCAAGTTAATATGCATAATAAAGTAAAAAGGAGTGTTAGTTGACAATGGATCTAGTCTAAACATTTTTAACACAAAAGTATTAACAACAATGGGTATTATTACCAACATTATCTATAAATTAGATTCACATATCAAAGTATTTGATAACTCATGTAGTCTATAAATTGTTCAAATCACATTATATGTCCCATCTAGGCCAAAAACAATATCAACTACATTCCAAGTAATGTCTAAATCATTACATTATAACTTACACTTGGGTAGACCTTGGATACACATGATGGAATCTATCCCATATGCATTACATTGATGTGTTAAAATCATACATGATGGGATATTATGGTCAATGCTTAATGATAATGAGCCCTTAAATTTTTTCCAAATGATACATTCCAACAAAATAGGGGTTCTTAAACTCATACCACCAAAATAGTATATTCCAATTGAAATCATACCAAATTATGAGATGAGTGAATAAATAAAAATAATTCATTTACTAAAATATGCTTATAATTAACTAGACACTAAAGTGCACATGTATGCACACTTATATAAATTACCATTATCAAAGCATCCATTGATACCAAAATAGCACAAAATCCAACATTTGGGATTCCTTTATTAGTTATCACAGAGTAGCAAGATGGAAAAGTTTTAGATTACTATGATAGTGATGATGAAATTCCTCATATTGTGACTAATAAACAAGTGAAAAAACTACTTTTAGATCTAATTGATCATATTTCCCATAACTTGTTCACACCTACAGGTCTTAGTACATACAAGTTAAATTATTCACCAAAGGATACAAAATCATAATCAGATTAGGGCAAGAAAAAATTAGAAGATGAATGTGTTAATTATTTTTATTCAATCCATCCCTTTTGGATACAAAAATTTAGGAAAATTTACAGGGGAAAAATGTAGATACATCATGTGAATAATTTAGAGATCTGTCATAAAATTCCACCACAAATATTACAAATCATAGTACAAAAAAATGTTATGAATATAATACTTTATATGTTACTTGAGTGTAAGATGACATCCTTGCCTCTTAATAGACACTGATCAAGAAGAATAACCATTCCTAAATAAGTGTCACCATATTTTAACTATCATTGGATCACTATCCATAATACAAATTGATGTGAGGTATTTTAAAATTAAATTTAGAAATACAAAAATGAAGGACGTATAATGATCATACCTAAACAATGGAAAAGATATCTAATTTTTTATATTTTAAAATGAAACGTGCAATGGATCATACTTATAAATTCCCATGTATCAAATATATAATTATTACTATGAATATTTATGGGGTCTATTATCAACACCTCAAGGTTGATATAAATATTTGGGCTATAATTTGTAGAACCACATTTTTTCCTATAGTTTGGACATAATATTGATAAATTAAATTACTATACACTGCTACCAAAATATCTTGCATACATTATAATACATATATCATGTGGACCAAAGTTATTTAATACCATCATATGGGTAATAAATCCAAAACTAAACTTAGCCTTTCATCTTAGACAACATTGATTAACTGATATGAATGCTATAATGAATAATATAAATATGTGTCTAAATTTCTAGTTTTAAGATAAATAAATTTATGTCCCACATGGTGGATATAATGATAGGCATGTAGAAACAAATATTGGCACCAGATTACCAAAAAACATTGAAACATTGGTAATGAAAAAACATAAACATGGGTGGTAAAAAAAAGGTCCAAGAGGACCACTAGATATTTTTTTATCTTTCAAATTGGAAGACTTATATTCTTTCATTCTAATAAAAATTTGAGAATGTAAAAAATTAAAATAAAATAAATATTCCAAAAATACAAAAAAAATCTTAGACAACACAAAAATATTCAAATAATTCAAAAATATAAAACTATTTAGCATTCCCATGTTTTATTAGCTCATTGGCATCTATGTTATTTTTTTAATGTTAAGTGGATAGCATATCATTTAATTTATGTGTTTGTGTGTGTGTGTGTGTGTGTGTGTGTGTGTGTGTGTGTGTGTGTGTGTGTGTGTGTGTGTGTGTGTGTGTGTGTGTGTGTGTGTGTGTGTGTGTGTGTGTGTTTGTTTCATGAATCTTATAGTATGATACATGAATACCTAGACACATGATATATGCACTTGTAGGTGTTAGAAAATTCTCTACTTATGTCATATAATATGTTGGGGGAAACTTATTATTTGATCACAATTGATACAAGTTATAAATCCTTTATGATATGTTTTACATTATCATGTTTGAGCTTATATACTAACTCTCACACATGTATATATCCATGCTCCTATTTTTCATAGTGTACTTGATATTATATGTTACATAACATTTTTTATAACACATATATGAAGGTACTAGTATGATATGATTGTGTTGGTTACTTACACTTCATATATTTTTCACTTCTTTAAGTGTATTTAATTTCTTTATATTATGTTGCTTTCAGAAATTTTGAATATTTTCCTTTATTTTTTAGCCCCTTTTCCATTGTATGTTGATTGGATATATGAAAATGTCATTGGATGACATTTGAATATGCCATTTCATTTTTTTATGTGATATTTAAACATACCCATTGTATGAGGTCTCCTTGGACCATTATTTAGCATTCATTTGAGTGCTCTTGCATGTAGACTTGATTATTTGTTGAGTTTGTATTCTTACTCTTTATATGTTTCCATGGTATATATCATGCTTCTTTTACCACATAATATGAGCCTCATTGATATATCTATTTTGACATGATATCCCTATATGTTACATGATTCATACACATATTTTATAGTCACCTTATACTTTTAATGTAAGGTACCACTAAATTATATTTCTCTCACCTAAAAAGGGGTGGCATATCAATAGGGTTATGTCATAGAAGCATGACCTCCACACTTTTAAAGATTCCATATTTTAGTGGTGGTATGCCATAAATACATGACCTCCACACTTACACACTTAGTATCTCTATATATCAATGGGAGAATGTTATAAATAATTGACCTCCACACTTACTCATTATTTCCATATTTTAGTTAGAGCAAGTCATAAATACATGACCTCCACATTTACAAAATTATAGTTCAATTTCATGATTCAAATATAAATGGGTTAGAATCCTATATATTGCACTAATTTTACATATATTTGTTAAATATTTTTCATATTTATGACACATATAATCTAGTTGAAACATATTAGAGGTGCATATGAGATGATATTTCACAAAAAATTGTAAAATTTACCAATTATACTATTCAACAAGATGCACCAATTACACCAAGATGTATTATTATTGAACTTTATTTATTGTAGTAGTTTTATTCATTTTATACGTTGAATTGATTAAATTATTAAACCTTACAAAATTTATAATTTGGAGTGATTAAATCATACAATCTCACCAAATTTATAGGATGAGTTGATTATATGACTCACCTTCACTAGATTATATATTCATACATTAGATTTTTGATTGATATATAATGATCTCAATGGTCATGTCACCACTCATCCTTACATTTTTTGAGGACACAATACCTTCCAATCTTCCTCTTCAAATCTCCAAGGTTTAGTTCTGAACCTTTTCCAAATTTAATGCTTCATAAGGAAGTATATTTACCTAGTTAAAGCATCAATATTCAACATGGTTGAATTGACACACATGTATAATACTTGATCTCTTTCTTCTAAAAAAACTCAATTATTTCAAATTTCGAATTATATGCATTGATTTACATTATAAAATAATCTTCGTTACAAGTCATACACCATCAAAACACTGAAAGTGGTCTCAAGCAAAGGCAAAGTGTGTCTTAGACACATAATTATGTATTTATTTTCTTTAAACTAGTGAGTTCATCATTATACATTACTAGATTAATGGGGGAATGTATATACTAAAACTAAATATTAGTATCATCTCATTCTTTTAAATTTGAAAAATATCAATCATGGCTCTATCCTTTAGTTTTAAATCTCCTTGTTATTTAAAGGCTCACATTTTCCATCTTATTATGCATAAATTCTTATATCTCAGTTTAATCCACATCATTCTAATGATCTAGGTCTCCTACACTACATAAAAAGCCTAAAACTTGATAAAAATCCTTCACTATCAATTTCATATCCATACCTATTTTCTAGCATTCTAGACACTACTAGCCATAGAGGGACACTACCATCAATGATAGTGTCTAGATCCTTATCCATTAGCTAGTTTCCAAAATTCATACAAATTGAAAATGTTTCAAAAATATGGGTCTATTTATCTTATTGAATCCTACTATGAGATATTTTCAAAATGTATGTCATAAATAAAAGTATAATACTTCTTATTCCTCGTCTATAAAATACCAAACAAATACCTACTAAATCTTAATCAATCAACTACACAACCAAGCTAATCTAACATATGCATCCCTCTTTTAATGTCAATCATAAGAGTAGTTATATCATAGGTCTAAATCATTTAAAGAGTGTTAAATGAGTAAAATCTATCAAACTATAATCTTTATCATTGTATGCATCTTCATATAGTATATTGGACCCTTGTACACAGACATTCCCACACATAGGGGATAACTACATAAGTTTGAGTCCCTCATTGAAGTATTGGTTATGTAGGTATAACCTATTGATATAAGGGTCTTTTTGGGTCATATTAAAATTGTAAGTGTTGGCCAATTTTAGCCCACATACTAATATTTTACCTAGATTGAATAGATGAGCAAAGTTCCTAATTGAGTGAATGATTAAATGACTTGTACAAGCTTTGAAAGACCAGAACATCATTAGGACATCATAAAAAAATAAACAAAGTGAGTTAGTTTCACATTTTATAGATGCACTTGGGAGACCTCTTAGTCCAAATAATTACATAGGCATGATGTATTTCATGCCAAGAAGACCCTTTAAAAATTTCATATCTTGGTGATTTATTTATCTCAAAATGCAAGCCTTCAAAGCTAATCTATCAAAGTAAGACATTCACACAAGTGTTAAAATAAAGCCATGTCAAATAACCATTTGGGGTTCAAATATTTACATTCACATGGATGGCAATGACAATCATGTGAACATCAAATGATGGACATGCAAACATCAAATTTAAGCCATAGAAAATAACCATTTGGATTTAAAAAATACTTAAAAAAGATTCAAGTTATTAGGGATACCTTCATGCAAGTATAATAGTATAATAATGAATAGTGGATAGTGGGATGAAATATTTAAATAATTTTAATTGAATATTATCTATTACTTTTTAGATTTCCAAAATGGCATGTTTAAAATTTTTAGCAACTAGGGTAGATCTGAAAGAACTATTTTACATTATTGAATGGTATATATCCTTTATGCACTAGCTTTACCCTCTTATTAATGGTATTACATCATTTTATAAAAAGGGTAAATATTATTAGTGAACCAAAAATTAATACATTTAACCTAGGTTTTATGCCCTATTTCCCCTTATGGTTTTATATTCTAGATTCATATAATATTACAATTTTAGTCATTTTATATCTATTACTATTTCATTTCCTTTTCATATGGATTTAATTTAAATTAATCATGGTTTATATTAGTGAAATTAATATTTTTTTTATATTTGATGAATGCTAAATTTCAAAATGTGAATGTTCCAAATGATGAAAGAATTAATCAATGTATGTTGAAAAGTATTATATTACATTTTATTAAAACCCCTAATCATATGGATCAAATAATACAAATGGATAAATAAATAAATAATGAAAATGTTTCTTATGTACATGGCCCTAGGGATCGTACTTAGTTTCATACATATGTTATTATTTGTAATAATTTTTGGACTTATATATCACTGACATTAATGTTCATTTGACTCAAACTTTGAAATAAATTATCAATAATACCATCATTCCCACACATGAGATAATGATTATGATGCATGCTATATGCAACTTATAAAGGCAATTGCACAATATTTTTATTCAAAAAAAGGTCTCACATGCAAGGTTTTATGATAATGTGTTGCCTTTAAATCATAATCATAACAATGTGCTTAACATAACTCTTCCTCATGACTTAGTGGGTTTTTAATTCCAAATATTTGATGGTCATAGGGATTTTCATACACACCTTCATTCCTTATTTTTATACATAAATTTATAAAATTGAGGTGTAATATTCCCTAAGTTTTTCCTTAGCATATTGAGTGGTGAGGCCTAAGATTAATTATTTTATTTACCTAGTGGGTTTTTACATTCATTTATATTCTGATAAGAGGTCTTCCTAGATAAGTACATTTTTAATAATGGACCTAAAAAAACATATAAAAACATAAACATATGAAACAAGGTAAAAAGTAGGATATGTGTGATTTTATATTTATATATCATTATCATCTGCACTCATTTATTTATAAACCATGTGAACTTTAAAATAAACATATCTTTATCAATAGTATTATAGAACCTATAAAAAAGAAGACAATTCGCACAATTTGAAAATCATTCACTTATCTCACTTACATGGCTACCGACTTTGTGGAAAAGGTCTATACCTCAACTCTTAGTAATTTTAATAATTTTAGTGCCCATGTACCTACCATGAACACATAGATAATTAGTGTTAAGAAAGGAACAATGCCTATAATGATACCTATCTCAATTCAACCTAGTATTTTTTAAGAAAATTAATGTCACATAAAAGGAATTTTTAGAAATAATTATATTTAGTTATCTCCCATTCATGAATATAATTAAAGATATAAATATAAGTATTATAATGAAAAAAAAATCGTTTATATCATACTATTATAAGTCTTTAAATGAATCTACACTTTACTTTAAAATACAAAATAAAAGATCTCATTGATCAAAACAAGATTATACTTGACCACCAAAATAATCTAGGAAAGGGTAATATTAAAAAATAAATTCAACTTCCTAAAGATGTTTCAAAACCAACAAAATTTAGGAATAATGAAAGATACCAATGCATTAAAGACTAGATGGTGACCATGGTGATCTAATGTTGATGATACATATTGGGAGTGTCCTTATAACACCTGACATATTTATTAATGTTTCATATATCATAAAATGAGATTCATTACGTACACATTTCAACACTTACATTTTTATGATACATTTGCTTATTGTTTAACCCTAAATTGAGATGTGTGGGGTATATGGTTAATATTATAGAAATAGTTCAAGTAAAAGGATGATAAAATAGTTTATAATAGGCCAATTAATTAAAAACTCAGATAAATGAATATTCTAAATTATAATACTAAGATATGCTAAATATTAAAATTTATAAATATGTAAGATGTTAAATTAATTAAAATACCAAATGGAAATGATACTTAGATAGGTTCACTATGTGCAAGAATATCTACGATGGGAAAAATTAAGTATTTTAGATTAGTATTTTGGACTAGTCATCATATTCTTAAAATTGTACTTCTATAGCCATAAACACTACTGTCAAATCTAGACACTACTATTGATGTTAGTGTCTAACTAGAATGGAGGTTTCTAGTATGGAATAATAACTAGATTTTAATGTGACCAACTTCCCTATTCTAGGTTTTTTATTGCCGTTCTATTGATATATTTAGATCTGGGATATAGGATGTCATTTTTTCCAATGGATAAAACCCTAGTCCTTCACCCTTATTTAGAATTAGAATGAGTTTGATAAAAGTGGGTTAGTGGGCTTACTATTAATGATATAAATTACACCTTTTCTAAGAAAGGGGATTGTTAAGGTCCTCCTACTCAAACCTAGTCCAACATGGTTATAGGTCACCTAAACTTGGGTGAGACCTTTGGAGAAGGCCAGCTTCCTTTTGGATCTATCACCTATACTAAGCCTAAATTAGCTCTTACTTGGGAAAGAGAGAGAGATTGATAATAATATATAAAATCATGTATAAATAATGTGATGCAACAAATTTTTGATCCTCACACCTACACAAGACATATTATAGGACACATTCAAGATTTATAAACATCACTTCATTCACTCTTTGATCAGTTTACACATAAATAGTTCAAAACAAGGAAAGGACTAGCTATTAACCTAGCATGAGAGGGAAATTTTCCACTTCCTCATTGACCAAAAAACTATGTATGCACTTGGAATGACCTATGGGAACTAGAAAATCACTACATAAAGGTGAGAAAACTTAGAAATAGACAAGGAAAACATACATTCACTTAACCACACACACACACACACACATATATATGTGTGTATATATATATTCATACATACATATATATATATATATACATAAATATATATATATACATATATATATATATACATATATATACATACACACACACACACACACACACACACACACACACATATATATATGTATATATATATATATATATATGTATATATATATATACACACATAAACATATACATATATATACATACATATATGTATATATGTATGTGTATATATATATATACATATATATATACATATACATACATACATATATATACATATACATATATATACATACATACATACATACATACATGTGTGTGTGTGTGTGTGTGTGTGTGTGTGTGTGTGTGTGTGTGTGTGTGCGTGTGTGTGTGTGTGTGTGTGTATCCACAGTTGAGTTGTGTAATTAAGATATAATGATATCATTGATTGCATCATAACTCATTCTTGCACTAGATTGGTGATATAATACCTTCCAATATTCCTCTTCAAATATCAAATGTTTATATTTTAACCTCTTCCAACTCCAATTCTTCATAAGTAATCATATTTACTAAATCAAATCATCAAGAGGCAACATGGTTGCATTGACACACAAGTGCACTCTTTCCTTTCTCTCTTTATTTTCAAGCATTCAATTATTTAAAATATCATATTATATACACTAATTTACACTATAATATTTTATTAATTATATTTTATACACTATAAAATCACTCAAAGTGGGCTTAAGTAAATTCAAGTTGTATTTTACACAGCTAATTATGCATTTATTTCCTTTAACCTAGTAATTGCATCCTTGTGAATTACTAGATTAAAGGGGGAAATGTAGATACTAAACAAAAATTATAGCATCTTAGTTTTGTACATTTTTAAAATATCAATCAAGTCTCTACCCTTAATTTATATACCTCCCTACAATATAAAGGATTCCACTCATCATCTCATTATGCCTAAATTTTTATCTCTTAGGTTGATCCACATCATTATGATGACCCAAGTCTCCTAACTACATATAAAACTTAAAACATTTTAAACATAATTAAATATAAATTTAAAATCCATATTTGTTTTCTAACCTTATGGACACTACCAGCCATAGATGGAAACTACCACCAATGATAGTGTCTAGATCCTTATCTAGTGTCCAGTTACCAAAATTCATCAAAATTTCAAATGATTTGGAACCTCTCAGTTAGCCTATTTACATTATTAAACTTTACCATGATATGTTTTTAAAATATGTGATACAAATAAAAATCTAGTCCTTCTCATTCTTCATCTATCAAATACCAAACAAACACCTACTAAAGTTAGATCAATCAAATATACAACCAATATAGTTTACCTTATTCATCCCTATTTTCATATTAAGCATAGGATAAGTCATATTATAGGTATGAAGCATTAAAATAGTATCCCATGATAAGTATTTGTCACATTAAAATTTATATCATTACATTCATCATCATATAGTATATTTCACCCTTGTGCACACACTTTCCCATGCATAGGGGAGAACTACATAATTTTGAGGCCCTCCTTGGAGTATTGGATATGTCGATAGTGCCCATTAACAAAGAGTTATTTGAGGTCATATCAAACCCATGATCCCATTTATAATTTTTATAAAATTCATTTTAGAAGTGAATAATGATGAATATATATGGTTTGATCAATTTGGAAAGATAAATAGTGTTTGTCCTAGATCTAAATACACTAGTAGAAAGGTGACCAAAAACCCAAAATATTGAAGTCGGTAGCATCTATGTCTTATCATTATTCCATATTAGACACCTACATCACATTAATACACTAGTTTTTATGGTAGTTTTTATATCTAATGGTAGTGTTAATGGATACATAATTATAATTTCCATAATTTGTTGATTGATCCAAAATATTGATCATGTATACTTTACACTTGTTTCCTTTTGATATCTACTTTTTAAAAAAATAAACCCAACTAGTATCATTTCTATTTAGTATTTAAATCAATTTAACATCATTCAAATTAAGTAATTTTTATATTTAACACATCTCAATTTTATAATTTATAATATTCATTTATCTAAGTTTGCATTTAAATGGTATGTTTTAGATTAGTTTATCACCCTTGTGCTTGAACTATTTATATATTTTTAACCATACATGCACAATTATAAATTTAGGGTTAAACACCTATTTAGATATTATGGGTTCCTTTTCATAATTATAAACATTTCCTTTTATTAAATCCTATCATGGGTTCACTTTTCTAAGAATATACTTGTGTGTATACTTGATTAGGCTGAATAGGTGTGCTCATACCATTTTTTAGATTTTTAGTTAAATTTTTGGACTAATTTTTATTTTATATAATTTTAATTTTGATCATGTAATAAATTTAAACCATCATCTCTATATAGTGTAATGTAGTTACGTGTGGGCTTTATGAAGGGAAGAATCCATACAAGTGAACCAATTTGAGTCTATATGTCATTGAATATCTAATTATGTAAATATTTTTTTAACCTTTTGACCTTGGGTGAACAAAGGTTTAAGATCATTTATAATTAATTTTAATCTAATATATTGAGGTATTCCATCAAGAATACATTATCATTTATATCAAATATGCTTAAATAATGGGATTCTCGATGATTGAGCAACTCAAGATCATTCATTAATCATTAAAGAAATCTCAATCATTAGATACGAGTGACTATAATGGACTTAGGTAATTTTGAAAAATATGGTGAGAGCTAAGATACATTATTTTGAGTAATAAATTCAAATCTATTAATATAGATGAATAGACAATCAAATATTATTGTGATAATTTGATGGATTGAAAATGATGATATAAGTTTTGACCATTATATTCCTACCACTTATTTCTTGAATTTTCAAAGGTATTGAATAATTTTATCCAATGGTTGAATATATTCATCCAAAATAAACTAATTTCATGTCATAAGGGATAATTTTTAGATGACATCACTATCTTCATTTAAAACTACTTACGTCATTGGATGATAAAGTATCCAATGGATTGATATCTTTCCTATAAATTAAATAACTCACACCATTACATATTAGCCTATCAAATGGATAGGGTAATTTTTATGAGACTTATATATTTTTATAACTCTTTGGTAATATATTTGAGGTAATAAATAAGGTTGGATTGTTCACCTATGCTAGAAACAAATCCACTATTGTAATGTGATTGAAGCCTATGATTCAAAATATGTAAATCATTGAAAGAAAAATAAAAATATTTTTTATTAATGAATGAGAGTGATTTAACTCTCATTTCACATTATATATATTATTATATGTTTTTTTAATTTTTTAATTAAATATATTTAATGTGGTATTTGGAATCTACATTTCTAAGTGACTTTTAGTGGCCACCTCCATAAGAGGTGAGATTATTCCAAAATCCATTGGGATAAATAGTTAGCAATTAATATTTGAAGATTTATAAGATCCCTAAAAAGTTATATTATGAGAATTTAAACCTAATAGAAACTAAGGGGAAGAACTTGAAAAAAAATTCATCAATCATATATTTCCCCTTTCAAACTTATTTTATCATGTTTTGTCCAAAGGCTGCACTTGAGTTTGATAAAATTGATTGTTTATCATATATTCTTGTTAAAATTATTTCATACTATTACCCCCTTAGTCACATCATATTTTTATTTACACTTCATAATTAGTGCACTAAATAAATTTGGATGATTTTTAAATCCATAAATGTTGACGAGACAACAAATCTCCTACTAGAATGATCCTATTTAATCATAATTATCTCTATAGATTTTACATATTCAACCATGTCTAATGATTCTAATCATTGATCCATTGAGATAACCATGAAAATGTCATTTATTTTATATTCCTTTGTTTTCTTCTATTGCATTTTGACTTATAAATTTTGAACATTTCTTAAATTTATACTTTAGACTTATTTTCACAATTTTAAAACTCAATGAATTTAGATAATATTTTATTCATCAAGAATTTATTAGTGTTATTATTTAAATATTTATATTTTTCAAGTAGAGTCCTTGAGTTTTCTATGAATAATTTCTTACTCATTTATTTATGATCAGTGCAGTCTTTACTACCTTATAATTGGTAGCATATCATCTTATACTTAATAATTAATTACCTTAAATGGATAATTTGAGGTGGATTTGGATCCTATATTACAATTACATTATGATTATTCATCTACTTGGATATTTTTCTTTCCTCCATTTCAACATGTTGGAATCTCCTCTTTCTGTACCTAGATCAATTTTACTAACACCAGTTACTTGGGGCCCTAAGACAATCATTCCTCTATCGATGGTTTGTGAACTAGTAGATACATACATTATTATTTATTATATATTGGAAACTATTGAGGTATCCACTGAGTTTTGTATCCAACACTATTCAAGCTTTAACCCTTACCATGGTTCCCTAAGAGGAAAATAAAATAAAATAAATGTACACTCTTTAAACTATATTTTTTGTATCAAGACTATGAATTTTGATGAATTATACATTTTATAAAGTATAGAGGTCCTTTCATATACCCTCTATATATTGGAAAAATGTATGTTTAATAACCTCTCTAGATATTACATTTCCTACATCTTAATTTTGATGACTAAAATTAGGAAAAACTAATCTAATAAGAGTAAAATCATACAAAGTTCAAGTGTACTAGTGTAGAGTGATAACAAAACATCTTATAATGAATAATTTAAAACCTAATATATTATATAAAAATATATATAAATAAAACTATTTATAGGCTGAGAAAATAACTACCCCTTCTAATTATTTTCATCCACTATCTTAATTCTAGATTCATCTGAGAAGATGATATATGTTGAAAAAATACAAGGAGAATATACCTCTTATTTTATTAACTTAAGCTTCAGTATTCATTTTTTAGTAGTAAATATGTGACTTGAAAGTATATGTGCTCAAATTTTTTATTAGGTTCCAAAACCTATTTTTTAAATTTATATTTTTTCTTTTTTGTTATCATAGTATAGGCTGAGAAAGTTTCCCATGTTGTATTGTGAAAATTTTACCTCATCATTGACATTTAGGTCTTTATTGGGAATCCACTTTTCAATAATTATTATTCTCCTTTCCTTGGAATTGTTATGAACTTGGTTTGCTTCTATTTGGTGATCTTCATAGAGAAATAAATTATTTGGATCCTCCAATTTGACCATGTAAATGTCTAGCATATTAAACAATGATTTGACCTCACATTCATTCCTAAATCATATTTTTACTAATTATTTTTTGTTAAAAATAAAATATTCCTTGTCTTGAAACAAAGTAAAACATTTTCTAAATAGATAATAATCCCATCCTATGTAAAGTTTGAGTATCATCTTTCTCATCCCAATGCCTATGATGGTTGGTCTCATTTTCAAAATATTCATTTTTCCCCCAAAAGGAGAATATAAGAAAAAAATAATAAAAATAATAAAAATACTTATGGAGGGAAGCATTTTTCATTCTTAAATACTCCATCTCTTGATAATATTTATTATAAAAATTATCTTTCCTTTTCATTAAGGGTTTCTCAAGGATTATATGTCATGTATGTTCTTTAAGAGGGGATTATTTGATCTCTTCTTTTTTGATTATCCTTTTTCTTATCACTCAAATTTTAACCCTTGAAATATTTTTCAACCCCTATAAATTTGGGATGACATGGAGACAATCTTAAGCTATCAGTGGCCTAGTAGGTGGATTGAATCTCTAGGTTATATGGACAGTTCCCCTTGATGTATCACTCAGGCTCATTCTCTAATATATAAAATTTTTAGGAAAAGGGAGAGAAAGATAATCTAATAGATTTCATGCACCAAAACTAATTGAACACTACCAACCAATTGTATGTGAACATCAAACATGAGACTAAAATGAACACACACTAAGCCTAATCTACCTCTCTACATCAGTACTTCATTATGGAGTTTGTGATAGATGTTTGGGCTAGGAGAACTAATCAAGAGGTAATAAAATGAAACTAATTAAGTAGAAAACTCACTCAAACTTCACACTTCACTTGAACACTTGACTTGACTTACAAAGAAGCTTTCCAACTACATATGAGTTTTAGAAAAGGATAAAATGCCTAGGAAGATTAATCAAAACACTTTAAAAGATCAACTAGTCAAGCACACACACTGAATATAGTCAATTGAGTAGGTAAAACCAATATTTATTCATTGATCAAAGGCATAAATTTTTTTATGGATTCATCATACCCAAGTGGAGGATGAATACAAAGCCAAACAAGGCTGCTTAAAAAGAGAATGAGATTAGAGGAGAGAGAGGGGGCATATGAGTGAGCCATGATAAGTGTCAAGTGAGAGTTAAAATAGAGAAATGAGTTTGATAGTAGTTTTAAAATATCTCAAAGGACAAAATTTTCTCTCTTAAATTTTATTCTTATTTCAAATGAGATAGGAGTTTCATTCTTTTGTTTGACACCTCTTGCTTCTTCTTCAAACTACCCTTCCCTTATCTTTTTAGGTGAAAAGTGTCAATTTTCATCATCATGTCATGTTGAAATAATATCTACCTTTTTTTTCAACACTTTTCATCAATGTTATAACCTCTTAATACTATCATTGCATTATTATCACACCTTCTAGGCATCTTGAAGCCCATTTGTCTTACTGTGACTCTCCTTGCTCAAGAGCTTCAAAATTTGAGTTAATATTTATGAATTAAATAATTATTCATTAAATTTATCTATAATTAATAAAAAAATTGAATAAACAACTTTGGAAGCCTTAAACACTCTCCAAGACCTCATTTTGCACCTTAAGCTCTCACTTGCCTTTACTTCCTTATAGCACTAAAAACACATAAAGATCCTTGTGTATAAGAATTTACATATTATATTGACAAATTAATCATGTATTTGAGTACCAAATATGACCTTATATTTTTATTCCAAATTTCATGACCCAACTCTAAGTGGAAATGTACTTATTCACCTAGTCTCTCTCTTTAATTAGGTCTCTAGGCCTAGAAATTGAGATTTTGCTCCAAAATTCTCCCACACATGTTAAACCATAAATAAGTGTTTTATTAAGTTTTATGAGTACATGAAAATTATCCAATCCAAATTTGGACTTTTGAAACCTTATGTAGATAATTGAACCATGAAATGGCTAAAACCCTAATCTAGGTGCTTATACATGCTTGAGAGGTAGTTGGAGTGGTTTATCGATAATATTTCAAGTTATAATGATTGAAAATTATTTTTAAGGATTTTAAAATCATGAGTAAACTTAATAAGCTAGAATAGATCTATTTTGTACTCAATAGGATTTTAGATAGGCTTTTTGGCTAACAAAATAATGTATTTCTCCCTTTTGACCACACTTGATGACAAGAAGAGCTCATATATCACTATATGAGACCTAAAAAGTTGTTTATATGATAATTTAACCTTTATATAGTCTTTATAATCCTATTTTATTGATTTGGAAACCAATCCTTACCTTGTACACTCTCAACTAAGCCTACACCATGATTTTAAGACAATTTTGTAGTGTACTTTCCACATGTTCCAATATAAACCCTCCACCAGGTGTTCAAAGGACCTAATAAGGTCATAATAATTTTTTTAGGGCCATTAATGAGAATTATAATTCATAAGGACTTGCTCAATCATGGAGCTCTAAGAATGGGTTTTAGAGGGTTTGAAGTACCTTACCATCTTAATGATGATTCATAAAGGATAGGCCCTATATGGAATAATTAATTCCCCAAGTTTATAGTGAATATACCCATCTATCTCTTCTTATTATATCCTACTAGAATGTATCTTATCCTAGGAGATTAGACTAAAATTTAGTGCCTCTCATGTTCTTACTGGGCATTCTCTACACCTTAGGGATAGATTTAGGCCAAAATGACCAATCTAGGGCCTTCTTTTAGAAACAAACACCTCAATCATATCCTTATACCCCATATAAACCTATTAAATTTGGTTAAAATTTTTTCTCCATCTCCTTTCTATACCCTCTACAACATTCATTAGTTCATGCTAAGGTTTATGCAAATGACCCTAGCTAATTGGAATTGCTCTTTTTCTCCACTTTTAGGATTTAAAAACATCATATAATTTCTCATTTAATTCATCATCATCTTATTAAATATATTTATGTTTCCATATCACCTTCACAAACCACTCTTCTCAACTTTGCACGCTGGCCTGTGTGTGTGAGTTTATGCCTACTAGGCCTTCACAAACTTATCAAAGTTTGGCATTGTCTTCCTTAGCCCTAAATATTATATTTAATTTTATAATATGATTATAAATTTATTTTAATATGATTTTATTCATCTCACAGACCTTTATCTTTTAAACCAATTAATCATATTTCATTTGACTAGGTAGGCATGTAGGATCACTTGACTATGTGACTTCAGGATTTAACGTGAATTTATTTTGACCATTATCTTTGAACATCTTTCATGTTTTATCTAATATATAGATCCTATATACACCATTTTTACTCATTTAAAATCTCACATCAATGCATACATTGCATCTTTCTCTTCACTATTCATACCAAACCTCTTTGGTTGTAGGTGTGCATTGGTATTTGGACTGTAATCATTAGAATAGAAACCTTTTAACAAAGTCCTTGAATATTTTTTGATATCATTGATAATTAATAAAGTGTATAAAAACTTGGTTATCCTCTCTATCCCTTGGAAACTCTCAAACACTACCCTATTGGTCCCTTTTTACTTAGGCCTAAAATAGACATATAGATGACTATTTGGATTGAAATAGGGTTTGGGTATGTTCAACATTTACCTAGTACATGGTCAATTTTTTTGAAGTTATTTTTAACTCCATATGAATCTCTACCTACCCATTCACATTAGGTACCAAACTCCAAATTTTTTTATTGCCAATAGCCTTCTAGTTTATATGAGACCTATATCTCTATTGATTGTTATTCATTTGTTGAACCTAGTTGTCCATAATACTTTTGTAGATAGTGTAGTCATTACTTAAAAATCTCTCTCTAGGTATTCCTAATGTTCAATTTAAATTATATATTCCTTTGAGACTATCATAGTAACCCCTTTATCATATAGTCCATTGGGAAAATAGAGTGAATGAGGTAAATACATTCAATTTCTAAACGTATTAGGATTCTAGAAAAGGAAATGAACATTGGAACATGCATTACAACCATGTATTTTCACTCTAATATCTCATCTATCCCCTAAAAAATCACCTCTAATGCAAGATTTATTGCATTTTATGTGAAAGGATACATACAGGTTTGAACTTTGTCATTTCGAGTCTCCTTCCTTGAGAGTGCAACATAAATTTGAATGCATATTAGACTCTTTTCAGTGAAAGTCTCAATAATATGGGTTCAATAGAGGATAAATATTTTATAATACTTAAATACAACACACATTCATTATCTCAAACCATCCCCATATGAAACTTCTTAAGAACTTCAAGAAAATTATCTTCACTTCCACATACATGAAGATTTTTCTTCCTCAGAGGGACACACATGCAAAGTTAGTGTTATAAAAACTTTTTTAAATGGATCTTTTAGCTCTATATGACCTCCTTTAATCATCCATTTCATTCATTATCATGTTCCTACACTAAAACTTTTAGAATCCAAGCTTGCAAGGTTTATAGGTAATGTTAAATCACCATGGGGTCTTAGAAATTATTAATAAATTAGGGGATACCAATATAATGATTATTTCCATTAATTTTAATTAAATTATATCCCCCTCCTCTATAAAATTTTTTAGGTATCAACTCCATTTGTGTTGTACTAACCAAGCATGTAAAACATGCCTTTGTGAGTTTGCCAAGGGAACGATGGAGGAAAGGAATAAAAATTTAGAATCTTAGGACCTGTGCAAGCTTGATATTCATGGATATGACCTAGATAATTTTAAGATACAATATAAAGATGTTTTCACATACAAATTTATCTCCCAAGTCCATACAAGTACCTATAATTATCTGTAAAAGAGTGATTCTCTTTCACTTAGACATTGGACCTAAAAAAATGAAATCATATGACAATCATAACATATTTTAAAGTTATATAACTCCTTCAATAAATTTTTTAAGTGTATTTATATGGATATTTAACCTTTTTTAGCTTTTACATGCATTGGAATTAGTTAAAATCATCTTTCTCTTCAACTGCATTTACCTTAAACTTTGTAAGTTAACCTTAACTTCTCCAAACAAGTTTTAAATATTCATGTAACGTGATGAAGGGGTAGCATGAATTTGAGATACATTTAATAATTTTTGACACCTTTTGACCAAACTTATATTCATTTCATGGAATGAATAGACTAGTATAATATAAAGACAAACCATTACCTTAAACTTGTCTAATAAACCTTAACTTTTGCTAATAAAAACTTAATAAGACCCTAATAAGATATCATAAGGAATTAAGTGGTTAGGAAAAAGGTTATAAATACATTAAAATTCAATTTTCAAATTATAGGGGTTACCCTTTTGACATGGGGGTTAAAAATGGTCAATAAATTGGTGATTCACAGGGCTAGCATGCATGAAATGCTTACTAGACTAGTAGCCTTGGCCTTCCATTGGGAAGTGTAGTCACTTGCACTCTATTAAAGACTTGATATGAGAATTAGACAAATAAAATATAGTTGACTTGACCTCCAAACACACACAAAATAATAAAAACACACAAATCAAACAAAATAAGACAACACACATGTATTATCTAAGTAGTCAGGGAAAATAAGACATAACAAAACAACTAGTATATACAAATAACCAGATAATTTTCCTCCTATATCAAAATGAAAATATCTTAAAACTCTTCCTCCATGAGATAGTCAATGATATTAATCAATTCTTTCCTTGGAAATGATGTTTGGTGAAGTAGTATTCTTGCTTTCCCACTCATTTGACATGATATCAAGTGAACTATCAACAAAAAACATATTTCCAATGAAGATGAACTTATATTGGGATCTAGGATTTACCTCATGAAACTCTTTAGTTTTTAAAATAGTCTCCCAAGTGATCACATCTTCAATTTTAGGGGCAAGAACAACTTTAATTCCTAATGGCTCCTTGAAAAGGCATGTTTGGCCTTGAAAGGCTTCTTGAGAAATTTAACTTTGATTTTAAGGAAGGGAAACAACCTTACCTACATATTCATTCCATCCTATATGATATTTAGGTCCTTTAATGGCTTCAAACTCATTGTGAATCTCTAAATACTATTGCCATAGGTCCTCATCATCTTCATGACATGTTTTATAAAGTGGGACCATTTTAGCACCTTCAACATCTCCCTTAGGATTTATAGGGCTGACAAAAACTTCAAACTCCTCTATGTGATCATTTTATAGATTCAACTCTACCCTCTCAATATCTTATTCTTACTCATTGGCCATTATAAATTCATTCAAGACCTCACCTTTTACTCTTTCCTTAAGCTCACATTCTTTCTCATATGAAGTTATTTTAGAAGACCTTCAACATCAAGACCAAATGTAACTTCAATAGTATTAGATGCAATTGGACCTCCCTCTTGAATAATGATATCAAGGCCATCTTTTATAGCTTTATCCACTATTTCAATATCATTTTTAATTAATTTTATATATTCTATTAGTTCTTCACTTGGATTCATTATGGCTGCAACAATATGAACATACTAAAGAGGACCTATAATAAATTAATCTTGGTCCTTATTTTGAGCCTATTGAAGTCCACTAAGGATCCCTGCATCCTCCTTACTTTTTTTTATAACGTGAAAATAATAATCTTGCTTACTTAGAGGAAGATCACTTCTTTCGCTTTCATCCTTGAAGACTGACTTGTGTTTCTCTTGACCAATAGGTCTTATAATTATGATATATTCATCAATTTCACTTGAATAATATTCATCATCTACAACTACATCTTGGTCTTCTCCATTTACCTCCCATATGATAGGTTCCTTCTCAAACAAGGAGATGGTTAGAGGGTGATTAATATGGTCATGAGTTGACTTGACTACCAAGGTAACACTCTTGAAACTTGAGGTCTTGTGGATGGAAAATTACTATAATAATTATTAAAGAAAGATAAAATTCAATTGTGATATTGTCTCATTCTTCTCAATAAGCACTTCATTCTTATTATAGACTTATTAAGGTTTATTTACAACTGTAATTTGATTTCCAACCCTCTCAACTAGAAAATCTTTCTTGTCTTAGATGCTTCTTGGATAGACCTCAAATATGGAAATAATTTAGGTTCTTGAGGAGGGGAAAATGGGGATTGAATAGGCACAAGTCCTCTTTGGATTTAATTTCTAAATATAGGCTTGAATTTTTAATTTCAAAGCTTCAATTTTATTATCTATATTATCTTAGAATAACTATTATTGAAGATTCTCAATGACTTCATGAGGATAAGGAGTATAAGAAGGATGGTGAGGGATATAATAGGGATCTTGAAACATTTTATCAACCTCACTTTCTTGTTTTTCCTAAATCTTCATCTTCTACAATACAAATGTACACAACTCACCCCTCTTTAATGGATCATTATAGGAGGTAGATGCATCTTTAAAAAACCCTATCACTTCCTTATATTAATAAGTTGAACAAACCCTTTTTTCCTTGGTTAATGTCTTATTTTCCATGTCATTCATTCCATATTTATAATCTTGGGAATATAGTGGAGGAGGGGGAGGAGTGTAGCATGATTGAAGACAAGATTGTTCATATGCATCATCATAGAAACATGGGGAAGGTGTAGGTTGATCATATGATTGATATGATTTATAAGGAGTATAAGAGTGAAAATCTTGTTAATAAAGAGGGTAATAACCTTGATAATTCTATTGAGGCATATATGTGTGGTCATATGAGGTTAAATTAGAATACTCATAAGACTAATATGAATTATCATAATGTTGATAATGATTAGTACATTGTTGGTATGGCTCATTATAAGAATGATAAGGCTTATTATAGGGTTGTAGGGAGTACCACAAGCTTGAGATGCCTCATAAATTTGAGTGAAATTGAAATTTACTTCAAAATCAGGGATAACAACTTCATCAAGATAGTGAATTGAGACACAACTTACTTTGAACAAGTACTTGGGCTGCTACAACCAGTTGATTAATCTTGGAGTTACCATTAATGTTTTTGAATACCTTAAAATGTTGATATGTAGAAGGTCAACATAAACAATACTTCAACCATTTTATAACACATCCCATTGTGTATTCTATAGCCATTATCACCCAAATTTTCACCCTTTGAAGATTGTTCAAGCCTTCCAAATTTGGGGTAACATGGAGTCAATCATAGGCTATGGGTGGCCTAATAGGTGGATTCCATATCTAGGTTATAGGGTTATATCCCCTCAATATATCACTTAGGCTCATTCACCAATCTATAAAATTGTTAATAAAAGGGGGAGAAACCTACTCTAGTGGAGGTCATTCACCATAACTAATTGACCACTACCATCTAGTTTCATGTGCACATCAACCATGAGACTAACATGCACACACACTACTACTATGCCTCTTTAAATCATCATTTCATTATGGAGGTTTTTATAGATGTTTAGGCTAGGAGGAATAATCAAGAGGCCATAAAATGATACTAATCAGTAGAAAACTCACTCAAACTTCACACATCACTTGGACACTTCACATGACCTACAAATAATCTTTCAAATTGCATATGAATGCTAGAAAAGGACAACATGCCAAGGAAGACTAATCAAAACAATTGACAGGATTAACTAGTTAAGTAAACACACTAAATATAGTAAAATGAGGTAAAACCATTATTTTCTCATTGATCAAAGGCATAAAAATGGGCAAGGATTCACCATACCTAGGTGGAGGATGAATATAAAGCCAAACAAGGTTACTTAAATAGAGAATAAGAGTAGAGGAGAGATAGGGGGAATATAAATGAGCCATGAAGAGTTTCAAGTGAGAGTTAAAATTAATAAAGGATTTGGATAAAATTTTAAAAATATATTAAATGATAAATGTTTCTCTCTTGAAGATGTTTCTTCTTCCAAATGGCATAGGATTTTCACTCCTGTACTTGACACCTCTTGCTTTTTCTTCAAGTTGCCCTTATTTTTTCTTGTAAAGTGAAAAGTGGCACTATTAATCATCATGTCATGTTTAAATTATATATAAATTTGTTTTTAACACTTTTCATTAATTTAAAAACCTCTTAATACTGATATTGCATGATGATCACACATTCTAAGTGTTTTGAAGCCCATTTGTCTTATGACACCTCTCCTTATTCAAGAGCCTCAAAAATTGAGTTCATATTTATGAATTAAATCCATATTCATGAAATTTATCTATCAATCATAAAAAATTTGAATCAACTCCTTTTGAAGACTCAAACACTCTCCAAGACCTTATTTTGCACCTTAAGCTCTCACTTAACTTTAATTCCTTATAACCCTAAAAACACACAAATATCCTTTTGTATAATAATTTATGGATGATCTTGAAAAAATAATCATGGATTTTAGTACCTATTATTCCATTATATCTTTGTTTTATATTTCATGAGCCAATTCTAAGTGGAAGTGTATTTATTTACGTGGTCTCTCTTTCTAATCAGGGCTTTAGGCCTAGAAATTGCGATTTTGCTCCAAGCATATCCCACACATGTGAAACCAGAATTAAATGTTATATTCACTTTTAGGAATCCATGTCCATGCTCCATGGAAAATTTGGGATTTTTAAACCTTGTGTAGATAAGTGAACCATGAAATGGATAGAACCTTATTCTAGGTTCTTATACATGCTTGAGAGGTGGTTGGAGTGGTTTGTCGATAAGTTTTCAAGTTATAATGATTGATTTTTTTTTTAGGCTTTATAAATCATGGGTAAACTTAATAATCTATAATAGAGATTTTTTGTTGTATTTTATAGTCCTTTAGATAGGCTTCATGGCTAGCAAAATAGTGCATTTATCCCTTTTGACCACACTTGATGTCTTAAAGAGATCATATATCACTATATGAGACCTAAAAAGTTATGTATATGATCATGTATCTGTTATCCAATATTTATAATCCTATATTCTTGATTTGGAAACTAATCCTTACAATGCACACTCTTAAATAAGCCTATAACCGTGATTTTAAGATAATTCTGTATAGTGTACTTTCCACATGTGCCAATAAAATCACTCCATCAAGTGTTAAAAGGACCTATAGATGTCATAAAAAAATTTATAGGACATTAATGACCATTATAAGTCATAATAAGGACTTGTTCAATCATCAAGCTCTAAGAAGGGGTTTTGGAGGGTTTAAAGTGCCTTATCATCTTAACAATTATTCATAAAGTATAAACCCTAGATAGAAGACTTAATGCCCCAAGTTTATATTTAATATACCCATATATCTATCCATAATATATCTTACCACCATGCATTATTTTTTTAATATTTTAGCAAAAGTTAGTGCCACTCAGGTTGTTACTAAGCATTATATGAACCTTAGGGAAAGTTTTAGGCTAAAATGGCCAATTTGGGGCCTTATTCTATAATAAAACACCTAATTCACATCATTCCATACCATATCAACCTATTCAAGTTTGTTTAAATATTTTCTCCTTCTCTTTTCTAGACCCTCTGCAACATTCATTAGTTCATGCTAGGGTTTATGGGCCTAACTATGCAAATGACCCTATCCAAGTGTGTTTTATATTTTTGTCCAATTTAAGGAGTTAAAACCCTCATATAAAATATAATTTAATTACTAAACATATTATTAAATATATTCATGTTTCCATCTCACCTTCACAAACCATTCTTCTCAACTTTGCATGCAAGACTGTGTGCATGAGTTTAGAAATACTAGACCTACATAAACTTATCAAAGTTTGGCATTGTCTTCTTTGGACCTAAATATTATATTGAGGATCATGATATAATTATAAATTTATTTTCATATTAATTTATTCCTCTCAAAAAAATTTATCTTCCAAACCTAGTAAGCATATTTTATTTGACTAGGCATGCCTGTTAAAGCACTTGATTGTGTGACTACAAGAGTTGAGGTTAATTTATTTAGACCATTATATTTGATGTTTTTAAACATTTTTTATGATCTATAGTTCCTATATAAACCATTATTACTCATTTAAACTCTATACCAATGCATATATTGCATCTTTATATTTAATTTTCATATCAAACCTTTTTGATTGTAGGTCTGCATTCGAGTTTGGACTATAATCATTAGAATAAAATAATTTTAAAAAAGTATTTGAATATTTTTTTATATTATTTACAACAAATAAACTATCAAAAAACTTTAATATCTTCTCTGTCCCTTGAAAAATCTAAAATAATACCCTACTAGTCCCTTTTTGCTCAAGCCTAAAATTGACCTATAGATGACTATTTGGCTTGAAATAGGGTTTGGGTTTGTTATGAGTTTACCTAGTAAATGGTAAATTTTGTTTAAGTTATTTTAACTCCATATGAATCTATAAATAACCATTCACATTAGGTACCAAAGTCCTAACTTTTTTATTACTAATAGCCTATAAGTTTATATGAGACCTAGATCTCTATTGATTATTGTTCATCTATTGAACCTAATTGTCCATAATACTTTTGTATGTAGTATAATCATCACTTAAAAATATCTCTATAGGTATCTAAAAGGTTCAAGTTTAATTATACATTCCTATGAGACTATCACAGTCACCCCTTTTTCATACAATCCATTGAGATAATGAAGTGAATGAGGTATAGACATTTAAGTTCTAAATAAATTAGGACTCTAGAGAAGGAAAGGAACAAAATAACATGAATTCCAACAATGTATTTTTACTCCCATAAATCATATATCCCCTAAAACATAATCTCTAATGCAATATTTATTGCATTTTGTGTGAAAAGAAACATACAGGTCTGTTCTTTGTCATTTTTAGTATTTGTATTCCTTGAGAGTGTAACAAACCTTTGAATGCATATTAAACTCTATTAGGTGAAATGACTCAATAACATGGGTTATTTATATAGTATAAAATTTAATATAGCACAAATTCATTATCTCAAACCATCCCCATATGTAACTTCTTAAGAACTTCAAGAAAACTATCTACACTCATACATACATGAAGAGTTTACTTCATTAGATGGCCACACATGCCAAATGAGTGTTGGAGAACGTTTTTAAATGTATATTTTAGATCTATATTACCTCATTTAATCATCCATTTAATTTATTCTCATGCTTCTACTTTGAAACTATTAAAAATTAAGATTACCAGGTTTTTAGGTAGTGTTAAATCACCCTAGGGTCCTAGCGATTATTCATAAAGGAGGGTCCACTAATATAGTTATTATTTCCATGAATTTTGAGGCAATTAGGATTCCATCTTATGTAAAAAAATTATGTCTCAACTATTTTTGTGTTGTACAGACCAAACATGTGAAATATACATTTATGAGCTTACCAAGGGAGCAATGGAGGAAAGGAAGAAAAATTTAGAATATTAGGACCTGTGCAAGCTTGATATTCATGGATATGTCCTTTATAATATGAAGAGACACTAAATATTTTTTCACATACAAATGGATCTCCCAAGTTCATACAAGTGTATATAAATGTTTGTAAAAGAGTGATTCTCTCTCATTTAGATTTTAGACCTATAAAAATGACATCATCTAACATTATTGACATATGATATTGCTAGATAACTCCTTCAATAAATTTTTAAAGTGTATTTTCATTTATATTTAACCTTTGGTAGATTTTACATGCATTGGAGTTAGGTAAAATCACCTTTATCTTCAACTTAATTTACGTTAAAATTTATAAATTAACCTTGACTTCTCCAAACATGTGCAAAATATTCATACCATTTTACCAACCTTATTTTCACATCATGAATGACTAGATTAGTATAATACAAAGACAAACCATTTCCTTAAACTTGTCAAATAAACCTTAACTTTTGATAATATGACCTTAAAAAGACCCTAGTAAAACCTCATAATGAATGAAATTTTTAGGAACAACGTTATCAAGACATGACAAGTTAAGTTTCAAATTATAATGGTTTCCCTTTTGACTTGGGGGTTAAAAATGGTTAACACTTTTCAAGGACTGTGAATATTCCATAGTAAGCTTTTTATTTTGTAGACTACATATTAAAACCAAGGTTTCTTTAATTGATAATAGATCCTCATAAAATAAAAATTGCATTCCTAAGTCTTGTTTATCTTTATCAACTCTTAGGTCAATTAAGAACTAATGCATGATGTCATCCTCTTCAAATGACATCTCCTTTCTCTAAAATTATCCTCATTTAGTTCCTTTTCAACCAAGGTCCTTTGTTGGTGTGTTATTTTTCTATTTGCTAAATTATTCCATGTTATTTTTTTGTTATATATATATATTTATCCATTCCTCCCTTTCATCCCTTATTCCATTCTTGTGTTGGAGGAAAACCCTATCATACATTATTTCCTTGTTGAAGAATTAAGTCAGGTTTCTTACCCTTTATTTATTTCTCATTAGGAATGTGGAGGCATGGGAATAATGTGTATTATTATAACATGAGGTATTTACATCTTGTGGCTTTTGTATAGGAAAAGGATTTGTTAATGATTAAGGTTTAAACATTTCATTATTCACATTATAAATTTTTTTTATGTCTTTAGCAGTTATTTGTTATTTTAAAATCAATACTTCATTGGAGACCTTCACGATCATGCCCTTTATTTTAATAAAGGGGTCAATGGTTTGAGCCTTTTATGCTTGGGAGTCTGGGAAAGGGATATAAGGTTAGGTAAGTAATGATTCTAGATTATTGGAGGCATGATTCAAAATTGTATTAGAAATCCTTCAACTATGATAACAACATCATAAGTTGTGGAATATATTTAATTATTAATGTTTGTATCCTGATAACAATATATAAATCAAAGATGTTTAAATAATATAAGTAATACTTGATAAAGGACTAAATTTAATATGGATCCTTTTCCAAGTCCTTTCCAATTTGAGATCAAAGTTAGTGATATGATATGTACCAACCCTTTTGATTGTAGCAATGTGTTCATTAATAATTAGTGTATACCTTTTATCTATGCACAATCACATTATATTTAATGTGGGCTCATAATTATCTTATACACAAAATTATAAACTCAAATTTGAAATAAAAATTTAAGTGGGAATAAAACTCCTAAGATATCATCTATGTACTCAAAATGATAAATTATAATATATAGTATAAGAGACGGGAGGATAAGTAAAATCCATTAAGACTCTAATAACCACAAGAGTAGTTGAAAACTTTTATTGTAACTTTTTTTACCCAGTCATCCTCTATAAACATGATGGCTTCAATTTTCATAATTATATGCACATTTACTAAGATTAATTCCCAACATGATTTCATAGAGGATTCAATTGGGTGCATGTTTTTAGATTGACATTTTAGATCCCAAACAATGATCCATCATTAGGAAGAGAATATAATGGTAGATGATTGTAGACTTAGGTCTTATATAGATAGGGAAGATGTTAGGATGAGGTAAGCTCCTATATTTTTTAATTATAAAATAATTTAATATAAACTTATAATAAGAATTACAATATAATAAATTAATAATAAAAATAAAATTAAGGTATGTATTCTATTAATTTTGAAACTATTTAAAAAATAAATATGAAAAATAAGTAATTAATCTGAAAGACAAAATAAATAGAACTAAAAATAAAAAATAAACTAAATTTATATTAAACTAAGAAAGGTTTGAAAGAGGTGGTTTGGCTAGTTGCAGTGGTGCTTAGGGTAGTGATTGTGTTGTTATGGGAAGTAGAAATAATGTTTTGGGTAGTGGTCCTTGAATTTGGTGTGGTGGTGGTTGTATTTTTGGCTCATTTTTTTAGTTGGATTTTGGCCCCTTTATTATACATTGGTACTGTTAGTGTGGCCTTTTGGCTATTGGTCTATGGGGTGGTACCCTAGGTGGTTTGTATGTATTTAATGGACCTTTTTATCATTGGATTAGGAGCCTCATGCTGCTAACCCTTTGTC
Organism: Torreya grandis; assembly: GCA_037957365.1. NCBI lineage: Eukaryota > Viridiplantae > Streptophyta > Pinopsida > Cupressales > Taxaceae > Torreya > Torreya grandis. Next base: position 157,457 of record JARHVA010005981.1, on the reverse strand, counting down.
ATGGTTCTCACTCTTTAGCACTTATCATATCATCTATTTTTTTCTAATATGTCCATGGTCACTTTCAATTTTATTCACTTTTCATGAATGGCGAGTGACCCATGAAACCTCAATTAGAAATTTAAAAAATAAGGGTTTTTATTAACTTGATATTTTAATTTTATAATAATAAATCTAAATTTTATTTTATTTTTATTTATATATATATATATATATATATATATTTATATTATCTTTCAGATTAATTCATTATTTTTAATATTTTTATATCTATTTTTTCTTTCTTTTCAAAATTAATATAATACATACCTTATTTTTTTTAATTGTTACTTTATTGTATTTTCATTATTATTATAATTTTATATTATATTATTTTATAATTAAAAAATCTAGTAACTTAACTCACCCTAAATTTTCCATATCTATGTAAGACCTAAGTTTGCAATTGTCAATCATTCTATTCTCTTCTTAATGAAGAATCATGAAGTGTGATCTAAAACATCAATCTAAAAACAAGCACACAAATGTATCCAAAATAATTCTCTAATATTTAACATGCATTATGGAAATACTACTACTCTTATGGCTTCATCTATCTAAGATTGGACCATCCTTGTACTTGATTAGGCTAAGTATATGTGTCTATAACATTCTAAAAATCTTTTTATTCAATGTTTGAACTAATTTATTATGATAGAATTTTAATTATCTTCATGTAATACCTTTCAAACACCATATATTCAAATCACAATGTATTTAATCATGAGAATTATGTGATGAATAATTTATGCAAGTGAACCAACTTGTTAATATCTATGGTTAAATATTTAAGTAAGCAAGTTTAATATTTAACCTCTTAGCTTGGGTTGAATAACTAACTAAAGATAAATGATAAATATTATTGATTAAATGACATGAGACATGTATACACCTAATATTTTTTTATCTTTGCCATTATACTAATGGTAACTCCTATAGAGGCTTATTGTCACATAAATCTCACTAGGTGCTTGTCTTAAGGACTGCATTGGGAATGTGGCAGAACAAATCATGGTACTCTATGATATATTATTGTATACTATTATATCATATATTAATTACTATCAATATGACCTCCTATGAACTTCTTTTTGTCTCACCCCTTTGTCTACTTTTTATTCAATATTTCAAGTCACCCTACATTCCTATTGTATCTCCAAACTAATATAGTTTATTTCACACCTAAATTTATTTATATTGTATTGACCTAGATGATATAGTATTAAGTCTTATCCTTGTCAATTATAATATATAAACCTAGATAATATATTTTTTGCTAGTTGACATTTTTTTTACTGTATCATCTTGATAAATATCATTGGCTTAGATATTATGTTAGTTTTGGGTATTGTAGTCATATATATGGGTCATATTATCATTCTTAAACATATAAAACACTCATATGCTCTATTTAAGCTTGTTTTTCTACTCTTAAGTAGTAAAAGGAAGATTTATATTATCAATAGGAGCATTCATGACAAGGAGGTGTCCTAGTATTTTTAGTCCCCAACTAAGGATATCTAAGTCTTCTTCTTGACATTTGATGTCTTCATTTTAAAACATCTCTTGAAAAGTGCCACTTGAGACAAAGGGGGATATTGATGCATTAAAAACTCACCCAAATATAAGTATCTCTATCCTTATTATCTTTTATTTATTTAATTATTAGATATACTTGCTTTGTTTATTGTTATAGTAGATGTATGTTTTTTAATCCTTTATTATGTTATTCATTATATTGAATAAGATAAGATAGTTCTAGGTTTTCTTAGGATTTCTATTTACAAATTTTGTTACATAGACTACCCATTGGTTAACTATTACACCACTTTAGTTTCTTAGTAGTTTAGTATTTTATATCTATCTTGGATCTAGGTTATTCTTGCTCATTAGTTTGTTACATGTGGTATCCTTATTATATCCTTGATATAACCCTTTTACGATTGTTACAACCATTGATTCATCTTGAAGCTAATGAGATCCATAATTTTTATCACATGAATCTTTATAACCATAACCTATTGACATTGAGTATGGATTACCATTGGTTAGGACTGTAGATATTCTAATAAGATCTTGAAATAAATTAAAACCAAACTAATAATATTTGAAATTAAATTAGAAAATAAAAATAAATTGATGGATATATTAAAATAAATAAAAATTATATTTCAATTATTTTTGGACACTTCAATGGTGAAACCTCCTTTGAGAAATCTCAATTAAACACAATTGGTGGATGACTTATCACTAGTCTAAATTCCCATTCATACTAATTATCACTAACTAAAAACTATTCCCTATGAATGTGGGATTATTACAATGGGACCAAGGGATGTCTTACAAAGAATATGTATCTTTATCCTTTTATTAAGGTAAGAAATTAAAAAAATATTATTAAGACAAAGGGCCCTAACATAAAGAATTACAAAAATATTATTAAAATAAAGGGTCCTAACATGCCCCCATTAAATATTTTCTCTCAAAGTTGTAGGTGAGTAAAATATTTATATATTTAGAGAAGAGGTTATTATATATCTAAGAATCTTAATATAACCACTAGTATTTGGTAGGGGAGTACACAGGGTACTTAAACAAACATCTAGAAGGCTAAAAGACTCAGGGCTTTTATGGGCTACTAGAGATATATAGAGTCTATTCAGTTTATCAACTTGCACCAAGAAATAGAAAGACTTGTGAACTTGGTTAATAATAGCATGATCAAGCACACAAAGGTTTCAGCTATCTCTAATGGGTATAACCACAATAAAGTGGTAAGCTGAAACTAGAAATCTACTTGCATACAAATTATGGAGATGAAAATGTTGATTAAAGAGAACTATCAAATAATGCATTGATATGTGCTTAGGGATATGATATATTAATGTATATGAGTTGAAAGAGATGTTGACATGTGGCACACATACCCATTATTTATTTATAAGGTTCTAATAGATTAGGATAATGTAGTAACTTATGGAATTAGTGCATTGGGTAAGGGTTGGCCTACATTAGGATTAGGAGGTTACCCATCCATTATTAGTTAGATAAAGGTATACATAAAGGAGATTATTATTATTTTAAATGAAGCAAGTAATCAATAATTTATTTTTACATTATAAGAGGATATTGGAGGTTGTCCCCTCGAAGAGACATTATGTAGTTATTCCTTTCTAAAGGAGTATTGTATGGTGTTTCCCTACCTTAAGGGTATTCTATTTTTGCATATATTGAATAATTTGGAATATTGGACCAATAATATATATTATTTTATGTTTATCTACATTATATTCTTTATTATTTCCAATTATTATAAGTGTGTCTCATAACAAGTAGTATCAGAGCTTCGATTTGGGGAATTTGTGTGGAGCGAAACCCTAGTTTTTTGGAATCATCAATATCTTTTAATTAGTTACTAAATTATGCATAATTTTTTTATTGGATATGAATAATATTTTAAGGAAGTCTTAGAGAAAAAAATTATCCTTTATGATCCATTTTGAGGGATTTATTGATATTTTATGGTTTTTACTTATTTCATCATATCTTCCTAAATATAAGTAATTTATCTTATAAATTTTTTTTGGATATACAAGAATGTACAATAGAAACAAATTAAAAATTTTAGATATTTTTTAATTGTTTTATGTGATTTATTATGATTTTATTATTGTTTGTATATTCAATCTACAGGTCAAAATTTGTGGAAATTTTTCACAAAATGTTTAATGAAGTTCCAATATCATAAGAGGAAGTTAAATCATAACCTGGGACTATTTTGATTATATTTTAATTATTTATTGATATTTTAGCATATTTTATTAACCCTAGTTTTTCTGTGGATCATGAAGTTGAAATTATTTTTAGGGGAGGATGATATTGATGCTAGAGAATGGTGGATCAATTTTAAGAAGAATAATAAAAAAAATTGTGGCAAACATGTATGTCTCTTTATTTATCTAGGCCTAGACAACATTGGTTTAATCAGTTGAGATTTACATAAATATATTATTCATGGGAAGAAATGGAACATGTCTTCATAGATTAATGGAATATAAAAGAAAAATCAGATGAAAAAGAGGAAGAAAGTAATTATGGTAATGAAGAAGAGAATGAAGATGATGAAGAAGAAAAATTATTAGAAGAAAATAATGATAATGAGGAAGAACATGCAAGTGATGATGATGAATAAAAAATCAAACATAATGATAATGAGGATAGTATAGATGGTGTATAAGGAGAGGTAGAGGATCTCAAAAAAGATGAAGAAGAAGAATTAGATGATAAGGCTTTAAATAATTTGGCTCCAAAGATATCTGAGTCAATTTTTTAATTTCATAGATGCATTTAAAATAAGAAGTTTATTATGTCCATAAACCCTACCAGCAAGTATAACTTCATCAACATGAATGTGGCTAAGCATCTACATGTTCAAGAAAGGAATATCAAGGAGGTTCAAATAGATGGTAAGAATATTTTAGTGTTAAAATATTTGAAGGTCATTATGTAAAAATATGTTTTGCATTCAGATTTTTATATTTTGGATATGGATGGCATGGATATGGTTCTTGGATATCCATGGTTAAGGACTTTGTTAACAATTAATATTAATTTTAAAAATAAGTTCATGAAGTTTTGGTATAAGAAAAAGAAGGTCACTTTATAGGATATCATAGTTGTAAAGTCACAAAGAATAATCAAGATATATCATGAAGATGAGATTAAATCAGGTGAAGAAAAGCATATGAAAGATTTAGATGAAGACATAAATGAATAAATAATACAAGAAAAGAAAAACACTTCATCTAATCAAGAGACAAAGGAACCACCAAAGCAAAAGGTGAAAGAGGTATAATAAAAGATTGATAAGGTCAAAGTATTAACAAAAATTGAGGTATATAAACACCCACATCATCATGAGAGGAAATAATCATGGAACCATGCAAGGGAGTGTCATAATAATAGGCACTTTGGTTATATAGGACATCAAAGTTATACTAGTTATGACTATGCATGGAGCTAAAGAAGGACTACTATGGTCAGGTATGGAATCAACATAGAAAAATGACCTATGGAATATGTAATCAATGGGGAAATCACTATGACTATGCATAGAATAATAACTACTATGGTCAGAATGGAATCAGAGTAGCATAGCAAATTATGGTACATGTAATCAAAGGAGGAATAATTATTCATGGACACCAAGGTAATATAGTTATGATCATGAATGTAATCAAAGTATCACATTATAATTTTGAAACAAGGTTATAAATTTATCACCTACCAGGATCACATATGGGTAGTTGGATGATCGAGCTTGGAGATAAGTGTGTAATGATTTGAAGCACAGTCATTATTTGGTTTCTTCATGTGTTTCATAGATGAAACATGTCAAGGAGGGAAGGAATTTTATGTACTTAAGGATATGATATATTAATGTATATGGGTTGATGGAGATGCCAACATATGGCACACATCCCCATTAGTTAGTTATATAGGTTGAATAGATTAAAAGAAGGGAGTAACTTGTGGAATTAGTGAATTGGGTAAGGGTCAACCTACATAAATATTAGGAGGTTACCCATCCATTTCTAGTTAGATATAGGTATATATAAAGGAGATTATTATCATTTTAAAGGAATAAAGCATTTATTTTTATATTATAAGAGGATATTAGAGGTTGTCCCCTTGAAGAGACATTATGGAGTTATTCCTTCCTAAAGGAGTATTGTATGGTGTTTCCCTACCTTAAGGGTATTCTATTTTTTCATATGTTGAATATTTGGGTATCTTGTCCCACTAATATCTATTATTTTTTGGTGATATACATTATATTATACATTATTTCTAATTATTATAAGTGTGGATCATAACATGCATAAACTTAGAAGAGAAGGAACTTTTAGGTCAAATGATAGAAATTTTAGGAATTAAAGAAATTTTTAATCAAGAGTGAAAAATAATGCCTAATATAAGCCTAAGATAATTATTTATTCTTAACACTATTATTTCCTAACAATGCAACTTTCTAGTTTAGCAAAAGAGGAGATTGTTTATGCAAATACATAGACTATTTTTAGTAATCATGATTATACTATGTAATGAGAAATGTTTCAAAATAAAGAATTAAATTTAATGGAATATATTTTAAATTAATAAAGGATATTTTTAACCACATAAAAATGAAAAAAAATTCAACAACTGTCCTAGTTAATGCCTTAAATAAACTAAATCACTAAAAAAATCAAAGCCTAGCATATACACTACTTCAACCAAATGGGAATTTCAATTTGCATAAAAAGTTCCCTAATATCAAGACCAAAATTATTGTTTAGAATTTATACCAATTAATTATCCAACCTTAATAAGTAATGAAGGGTGAGGATCAGGTTGTGTGTGAATTGATTCCAAACCAAGAGCCAAAAGTAGTGGAGGAAGTAAAGGAAAAGCTACCAAATATGAGAGAGATAATGTATAGATCATAAGAATAGGTGAAATGGAATATTTTAGGATGATAAGAGAAATTAAAAATCTCTAGGAACACTATAGAGAGAAATTTGAATCACTAAAATGAACTATAGAGCAGTAGGGCATTCCCTATCACAATGAAAGCTAAGTATGCCAAGAATAAACTAGGTGAGATTAAAGAAGGCACCAAAGATTTGAGATTGATGATTAAGAGAGAAAAAAAGATTAAAAAATACAAGATAGAGAGAGAGAGAGAGAGAGGAAAATTAATGATAGACTATCATAAATGGTAACCCTAATCTAACAAAAGCTAGAAACTACATGTTTCTAGCCATTGAGATGAAATTGGCCCCTTTTTAACATCTTCTACCTAAGTTACAGCCTAATCCATGGATTTTTTGAAGGAAACTTATGGCCTAGGCCATGATTTTCCTCCCTATGTCATATCCTAGGTCAAAACCCACCCTAGGTGGTAAATAGGCCTTCGAAAGGGCCCCAAGAGGCATCTAGAAGGCCTGTCAGTGAGTAAAAGGGTTAGTGAGGTGCCAGTATGTCTAGAGATGGATATATGATGTAGAAAGGGTCTATGTAAGTGTAAAATGTCTCAAATTGAGATAACTAGGGTTTTTAGTCTACACATGAGTTGATTTATAATCATAGGGAGGAGTAGGATCATGAGAAGTACAGTTACATATGCCCCTAAGGTACAAGCAATTAGTGTTAGAATGAACAAGGAGTGTTGTGTAGTACCTGATGGCCACACAAAAGTAAAGGAAATTAAGAATAAAAAATAAAAAATAGAATATTACGTATACTTATGAGATAAGGATGGTGGTGGAAGAATTCAATAGTGTGATCCATTAGTGAGAGCACAAGTGTTGCATATTCCAAATCCAACTCCATCTCTTATAATAAATGAAAATAAGTGATATCAAATCAAATTATACAATCCATAATGACATTTACTAGGATGACAACTCTAGTGTTCTCCCTATGAGGGATATGAGTGACCTAGACATCCTTGTAAGAGGAGATAAAAACTATGTGCCACCTCAAAGAGGGGGAGAAACTCAAAGCTAAGGATGGTCTAGGCACTTGTGAGTTGAGACATAGCTAAGGAGTTAGAGAAAAACTACACATAACATGTACCTAACCCATGGGAATGGATTAAGTCATAAATGATTGAATAATACTTAGATGCATTATTCATCTCACTGGTAAGGAATAAAATAGCTAAAAGAAGCTCATGGCCCCATGGATCATTGATGACCCAAGACATAGCAATAAGACCTAGGTTGCCCTGACTACCACCATCTATGTGGATCACCAATGAAAAGTGCACCATGATAGTGGTCAAGGATGTAAGACTAAGGATTTCAAAAGTACTATCTCAAATCAAGGTGGGGTAATAAATCTACATTAGGGAATCAGACAATGAAACTAATCCATAATCATAGTAATTGACCAATATTGGCCATGAAGAGAGGTGACAAGGGAAGGTGATAGGACATTTGTAGAAGATGAAGACCTATTAGTGTAGACTAGAGTAAACCCTAAACCACCATAAAAATCAACTAAAATCACCTACAAGAAATGAGAGAAACATAAGTTAGAATGGATTCATTGTAAAGCTATAGAGAAATAACTAACTAAAAGCAGCATAACAAGAAACTTATATCCGTAGGTGCTCGTGAGGTGGGGCACTAGCCTAAAAGGTCAACAGGGACCCAAAAGGGGTCTTAGTAACCAAAAGTGGGAGAGATCAGATCCAAGGAGGCCTTAGATTAAAAAATAAAGGTTGTCATTGTGCTCAAAATGGTTTAAAACTCCTAATATAGAGGTTTTGTGGTCTAAAACTCAATGTGGGGTAAAAACCCCTAAAAGGGTCCCACTAAAATCAAAAAAGAGAGCCAAAAAGAGAAAAGGGTGAAAGATAAGTCATTTTCACACTCATTTTTACTTTGAGAGACTCTGAGGAGATGAAAACCACAACCAAATCCAAAGTGAAGCATACGAGAAAGTAAGGAGCACACCACAAGTGCACACAATGGTCTAGGTAAAGTCCTTTGAATAGAACTTTGTCAATTTTGTTCATTTTTGGGGTTTGGGAGGCCCTATGTAATTTTTATAGAATTCAAATGATTCAATGGATGAATTGGGTACAAAAACTAAACAAAATGTCCAAGAAGTAGAGAGGAACACTCTAAACTAAGAGGGAGGCCAAAAAAAGGCATATGGAGAGAGAAATGGGTATCCTTAAGGAATATTAAAGGGTTATGACCCAATCCATATCCTAGATGGTAAAAAATATATCTTTCACCAATACTAATCCATGAGGATCACGTTTTATCCCACTACCAGGCTGTGGCCTAGGCCAAAAAATGTTTAGACTAGGCTCTAAGGAGCCTGAGAGAGCTCAAAGTAGGCTAGAAGAGACTGGAAGGAGGGGGAAAAGATTAATTATTTAAAACACTTGATTTTAAATTTATTTTTTTATTTCATGGATAGTATATCTGATCCATTTATCTATTTCTTAATTTTGAAGACACATGGAGGAGTCAGTGCACCAATGGAGGGAGAGTCATCATATGTGGGTGAATGGCTAGCACAGAGAGAGATACCCTATGAGGTGACTAAATAAGAGAGAGTTACATCATGGTTGGTTGAGGAAGCTAATTCTCTACTTATAGAGGACCAAGATCACCTATGGATTGTAGGGATATAGATACTAGTGCATGTGCCTTCACTATGTTATTCTAAGGATCTAGTGAGTACAATAGTGACCACATTAGTACTTGAAAGATATGTTTTCTAATTAGGACCTGAGTTAGAGGCCATCCTAAGTATTGAGGATGTATACTATATCTATGGGGCATATCCTTTAAGGAGGGAGATAGAGCTTCCATAGGTTTAGGACATAGTTATAGCTCAACTCTATCTATTAGGATCACATTAAGAGTAAAATAGCCATGGAGTACATATCACATAACTATCATCAAGGGTTTCATCACTAAAGATAGTGATAACATGCACTATGGTAGCGAGCCTTTATACTAGCTAGAGTATGGAGAGTCTACCACTATCTTATATAAGATTTTTCCATTGAGAATAAAGAGGATAGAGCTATGCCAAGGGCTAGTACATCTTAGGAGGACTATACTAGTAGCTGAATCACATCTAGTACATAAGGGTAGGAAGATTGACACAACCCAACTTACTTATATCCCAGGCTTATGATAGACTCCCATTGACATGACCAAGGATACCATGGGGTAGTGAGGCATACCCTATGCTAGAAGAGGGTGTTATATGGGTCATGTAGTTTAAAGATAGGAATGGGCCTATGCAGACCACTTTAGATCAAGATGTAGTGGATATCTACATTCGAGATCCATACATATCCATGGTGTGGCTGAATTACATGATATTGGATATCCATGTAGGACATGAGGAGTTTTGAGGTCCATAAGGGACATACCAATATCTAGGAAGATAGGTTATAGTATCATAAGAAAGATGGGCATAACCTAGGCCAACTAGGGATGAACACATAGGGCAATCAAGACATAGTGAGGGAGTTAGTGGTGGAGATAGGTAGCCAAGATGAGCACCACCACAACATGGAGGAGCACAACTAGCTAGAGTGCCATAAAGGTCATTAGCATGACCAAGTATGAAAACTATATTTACTATATAACACTTAAATTTAATATTCATCCTTTAGCAAGAGCTAATATGTGAATAACATAATTTATATGTGTGTGTGTGTAGGAGACCAACCTAGCTAGACTGGGCCCCAAGTGGACCTAATATTGAGGGATTTATTCCTTAATGTGGTAGTGGCCCACTCATTGAGAGGGTCCCACATCTATTGATGGGGGCAAAGCCACATACTCTCTTCTAGAAGGTAGGTGCATGAGCATCACTTAATATGGATAGAGTATGGCACTAGATACCATGGATAGAGGTGGATTCATCATGGTATGAGGTAACCATGGCATGGCAAGAGACAACTATGGCATAGGCTAAGGCACATCTAGATAGAGAGGAGGTTGAGATCAATCAGCTATGGGTTGAGTTATCCTAAGAGTAGGCCAGATGAGTGAATGAACCTAGAAATAGGGAAAACTAGTTGGCTACCTTGAAGGATATCATATCTTTATTAGTTAAGAGGTAGAGATCAAGATCTCCACATAAAGAATATATACCATAGACAGAGCCTAGTACTAGGTTGATTAGGAGGTATCATATATGTAACCACACATGTGGTAGTTTTGGGGACTATGATCCTAGGCTTAGAAAAATCCATGTGATGTACCTAAATAAAAAAAACATGTATTTTTTTATAACATATATACAATCATTTTTCATTATTAGCACATGTGTATATGATTTTGTGTATGATGTGTGTGATTCATCTTATATAGAATACTAGATACATGTGATTAGATAGTAATAATTGATAATAAAGAACTCATGTGCACACACATATACAAGTGGCATAGAGGTTAATGGTACATGAAGAGGGGAAGATCTACCCTACTAGCATAGGAATCTTTCCTAGATGGCCATGTAGTCCCTAAACATGAAATAAATTGAGGAAAAACCCATTGATTGGGTGTTATAGAGGCTTGCCTTCAAGAGTAAAGAGATGATAGGCCCTATTCTATAATAAGTCAATGATAATGAAGGGGATAAACCACTTTTTCATTATTTTTACCTTCTTGTTTTGTTCCTTGTTAAATATGAGGACCATATCACCTACCTTGAATATATGTGGGTGGACTAATTTCTTGAATTGGTGGTATTAACAATGTTGTTAAACATTGTTGTGCTCAAGATCATCAATGTAGTGGTCATCTAATTGTTCAATATTAGTGAGGAAAGTAGAACATTATTCTTTATTAGAGATGGATCCAAATGTATTAACTCATAACAAAGGGATTAATACCTATAAAGGTAGAAAGACCTCAAACCCATATATGAGTGCATATGTAGTTGCCCCTATGGCCATCTGGAAGCTAGTTTAGTAGGCCCAAAGGGTAGGATATAGCATGAGGTGCTAGTCATGCTTATACTAGGCAATAGTGTAGAGAATCATCTTATTCAAAGTCTTATTTGAAGATTCACCTTTCCCATTTCCCTAAGGGTAATGGGTAGAGGATAAACGGAGATTAAAGCTAAAGTATTCAATAAACTCAAGCATCTTGAGGCTTTGGAAGCCTGAGCCATTATCATCCATGATCATAGCAAAGAGCCCAAACATAAAAATGAGTTTGTTCAACACAAGCTTAGCCATAGTATTCCTACACATACTACTAAGGGGCATGACCTTAACCCAAGTCATGAAAGAGTTAGTGGTGGTGATGAACCAAGGATTTACATCAAAAGAGGTAGGTTTAAACTCATTAAAAAAAGTCAAGATCCTAAATTTAGAAAGGACAAGGGGTAGAAATGAAATAAAAGAGGCCTTTAGGGGCATTAATGGCATCTATGGTAAATTAGCACATTTTGCATTTCTTGGCATATTGGATAAAATCCGTAACAAGAGTGGGCCAATAGTAACCCATCTTGATAATATGTTAAGTAGTGTCTTTCCCTCATGGGTGGCCATCACAAAAACTCCCATGATACTCATACAATATGAGAGAGGTTTTCTTTGGACTAGGCATTACACCAACATGCCATTTATACCTCTCTTAAATAAGACACCGCTTATGATGATGTAGTGAGTGGTGAGCTTGTGGATCTAGTAACATTCTTGTGAAGGGGTATCGATGGGATAAGATTGGGTTTCAAGGTAATAGACAATGTATTGATACCAATCAAACTTGGAGACATCAATCTAATTGAATGAGTAGACCATCTCATGAGGGAAGCATCATGAACCAATTTCACATTAAGATTGGGTAGTAAGCATTCTACAAGTTGTTTGACTATAGATAAACCCTTGGTGGACTTTTGGTTAACAATGCAAAGGTCAAGCTCCTAAAGAAGCATGATCCACCTTATAATTCATCTAATAAGATGTGTCTGACTAAGCAAATAGTGGAGTGGATTAGATTTGACAATCACATTGGCAGTTTTTCCTAATATGTAGTGTCATAACTTATTTATGGTGAAGATGAGGGAGAGGAATTATCTATAGATAGTAGAGTAGTTGAGCTTAGGGATAATTAGAATGTGATAAATGTAGTAAACAATTCTCTCTCTACTAGGTTTTTTTTTGACACAACATGTCATTGATGGAAAGATCAGTGATAGAGGTGTACAAGATGAAATCATGACCCTCGATGAGTGCCATTAGGATGGAAGGGTTATTAATCATGCACTTCAATTCCTCAAAATCCACATGGACTTTAGGAGACCATGATAATTGGGTGGTTTTTTGTAAGAGATGTCTGATGGGTATGGATTAATGTGCATACTCCTCAAATAAACATATAAGTAAGTTGAGTCTTTTAAGGAAGGACTATAATTACACAAGATTGCATTAGGGGGTATCTTAAGGATCACTTTATTATTCTTGATAGCCATCTTGATGCCTCACTGTAAGACAAGGAATCCAAGAAGCTTTTTATTGGAGATGCCAAAAATACACTTCTCAAAGTTAAGCATAATGTTTTACTCCTTGAGATTCTCAAATATTATCCCAAGGTCTCATACATGTTCTTCCCACTTACATGATTTATTGAGGATGTCATCAACATATCACTCAATATTTTGGATGAGGTCATGGACAATATGGGTCATAACATGTTGATACATGGCCCCATAATTCTTTAGAGAAAAATGCATGATAGCATAACATAAGGTACCCCATGGGTAGTGAATGTCATCTTATGTTAGTCTTTAGGTGAAATCCAAATTTGGTTGTACCTAGATAATACATCCATGAGGGATATGATCTCAAAACAAATCATGGAGTCTAAAATTTGGTTGATCAAAGGAGTGGAAACATTATCCTTTAGACAAGCTAAATTGAGATCTCAAAAATTGATACAGATGTGAATGGCTCGATTTTTCTTAAAAATAGGGAAAATATTGGTAACTCATCATGGGTAGTCAATAGCGGTGATGAAACCAACTTAGATGAGATTTTTGATCTCATCAATTGACTAACTTGTACTTTTCATGCATGCCAAACTCCAAAGGTGTAAATATTAATCGATACTCAACTAGATGACAATGTTCATCCTTGAGAAAGTGAGACTAAAAATTAGGTGTGTGGGAGTCCATAGAGCCCCATGAAGAGATATTTAAATCCTCACCTAAGGGCTTTGTATTTGTGTAAATAAATGCCCATAGATCTAGGTTATCCTCTTTGGTATGAACCTCACCTTTATGCATGAATTGAACCATGCAAAATCTGGTTGATGTGATAACTTTCATGGAAATAGTCTAGAGATGACCAAGAATCATATTGTATGAGATATCCAAGTCTAACACACAAAACTCAATCTTGAATGTCTCATGGGAAATCTTGACCTAGAGCTTCATGTTTACCATAGGCATAAATATGCCATTGTTAAAACCAACATAGTTGTGATGAGAATCAAAGAGATTATTTAGACTAATCCTAAGATCATTAAACACATGCAAGGGCATGATATTCAACACATATCCTTTTTCAATGATGTATTTCTTGACATGACAATCATTGATGGAGGTCTTAATGTAAATAGGGAAATGATCCCTCTTTGCAACAACTAAAACATCTATTAAAGAGGTAAGGTTGAAAGATAATGTGGGAGGATGAGGGTGATAAAAAATTTTGTAGTTAATCAAAAATTTGGCATCATCCTATAATAAGCCCTCATGAGAGAGACCAAACTCATTAAAGATGACACCCATTTTCTTAGGGTAAAGGTGAAGAAGGTACCAAATGGTCCCAAATGGAGATCCTAGTTGAGAGGACCTATAAGTCCTCTATGATGGAGTAAGGATGTTTTCTAGCCTATGGAGGGATGTTACATCAAAATTTAAATCTAACTTTGGGGTTCCCTACTTCCATAAGCTGGGTAGGAAGCCCAACACCACTAGTATCTCTGATAGGGTTGGTGACCCAACCTGAGCATGTGTTGACAAATCACTCATACCTATTAAAGCCTATGTCAATATTAGCAATAACCTTACTAATCTTATTCTTGGCTTTCCCTCTTGGGTCAGCCTAGGAAGAAAAGTCAAAAGAGGTAGAAGAGCAAGAAGGGGAAAGAAGGGCCTTAGCCTTCGAATTATTCTTTTTCTTCTTATTATTTTCCTTGTCATGGTTAGGAAAATGCTCCTTGAACACATTAAATTTTTGGTTGGGTTATGCAAGTGGATAATTCTAAGGCATAGGTGAGGCTTTCACATCAAACTTTTGGGCAACATAGTTTGCATCATCATGTCCCTTCATCTGATGGAATTTATAAAACTTGGTAGGGTCATAAGGAAACACCATCCATGGTTTTCATGTTATTGATTTAGAGGCCTTATTTTCAATGATATTCTTAGTTAGATCATTTACCTTGCATCTATACTTCTTATCCTTCTTATTAAAAGGAGAATCAGTGACACCATCTTCAATCATATTACAATTGTGATCACACAAAGAAGATGAATTTGGAGTTATAATAGGGTGCATTCCCACATGCACCTCACAGATTTTTATCTTCAAACACTCATTAACAATTTCATAATATGATTTGGGCTCATACTTGAGGACCTCAAGGTGAACCTCCTACCTCAATGCTCATGTGAACATATCATAAATTTAATCATCCAATAACCTTGTTCAGTATGTATGGATAACTAAATGCCACCTACATATAAAATAAAATTTTGAGTCACCTTTGGCCTCATCATAGAGGTAATTTATTGGATGCTAAGGTTAAATAGTCTAGAGATATCAAAGTACTGGAGGAAGTCATCTAGAAGGAGCTAGAAACTAAAGAGAAAATATAGAGGTAGATTCTAAAACCAAATGAGAGCTTTAGCTTGTAAGGAATGAGCAAAGAGAGTCAACATCATGCCTTCATCTTATTTCCAATCCATACATGCCATCATAAATGTTGTTATATGCTCCATGGGACTAGTATCTTGAGTCCCATTGAACTTAGGTAGTTTAGGGATAGGGGTAAGAATTGGAATAACACACACCCAAGGGGATATAGGATTCGTATGAAGATTCTCATAAGCAAATTTGATATTTGGTTGGAGATGAGCCTTGAAAGGATGATCATAGAGGTTATGATGTTACCTATACTAATAGGCCTCATCAGAAACTTGATTGTGAAATGGATAATACCTAGGTGGTTCTTGGTATGGGAGATGCTCATGATGTAAACCATCCCTTTCATGGGGTGGGGAATGACCATAAGTAAGGTACCACTCCCTATGAGGATGATGAGATGAGGTGGCATACTCATGGAAATGGTCATAGTGACCAAGGTATCCATGAAGCTAACCATGTGCCATCAGATGAGGGTTAACATAATGGCATTGATGCTCAAGATACACATCTCATGGATCTCTAGTTCAAAAGTGGTGATCAAAATTATCACACTCATCTAAGACTCTAAAGGATGGATTAGGAGGATGAGAGGACACCACAGGATACAGAGGCCTCATTAAATTGGAATGCTTGTGCCCCAAAATATGGATATGGGGGGGTTATTTCTATATATTCTCCTATAAATAAAGAGGTGGGGAACTCACACAAGAAATAGTTGAGGCACTCAAAATGGAGAAGGTATGATCTTTATCTTGAAAAGAATCACACTACCTACTCTTGGGGGGATAAGCGTGCTCTTCATTCACTTGAAGGGATCTATGGTAATCCACAATGATCACACATATCTCATCAAGACTCAATTACAAAAGGGGGTCCTCATCACCTTAAATGGGTGAATGAATCATATTATGATTCTAAGGGGAGAGACCCTCACATGAACGAATCTCAGACTAGTAGAAATGGGACCAAGTCCATTGGTTATAAATCTACCAATCTTGCTCTCTATGGAACATGAGAGGGTCTAGGTCAATACACCAAGTAAGGGAGCTTCTTGGATCCTATAGTCTATGGCATTCTATTACATCACAACCTACTCATGAGTGAGCTCAAGGATAAGCCCCTAAATATGATAGGGTTAACATCCCAAAGGTGGGAGGCTAGCCATATATGAAATGAATTAAGAGAAAATTGTGAGATAATAGAAAAGGAAAATAAATAGAGAACCACTAGGGAGAATAACATAAAACCAAAGTAGGATAAAATAACCAAGGCAAGAGCCAAAACACAACTAAAATCAAATCCTAACAACTAATAGAGGGTGATTAGCTAAGATAGTTCTAAATGGGATAAAACTAGCATGAGACCATATGTGAAGTCCTATTAGGTGTGCAAAAATATATCTCCAAGAATCTAAAAGGAACCATTAGTGTTTGGTAGAGAGTACATAGGGTACTAAAACACACACGTAGAAGGCTAAAAGGCTTAGGGCTTTTATGGGCTACTAAATATCTATAGAGGCTATCTAGTTTGTTGGCTTACATCAAGCTATAAAAAGACTCATAAACTAGGTTAGGTCTAGAATGGTAAAGAACACAAATGATGAAAGTATCTCTAATGGGTATAACCATAGTAAAGTGAGAAGCTGAAACTAGAAATCTACTTGCATACAAATTATGGAGATGATAATGTTGAATAAATAGAACTATCAAATGGTGCATAAACTTAAAAGAGAAGGCACTTTTAGGATAACTGAAAGACATTTTAGGAATCAAATATTTTTTTCAATCAAGGGTGCAAGAGAATGCCTAATCTAAGGTTAAGTTAATACTTTATTCTTAACACTATTATTTTCTAACAATCGAGCTTTCTGGTTTAACAAAAGAGGAGATAGTTATGCAAATACATAGACTGTTTTGAGCAATTAGGATTCTACTATGTAATGAGAAATGTTTAAAAATAAAGCATGACATTAAATGTAAGATATTTTCAAGTAATTAATGATATTCTTAACCACATATAAATGCAAAAAAAATAGAAACTATCCTAGATAATGCCGTAAACAAACTGATTCACTAAAACAATTAGAACCTAGTATATACACTAATGTAACCAAATGGAAATTTCACTTTGCATATAAAAATTCCCTCATATAAAGATCAAAATTATTATGTATAATTTATACCAACCAATTATCCAATCTTAGGAAGTAATAAAGGAGGAGGATTAGGCTATGTATGAGCTAAGCCCAAACTAGGAGCCAAAAATAGTGGAGGAGGTGAAGGAGAAGCTTTCAACTATGAGAGACAATTTATGGAGTAAAATAATAGGAGAAATGGAGTCTTTGTATATTCTAAGAGAAATCAACAAGATTTATAAACACTATAGATATCAATGTGATTCACCAAAATGAACTGTATGGTAGTAGGGCATCCCCTATTATAATTAAAGCTAAGTATGCCAAGAATGAACCAAGTGAGATTTAAGAAGGCAAAAAATCTTTGAGAGAGATGAGCAAGAGAGGATATTAGATAAAATATTTAGGAGAGAGAGAGAGAGATTAAAATCAATGATATGCCATCATATATGGCAACCCTAATCTGAAAAAATCCATACTTTACCCATTTCTAGCTGTTGGGATGAAATTGACCCATTTTTATGTGTTCTACCCAAGATAAGGCCTAGGCCATGGATTTTGTGAAGGAAATGTGTAGCCTAGGCCATGAGTTTCCTCCCTAAGCTATGTTTTGGGTCAAAATCCCACCCTAGGTGGTCAAAATATCTTTGAAAAGGCCTCAAGAGGCTTCTAGAAGGATTTTTTGTGAGCAAAAGGGTCATTAAGGTGTCAGGGATATCTAGGGAATGGATATATGATTTAAAAAGGATCCGTACAAATGGAAAATTTCTTAAAGTGGGATAACCAAGGTTGGTATTATACACATGAGCTAATGTGTAATTATAGGGAGGATTAGGGTCATAGGAAGTACAATTACAATTCCTAGATAACATCTTCTAGTTGTATATCATGACATTGTACTATAACTTTAATGATGACCCAGTTGTAAAGTTAACAAAAAAATGTGTCATGTATATTTAAAGGAGTATCCTTCTACATCAAGCTCTATAATCATTGTATGGTTTTTTACATTTTTTTTTGGGACCTTATTTAATCAAGAGACATGAAAAATGGGGTGCACACATGATGAAAGAAGTTCTAATTTGTAGGTGATAAGGCCAATTCACTAGAAAATTTTATAAGGTCGATGAAATTTAAGATCTAGTTTTTAGTTACCTTTTAGCTTTAAAGAGTATTTATTATAAGGTTTTAGGTGAAATAAAACCATATATCTAATTTAAAAGGATCACTTAGAGTGGTATTGGCCTGCTTGTTGTTTCATGTGATTTTGTGCTAAATGGAGGTTATCCTTGAGGAGGTGAAGGATAATGTCATGTTTAGTAAGGGTAGTATCAAAAACCTACACATGGGAATTTCCTATTATATGCGAGAGAATATATGGTATATTTTGACCATGAATAGCTTTATACAAGGTTAACTTAGTGGTCATGTGGTAGGAGGTGTTGTACCACCATTCAGGAAGAGGTAACCATTTCACCCATTTGTGTTATTACTTTGTGACAAAACAAAAAAGATAAGTTTCTAAAAAAATATTAAAAATTTATGTCTGGACATTATAATATGGATGATATCTAGAATAAATTTTTATAAGTGTGTCAAGTCACTTAAACAGTTCCTACTAAAAATTACTAACAAAGGCTGAGTCACAATCTAATACAATGGAGACAGTGATTCCATGAAGTTAGAAGATTTGATTAAGAAATGTCTAAGATATAATGGAAGCAATGTAGGGGTGGTATAGATTAAAAATGAGCATGTTTATAAAGGTCATCCACCACCATGAGAATAACTAATTTTCCTCCAAATTTTGGTAGGCTTTCTATCAAATCCATTAAAATGTTAGTCCAAAGACATTTCAAAATGGGTCGTAACTAGAATAAACCAATTGGTATGAGTGTTACCCATTGTGGCATTATCAAGTATCACATTTTAAAATAAATATCTTGATATCCTACTTTATTATAGGCTAGAATAAATTTTGGTGGTCTTGCTCATATGTTTTCAAAAAACCTAAATGACCTAGTGAAGGGGAGGCTTGAAACTCTTACAAAATAGTCTATTTGAACTTGGAGCATGTGATTAATATAAGGAGGCCTTTATATTTCAATGTCTGGCCATCCCAAGTATTGAGGTTTAGCATAAGAACTAGTACATAATTCAAGAATGAGTTATTGGGTGGGATTGTCATGATGCCACTCCTTTTGAATATCATGTATCCTTGTGAAAATGGGAATATATACAACACACAATCATGCCTATTCTTTAAAATAGTGATAAAATGCATCATATATCAATTTTTCCTTTCTTTTTTTATGTGATCTCATATTTATTGATGCCTAAAACTTTTATTCTTAGCAAACAACCTCCTATGGGAATCTTTACATATGTGGGATCAAAATTGCTATCTTTGAAGTGACCTATGTGATTTTAGGAGCTGGATCTTTGAATAATTATGGAGGAAAAGGAGAATAAATAAATGCAAAGAAAGATAAAATAAAATTTCCTAAGGCAATGTGCTAGGATTCTTACTGTATACATTCCTAATATAACATGGACCCTTTAAAACATTATAGATAATTTAAAAGAGCATATGCATGGTTTAAAGTCTACAATATAAATAAAAGCCAACACTATAGAAGTAAAGAAAAAAATAATAGACAATAATTAATTCCAAACTATTTAACATAGAATAACAAATCCTCTTAATTTTTGGGTGGAAAACAAAATAAAAAGAAACAAATGCATAGTATAGACTATTTAATCTTTCCCATGAGGGGTACCTGCTAGGGTCTTAGAATGAAAGATAACAAATATTTATATTTATATTCAAAAATAAATATTATAATGGTTTTTCTATGGTAATAGTAATTAAAACAACCAACTATATCTAACCCACTTACAAAAGAAAGAAAACCTAACTGTATAGGCATGAAAACCTAGCTTGGCAAAGTTTTCAAAACAAAAAGAATCGACATCTAAAGCCTAGCACTCATTTTCATGATTAGGTCATTGTAACTAAAATGGGAGCTTCAACTCATAAGTTCAAGGTACTCAAATCCCAGATATGGTGCAACCTTAATTCTTTATGATTCCCTCAACCCTAAGATGAAGCACTATAATAACTCATGTCTCTTTCCAAATTGCTCCTAGAATTTATTTTGGAAATGAGTCCCATTTCCATTGGCCAATGGTGTAGCTCAAAGATCTAATAGAAAGAACCCTACTTTAGATAATCACCATGATGATGCATGACATAAGAGAATGCCTTTTGAAAATAGAGCTACTAGTGGGTACCATTAATTTAAACAACCAATGGTGTACCTTTGTCTTATAAAATAACTCCTTTTACTCTTTAGGAGTGGTGTGATGACACGTGGTGAGATGATACTACTCTTGGGGGAGCCAAGAACTATTTTACAAAGGATGCGCATGGGGTGCCATGTGACACTAGCAAAAGGAGTTGAGACTTAGTCAAAAATTAAAAGGGGAACTTGGGGGAAAAGAGGAGGCTGATATTTAATCCACCCAACTCTTCAAGCACATCCAGATGAAAATCCAACTACCCAAAAAATTCAAAATTTGGATTTGATCCATATTTTTGGTGACTTGTAGGGGAATCTACTTGTAGATGGATGAATCTTAAATATCTTGTGACATAGACCAATCAAAGAAAAATTGTAAAAATAAAGGCCCATAATACTTATAACTTCTAAAGAGCAGTGCTCAAAAGAATCCACTCTTCCTCTATAGGCTAAAATTTCTTTTCTAGAGCCTTGAAGGCTCTATCTAGATCAATTATCTCCTTGAAGGATAAACTATTCATAACTTGTACAACTGCCTACATCTAAAATTTGATCTAAGTAAGAGGCTAAATAATAGTCTCCACTTCAGAGATGTTTGACACTTAACCAGGGCTACAAAGATAGTCTAGTCACTCTGCTTCATGTTCAACATCACTTTTATCTTGTCCTCTAGAAGGACTATGTTATCTATGAGAAATGGGGAGGGGAATCCTAACTATACTAGCCATTCAATGTGTCCTTTCATGTCTTAAACCATTTTCTCTAAGGCATTCAAATATGACTTAAATTTTGATGTGGGGTTATTGTAGCTCAAGAATTCATTAAACATGACTAATGCCTATCTTCTATTGGCCACCCCCACTACCTAGAGTGTTTCATCCATTATACTATATAGCTTATGGACTAGTAGATGTGAATCTTAGACCTTGGGGAATATGAAGGTGAGGACTTGATACACAAATGTGTTTAATTGTGTACTTAAACACTATGAGTCCATAATGAAACCAAGCACTATATTTAAGTGTGAGTCCACATTATTTATCCTTTCCCAATATGAAATATATAGTTGTTGGATCATTGGGAAGATGTCTATGATCTAGGAGTGGGTAATGAGGTCATTCTTTAGCTGTTAGATCTCCTAGTCCCTATCTTAGTACTCTTTCTACATTTTTTATTGCATATGTCGTTACATTCTCATAGAGTCTAAGAGACTCTTTTTATCTTGTATGATATCTATTTCCTTTTATTTCATCTTATTGTCTATGGCCTCTTTTTCCCTTTCTAGGCCACCATGTTATCCTTTAGCTCTACTACTTAGATTTAGAGTTGGGATCTTTGAATATCTTCCTATTGAAATATCTCAAAGGTGAAATAGCTTTGTAAGTTAGATATCATCTTTTTAATATCTACATATTTGGCTTTGACCTTTGTATTTAATTGTCAATGGTAGCTTTAACTCTTATGAGTTATTTATCCTTCTTCTCTAATTAATGACCTACCTTGAGGTAGTCTATTGTTACAAACTTCTAGGTCTTCTCCATCAGTTTAACCTTATCATGTGGCCTTACCTAACTGAGGTTCAGGCCAAAGACATGGATCGAGTAATCTCCCAATTGTATCTACTATTGGGGATTGATTAATGTTAGCATCATGTGCATAATCATTAGATATTATTTTTAGTTCAAATAATGACTACATGTGTGGCATCAATGGGTCCCTAGTAATTTCTCTTCTTATTTTTGCCTAGGCTTCTCAAGTTTTCCTTGTAATCTCTAACTGCTAGAGAAACTATTCTTATGATTAAATAATTTCTCCCATGAAGGGGATCCTTATGTAAATCCAAATGGAATGGTCACTTGCTACTATGAATCAATTGACACTATTCCATTAGGGATAAGTAGGTGAATGGTCAATATGGAAGGAGAGAAGGATGGGAGGCCATGAAGAGGGATGGTGGGAGATTGTGCCATGATGAATGTAGCTATGGTGGATGAAAGTAGAGGAGTGAAAAATAGTGTAAGCATGGTGGATGGATGAGTGATGACCATGGTGAAAATGGTGAAATATAAAGAAGTAAATAATGAATAATTAAAAAGGAGAGGGTTAGTAAAACACACCTTTTTCTACTTAGAATCACGAGGAGAGATAAAAACTTGCACCTCAGAGCTAGGTTGAAATACCCCTACTTTGGGTTACCCTAGAGCAACCTATTTGTACTATTGGGTTTCTAAATATAGAGGAGGGGGATAGGATATAGGATTTTTAATTAAAAAAAATCCTCATCTTTTATTGATGGGGCATCCTCTTCTTCTTCTATTGAAACCTCTTTTTTTGCTTGAGTATCCTCCTCATGATACTCATCCTATATTTTTTTAATTGCTCATCAATCTCTAACTACTCAAAATTGAGCTCACTCTAGTTGATTTCATTCCTATACTTGAAATAGGCTTCCATTTTCCCCTTGATCTATCCCCTCTCGATGATTTTCACTCTTAGACCTTTGGTCATGAGCTTCACAAAATCAAACTTCCAAACTGATTTATATAAAGGCTCCCATGGTTGGTAGGAATCTGAGGGGATCTTTGATAGATAACATAGTATTTAATGTCACCTTTCATCTATAACTTCTGCTTTTCAAATTATGGCTAAGGTTCACAATTGAAGTGAATGATAGTCTTAAAAATATCTATATGTCTAACCAGGTCATAACTCCATTGATCATTAATTTGATCTAGGTTAAGCTCTACTAGTTTAAGCATAAGCAGACTCTCCTATAACCTCCTCATAACTATAATTCCCCATCTTGAAAAGGGGACATCATATAAGCCCCTGTTCTTTCAGTCTATGCCATATACTAAATCCACCATGTCAAGCTAGTGAGCCATCTCTAAGGCCAAGGTCCTATCTATGAGAATGCATAAGAGCTAGAATGGATCCTCCTTAAATCCATCAACCCTAATGAAGATAAAGTGGGCTCTAAAGAACCAATCATATGGAATTTTAACCTATCATTCAAAAGGTAATGGCTTCCTAACTGAGGTTCATCAAGATTGGAGATAGGAAGTGCTCCATAAACTCATGGTAATCTTGCATGATTGAAAGGATGTGGGTCCATCCAAATATGAAGATAAATATATAGGGATATGTTACCATCTCAATCAATTTTTTGGTAAAGTATGTCAAAAATGACCTAGTATTTTGGTAGAGGATCATGTGGAGAAGGAAAGAAGAATACCTAAAGGTATTGTGAGTCAAAAACATTTCTAGCTAATTATGAATGGTATCAACAATGGCATATGTGAAGTCCATTTTGTAGGCTTTCTCCCTACTCACCATCTTCAAGTGGAAGACTGTACCCAACTAAAAATCATAGGCATTAGTGTCTGAGTCTAGTTTGAATATGAATGCTAACATAGACATAAAATCTTTCATATCTTATGACATAAAACTCAAGATAGCAATGGGAAGAGGTGGTGTTTCTATATAGGTATTATAGAGAGTTGAGTTTAAGAACTTTAGCTTCTAGACACAAGTGTCCCATACAGTCTGCAATCTCTTGACATTGCAAATGTTTATGTTGGGGTCATCAGGGAGTTAGGGCATTTCACTTACTTCTCCATCACTAATCTCCATATTTAGGTGGTGGCCTATAATAATATTAGTGTTGATGTTGTATTTTTTTGTGCATAGATCAATAAGCTCTAGGCATGGGTGCACAAGAGGAAACATATATTGTGCTAGGGTAAAGTTAAATATTCTAAAGCAAAATGACTCAAAGTCATTGTTCTAAACTTTTATGAGCATGCAACCATGACTACCTTCCCTTACATTATTCATATTTTTTGTCAATTTGGGATTAAATATCCCATCTATGAAGTCAAGGACCATTGTGGGGTCCTTACAATGTCCTTTTGACACATTGTTCACATTTTTAAAAATGGTCTTAGGTTATGCAAGGGTGAAAGCAAGCATATGATTTTCTCCCTATAAATTGAGGGGGAAGCTCTCCATAATAACCTAGACTACAAAATTTTTGTTTTCTAGGATGCCCATCACTAGAAGAGGACCTAGAAGGTTCCATTTTGTAATTCTTCTCAAAATAACCCTCTTTCTTTGGAAAAACATTAGATATTGGATTTTTCTCACAATTCCACACATAATTCTTTGCTATAGATTCTCTACTCAACTCAGTTCACTTGGAAAATCTTAGGGTCTTTAAATGTTTTGTTTGATCAAGAGATGGGTATTTATTAGATAACACTCCTAACATAATCATCATGCATATTTTTTAGTTTTTTACCCATAAATGAGAAGGCTAGCACACACATTTGAGTAAAATATTTGCATTCATCCTTATAGGAGATCATATGATTGGGGGGTAAACATAATTATAAGGGTAGTAGGGTAGATAAACATCTATCAAAGAGGATTAAAAATGAGGGGATCTAAGGCACATACACTTGGTGATGGGACAATAGTAACTTGTGCCAATGACACTTATTATTGAAGGGAAATAAAAATGAAAATGGAAACTACCTAAATATATACAAAGTAAATCTGATCAATCAATTAAAGTGATTGAAATAGATTTCATTAACTAGAATCTCTAAGGCATTTCCTTCTTCATCTACTAATTCAAATGCATTGCCCTACCTACTATCGATAATACACAAAGGTCCTCTCCATAGGAAATCAAACTTTACATGTTGAACTGGCTTTATGGCCCTTTCATCATATCTCGAAACTAAGTATCCTAGCTAAAATCCTAGATCAAATACTTTTTTATCAAACCACCTGATGTCAGTTGATCATAGCACCATTGGCTTGTCATCTTGCTTCCTGAAGACTAAGAAATTTTTCTAATTCGACCTCTATTGCTCCATTTTTTGCTATTTTGGAAGCTTTTAACAACTATAAATTAAGAATCTACATCGAAATGGGAATGACCACTTCTTTCCCATACATTAATTCATAAGGGGATGTTTTTAAAATATGGTTAGGAGTGATTTTATTGCCCATAGAGATATTTTTATATGTTTATGACATTCCATCTACCAATTAGTGCCCATTATTTTAATTAACCTTAGGAGGTTTGTGTTAGTTAATTCGGCCAACCCATTCCCTTTTGGGTAGTCATTAGATGAAGTTTTAAGGAAAATGTCATTTGTGAGCATTAATTTTGAAATTTTTGAACCAAGGAAGGCCTTTGAATTATTACATATGATTTTTTTATGAGGGTGTAGCCTTGTTACCAATTCTTCTAGGAAGTTGAAGATCACAATTTTAGTTACTTCTTTTAAAGGAGCTATTTTTGTCCACCTTGTGAAGTATTCCATGGCCATAATATCCACTTATGGCCTACACTAGACATAAGATTGATCATCTTGATGAAATATAAGCCCCATTTCATTAAAGGTTCATTAGTCACAATCATGTTCAATGCTATGGCTTAATTCTTTCACTTGCCTACAAAAAATTAACATTGTTAGCATTTTCTCACCTACTGATAACAATCTAAAAATAGGGTTAGATAGTATTATTTATCATGCATAATTATAATTGCGGTTATATTTACTAATAAATTATCCACCTAAAGGTGTAAAATGCATATCTTGTAGGATTTTGATAGCTTGGTAGTTGTCAACACATCTGAGTAGTTCCCCATTGAAGCTAATTTTGAAAAGGAATTACTAGATTATTAACTAGATATTTGTAACCTATAGAACCTATTTTTGTGAATGAGGAGGCCATATAAATATTGGCCAATTGCCATAAAGTTGGATCTATTAACAACCCAAGACCTAATAGTTTTATATCCACTCACTAAAACTATTTTTGGTGTATCTTGCTCATCTATCAAGGCATGCAAGCATTGGGCCAAATACTAAAAAAATCCTCTCCCTCAGATCATCTTAGCCAATATAAATTTGATGTCCTATTACAAGATCTTAGTGATCTAATTATATCTCTTCTTGATGATTTCTCCCTTCATGATGTATCCTTTGATGATAGAATGCACCACATATATCATAATTTGATTCATGCTACTAGGTGTCTAAATTTATTAAGACCTTTAATGATG
This sequence comes from Torreya grandis, assembly GCA_037957365.1. Classification (NCBI taxonomy): domain Eukaryota; kingdom Viridiplantae; phylum Streptophyta; class Pinopsida; order Cupressales; family Taxaceae; genus Torreya; species Torreya grandis. Next base: position 130,434 of record JARHVA010005981.1, on the reverse strand, counting down.
GAAAAAGCTTGCTTCTCAACAAAATTATACTTAGTTTCATATCCTCATAAGGTTCTTAAATATAATACAATAGGATGCTCACCTTTCCTTTCATCTTCTTTTTGAGTTAGCATGGTTGTCAAGCCATGTTCACTCCCATAAACATACATGACAAAATATTTAGAGAAGTCAAGATTAACTATCATGAGAGTGGTGAATATTACCTCTTTGATCTTGTAAAATTCTATTCTTCCTTTAATGGTCTATTTGAAAGCCTGGTATTTATTCATCATTAATGGAATTGGCCTTACTAGTCTCATAAAGTTAGATATGAATCATCTAATGAAGTTGATCTTCCCTAGGAAAGACTGGATTCCCTTCTTATTAACTAGTAAGGTTAAGTCATTGATGGCTTTCACTCTATCTAGATCAATAGAGATGCCTTCTTTGAATATCACATATCCTAGTAGCTTACCTTGTGGGATGTCAAATATGCATTTTTAACGGGTTGAAGGATACCCCAAACTCTTGACACCTTTGAAAAATCTTCTCCAAATGATCAAAATGGTCTTCTTTATTTTGGAGAACATTGTAAGATCATCCAGATAAATGAGGATGATTTTTTTAATCAGGCCTTGAAAATATATATCAATGGCCTACTAGAAATTATCCCCTATATTAGAGAGGCTGAAAGGTATTTTCACATATGTGAAGGTTCCCCACTTTGTAGTGAAATTTTTTTTATGTTGATCCTCTTCATTAACCCATACCTAGTTATAACCTGAGAACCCATCAAGAAGAGAGAACATTTCTATGCCCAATACTTTTTAGAGGATATGTTCCATTGAAAGAAGGGGGTAATGATCTTTGTTAGATGATTTGTTCAAGTCTATGAAGTCTATTCATAGTCTAATTTCCTCATTTTTATTTCTTACCAGTACCAAGTTGGATACCCAAGTTGAATGTTTGATTGGGTGTATAATCCTTGAATCAATTAATTTTATTAGTCCCTGAGCCATGAGAGACTCAATTTTTGGGTTTATTGTCCTTTGATTTTAGAAAACTAGCTTGGATCCTTCGATCATATCTATGGTGTGTTGGATCACCTTGTGTTCATACCCCTTCAGGTCATCATAGGTCTAGGCCATAACCCTTTCATAATTGTTGTAGAAGGATATCAATTGATCCTTATCTTTTATGAAACTTCTCTTCCCACCTTCAATTTTCTTCCATCTCCCACATAAATCTTGGAGTAGTCACTTTTTTTTAATGACAAACTTCCTTTTGTCATTCCTTACATCATCAAAATCAAATATGATTCTCTAAAGCGATCAGCCCCTTTGGAATTTTATTAGACTTTGGTTGTATGATTTGATATATATAGGCTTATTCAATATTTGGATGCAACTATTCTATAAAGTCACATGACTATTGAAGAAACATGGTAATTTGGGAATTAATCTCAAATACCTACTAGTTCTAATCATTATCTAGAATAGTAGGTATGATAATCATTTGTACCACCTATTTTTTGGTTAATAAATTAGTTACCAGATCAAATTCGGAATCAATTACTAATATTTTGTCTACCTCCATGTTCATGGATCTAGGAATGAATTTAATATTAAATTATTCAAATACTTTAATTAAATCCCATATTTAATGTATATGAGACCTCATGCATATATTCTTTACATTTGTGATCCCTCTTACTTATTTTACTACTAGTTTGGAATCTCTAAACACCTTTAACTACTTCATACCCATGTGATCGGTAAGGTTGAGGCCATGGACCAAGGCTTCATATGTAGCTTCATTATTTGTGTAGATAAAATAGAAGTCAAAGACCCTAAGGGTATCTTTTCCAAATGGAGACACCAATTGGATACCATCTCTAGAGCCAATTTTGTATTTTACACCATTGAAATGAAGAGTCCAAAAATTAGACTCATTTTTAGGTTCCTTGCTCTGATCCTCCTTTTTCTTTATGACTTCAGGGATAGATTGATCTTCATCATGGATTACATAATTATCAAGGTCAGTGGCATCAAAGTTTGTGAATGGAACATTCTTGATGAATTCATTAATGAGGACCTCCTCCTCTAGGCTCTTATTATCATCCACTCCTTCCTCAAGAATTTCTATGTAACTCATTTCTTTCTTTGAGAAAGAAGTGTGAATCACTTCAAAATTCATCAAAACATTATCAATTATGTGCTCCAGATGTAGTGGCTCGTATAATACCTTCATATTTGAGTTATATTTGGTCAGTAGGATCAAGTGAGACTAATCCAAAGATAAGTACCCCACCTATATTGGTTGTGAAATCTCTTGACAAGCATAACCCAAAGACTAGAGGAATGCCTATTGCCACAACCTCTTAGGGGACTATAATACTAATACAAGAATAAAAATTTAAGGTAAGATCCTTAATAATACTTATGGTCTAAACTTTTTTCCAATCTAATTGAATTACCCCTTTATCCAAAGGTTTGTATTGAAGTTTTAGTGCATCCATAATCTATTTGGGCATCATTATGGTGTTGGTTCTAGAATCAATCATATAATTATGAAACAAATTGTTCCCCACAATGAGATTTAAATAAAATGGGGTGGGTTTTGTTTTACTTACCCCTAATTTGGAATTGATTAATGTAGATGGTGCATGGGGTTTCACATTCCTGCTAGCTTCTCTTACCTTACTTTGTGCTAGCTTCATAGCTGGGGTACTTCATGCAAGTTTCTCTTAGTATTCTAATGACTCTTACAATAGAGACTTATACTCAAGGATAGATAAGATATCCTAGAGAGAAACATTGTTTGGGGCCTTCTTCACCTACTCTACCACATTTAATGACCTTTGAGGTTAGGTTTCTAGGTCTTTTATCTTATTATATGATATTTTAACCTAATTTTGATATGTCAAGGGTGATGGTTAGGGTCCTAATTTTTTCCATATGTCACTTTAGGCCTTGAAAAATCTTCTTGGACCTTAGATAGTTTATTATTAGACCGAGTGTAGTAGTCTAATTAGAATTACAAGGCTTTCAACATGGTGATCTCATTTGCATAAACTACATCTTTGCCTTTCACCCAAGATAAAATCACATGTTCTAAGGCTATATCCTCTCTTACTCCAAGAACATCCATTGAATTTGATCCATCAGGATGACATTTTCAATGCTAGAGTAATGGTATCTATAAAGAGTTAAATTAGATATGATTCATTGTCTTCACAGCTCAACAACCTTTTATTGTAGATTACCTAGTGGGAAATTTTGAGGTATATGTTCATCATTAAATGGAAAACACCATGAATTTGAGTCATTCTCTAAGTTGTTTTGGACAACAACCAAATACTATCTATGAGTTTGTTAGGACCTTTTGAAAAAGGAGTAAGAATTGAGATGATTTGATTTGTAGGTTATGCCTGATGATTTTACCTCTACCCTCCTTAGTATTAGTTATGATGATACATCACTCTTCCACCTTGGTATATATTGTCACCAAATATTACACCATAGAATAGGGTGTTCAAACATCTTATAGATTTGGGAAACATGGGAATATTTCTAGGTATGTGGGTGTACCTACATTGAAATAAGCCTCTAGATTTAAGGGCTAGCTCCCTAGATGTATCTTGAAATGCTCTTATCTATACCAATTAATTAGTTATGTGGAAAAGAGTTATAATTTTTTTGAAATGAACCTACTCTAAAGGAGGTGATGCACTAAAATGTCTTCCATATGACCATCATACTTTCTTGCACTAAGAAACAAGGCACACAAACTAACTTCCAAGTCCTATGAATTCTAACATTACTATTTCAATATGGAGGTGAGATGCATGAGAGATATCTAAGGAAGCGAGACATAGGCTAGTTATAGACACTAAGGCTCGTTTTAAACTTAAAAGATAGGTTCTTACACTTGACAGCACTTCATATGACCCATTAGAATAGGAACTCTTGCACAAAAATGAAAGGATAAGGGAAGAAAGGATAAAGAAATATCACTTTGCATCACCATACATCACTTGCATACTTATAAAATTGTTTAAGAACTTAAAATTAGATTTTAATTAATTTTCAAAGGCAAAATATGACATCATTCTAGTAGGGATTCACCATACATGGAGTGGAACTATTTACAAAGGCCAAATTGGCCACAATTTATAGCTTAAAGGAAGCAAGAAAAAGGGGGCCTTAGTACTGGAAAGGAGAATCAATTAGTTAAAACATTTGAACCATAGTTGAAATTTCTTCTATAAATCATGTTCACTCAGACCTTTTGATTGATCCAAATCACTTTAATTGGTTGCACAGTTATATTATTCCTTCATTGATTCTCCCTGATTGTTGTAACAGTGGGTTCAAGTTATTTTAAGCTAGGCCCTGAAATCAATATAGTTACAACAATAAGATCCATCTATTATAATTTTGTCTTGTTTCTCAAATACTCCTAATTGGTTTGTCATGGCATGAAAAAGTGGATATAAGGGTCATTTTCATGTAGATAGTTCTGGTGATGAAGCCATTAGAGTCTATGTGTATGCCTTCATGACATCCTTCAAAATGATAGATCTTGTTCAATCCAAATCATGTTGTAACTCATCCCCATGTTCATAGGTCCATTATAGACAAAATAAAATAATACTATTGGTTTTATTATAGTCATTATATTGATGACACTCTACTTAATGCATGGTCCCTATTAGGTCCACATAGACCCATTCTGGCTTTGCTAGAATTGAGAATTCATATATGCATGGATATTGACTACATCACTATGTCCACTTCATGGTATTTGATAGAGATCCAATGGTGTTATGTGCCCTTTTAAATATTGTCCTAGTTTAACCTTAGTCATGTGTTTAATCTCTAAGGATTCTTTTAGCTTCTCAACCTTTAATTTCATTAGTCATTATATCTGACCCAGATCATTGACTCATTGACCCATCTTACACTATTGATCTCACTAGATATGAATGACCATGAGTCATTGATCTACCTTTGACTTATCAATATCTATCTAAGTTGGTGCCATTTGGTAGCCCCACATTTTTACTCAAGATTCATTATTATTTTTTTAACTTATGTGCTTATGCCACATGTCAATCACATATTGGTTTCAAGATCCTATTATCAATCTATCATCTTATGCACTTATGCCACATATAAATTATACATTAGTTTTAGGATCCTATTATTATTCTATAAACTTACATTTTTATTCCATGTGTTTGCCTCTTTATCTCCTTTATCTTTTGACTCATCATGTACCATCAAATCAATATGTACGATGTAACATGGACTGTTAGATCTACTAAGACCTACTATTTGAAATCCAATTGCTACTTCATGAGATAAAATTTGAAATATATACTCCCATCAAATGATGTTCACATGATAGTTATTGACATTCATGCAACTATAAAATTTAAGCTCAAAAGGATTTATTTTTCTTGAGCTTTATTTTGACATTTGCGTAGATGTCTTACTATGTTGGTTCATCTTTGAAGCTTCATAACTTGAGTTATAAATCTTGCATGGACTTGAAACTTTTAGAGGATGATCTTGACATGAAAAAGATCCATGGAAATATAATATTTTAGCTTTCATGGATTTTTGAGTGAAGATAAAAGATGTAAAAATGAGTTGGTTCATTCATTTTTTAATGATGTCCTAGATGGCCTGGCTCCTCAAACTCAACAACCTAAACTTTAAAGGCTTAGATCTTGATATAGAAGGTTCATCAAGATACAAATCCTATAGATAATTATATTACCACTAAGGACATTTATCGTGCATGGTTTAATGGTCACGTAAGGATTTATAATCATATTTATTAGTTTCAAAAGAAATTTTTTATAATCTAGTTCTTCATGATGTCTTGATGACGATCTGGTCCTTAAATTTGGCCAAGTCATTTTGATTAAATCCTTCAAGGTCCTAGTGAGTTTAAATGATATTGTTAATTTGGTCCACTTCCATGTTAATCAAGCTCATGAACACTATGATATTCTACCTGGATCAATTTTGAAGGCTTGGAAAATAATTTTCTTGATAGAATTCAATTCCATTAAAACTCAGCTTCAGTCATATTACCTCAAACATTTTTTCTTGATGGAAATATCTTTAGGACTTTGACAAGGACCCTTTAGTTTTGGACATTTTCCCTAAAATATTTGCCTTGTACCTTTTGTTTAAACTTTTTTTGTAGATATTTTATTATGGACAAAATTCCCAAAAGATTTGAGTCTTCAGTAAAATTGTCCTAGATATTTTTCCTGACACAAATGCACTTATATCCTTTTTCTATAGATAAAATGTTTAAAATAATTTTCTTTTTGATATTTTTGCTTAGCCACTATCCCCAAATGAATTAAGTTTATGGCTTTTTTATTTTAGATAGAATGTCTAAAATAATTTATACTTATCCTTTTGCCTTTCAGATAAATTCTCCAAAAGAATTCTACCTTTAATAAAATTATCTCAGATAATTTTCCCAAAAGAATTCTAACACTTAGCCAAAATAAACCTTGAAATATTTATTTGAGAGAATGTTGCCTTCAAAATTTTATTGCAGGCTTTGTGTGGAATGATTTCTCCAAAATAAATGTGTCCTCTAACACTTATCCAAAAGTTGAAATATTTACTAAGTGTAGACTAGGCTCTTCTAGAATCATTATTGTAACTTCTCATCACCATGAAAATCTACCACTTGCATAGATGACCCCTAAGACACTGAATGACACAAAGACTAAGCTAGACTATGACTAAAACTGGAATGGCATATGAAATGGCATCAAATTAATATTAATCATACCCTATGACATTATAAAAATCCCTTATACAAGATTTTGACTATAGGGGGTTGACCCATTTTGGCCTGAGGTAAAAATGGTCAACACGTTTGGTGATTTCCCAAGGGTAACATGCTTTCTATTCCATGAATATTTTTCTAATCCTATCCATTAGGCTATAGAGTCACATGTATAGTAGTTTTGTCATACAAATTGCCTAAACAATACATAAAACATAAGGAAAGATAGAAGAAACAACACATAAGACAAGAAACTAAGCAAAAACACACTTATGCTTCAAAATCACTTATGGAACACAACACAATAAGAAAAGGAACATACATCTAAACAAACTAACTCAAGCACTAACTAACCTGAGATGAAAACTTCCTCTAGGATCAAAGGTGAAGTTTGAAACCTCTCTTGTTTTATAACATGAAGGGTTAAATGAGACATGTAGCCTTTTGATCCCTAGACATTGATGCCTCCATCTTTTCCATGGTGTTTTCTAACTTCATTGGCATGATGTTCAATGAGAACCAACAGCTCCAAATAGGCTAGCTATGGAAATAAACTCTTCTTGCATCCCTATTATTGGTTACCAATTGTACACCATCATTTCTCGGCCTCACATGCCTAGAAAAAAGGGGAGGGGTGCAAGTCAATGGTGAGGAGCCACTTGAGATGTCATTGGAGCCAGGGAGTGCTCAACACCTTGAAATAACTAAATGGGGATAATGACTAAGAGGGGCTTTATAAAGGGGATGGTTAGTTCCCTATTGCTTTTGGCTCTGCCTAAACCAAGGTGAGAGGACCTATGAGGATAGCTCATTCTAATGAAGGGAATTTAAAACTTCAACCTTTATGGGGATTTTTAATTATGGAAGAGGGGATATGACCAAATCATAACTAGACTCACACACTCCACCTGAGAAGGGTTGTCACAAAAAATGCATGAATGCCTTATGTCATATGAGAGCTACTTAAGATAGATGAGAAAATGATTGTAATCTTCAATGTGGAGATTGTTGCTAAATGACAAGAAATAAATGAGGAATGTAGCATTAGGATTTTAAGAACACAAAATAAACACACTTTAGGTAAACAATGTATAATGCATCCATTTGGCAAGCATCACTTATGGTATGTGAGCTATATGATGTATGCAGGGTAGAATAGAGTAAGACAATGTTTATATGAATAGATTGATAAAAAGAGGTGGAGGGATAATAAATAAACATGGAGGGATTAAAATAATCATGATATCATCTTTATCAATAGATGCTTGTTAGATTCTAGAGATAGCTAGGAAAAAACTATGCACAGATGGTCCTTGAAGAATTACAAGCAACACTACAATTTACCCCTCAATAATTCTTTCCTATTGTATTCATGAGCCTAAGACTACCCTTAAAAATGATATCAATTCTTTATTCCCCCAAAATTTAAAATATAAAGGATCTTACATTCTGGTTACACCTTCTAAATGACTACCACAAAGAAACATATACTAGACAACCAATCTATTTAGATTGTAAAAAGAAACACTACACTTAAACAACAAGACAAAATGGAACCATGAACATATTTTATTCATTCACTAAGAAAGGATTGATTAAAATATATTTATTGAAAAATTGATATCATGAGACACTATAAAAAATGAATCTATAATAAGGGAACATCATGGATGATCTCTAAGCTTGTCAATGATTTTACAATTGAAATCGATTTGGCACCAAGGCATTACACATGGATGACTCTCCTAGTTATATATTCTATACTCAAATTTTAGCTAGCCTTTGTAAAGGGACAAACCCCCTTTACTTATATAATTTCATATCCATATCTGGCATATTATACAAAGCTACCCCAGCTAGAAGATTCCTTCACTGGCATGGGGTTGGATGCAATGAACTTGAATCCTCAAACTTGCAGTTGTGATCTCATGATGATGAAAGATATGATTCTCCACTAAAAAATAATATTTACAGTTATGTACACATAAAAGAAACTCACAAGGGACAAAATAAAACTTTTACCACTTGTACAAATAAATAAATATGCCCCTTTCTTAAACAAAACAAACCTTGAAAGGGGCGTGCCACTATCAGGCAAGGTAACACATTTTCCCAATGATAAAAAAGAGAAAGGCACAAAAAGGGATAAAAGGACAAGAAGAGAAAGGGAGGTATGGAATTATTTTATTTTTGGAAAGAAATTAAGGGCATCTAGTCATGATGTAGAATCCAAATTGATGACTGTGTCCATTGCCAGCTAGTTCTTGTATGTAAAAAACTTTGAAATCATAGTGGTAAGGATATTTCTATCCAAGTCCACTTGATACTTAAATTTTGAATTATATTCTTCTATCCAATTTGTGGTCTTTTGGATAACTCCCTATTTATTATGTACCAATGCCTCTAACTAGTCATAGGACTTTTCAAGTGATACTAATTCCCTTATCTTTTGGCTATTGAAGGCTCCATGGGGTTCACTGATGAGGTTCTTCAAGGCATCATCCACCAATTATTTTTTCAATTCCACTGCACCATCAAGATTCACCATTGATCTCATAGTGGCCTTAATTTCTGTCTTCACAATCTTGAGAGACTGCTCTTCTCCTTTTATATCAAAGGTACCATCCTTGAGCATGGCTAGCCTGTGCTTTACAACCAACTAGCATTCTCTAGGCATTTTAAGATCATCTAAAGAGATAATATTTTTTGATACTAAATCATCTTTGCCCATATCATATATATCATCTATTTTGGGCTTGATTGCCTCCCAACTCTTTATATCAACATCATATATAAATGTTAGGGAACTATACTCTCCTCATCTATCTATCTCATTATCAAGCCATTCCATGGTTAAATGGATGACTTCATTGGCTCAAGCTGTCAAGTCTTATTTATAATATTTTTTTTCCCATCCTATGGTCTTCAAATCATTTCCATAGGTGAAGTTTAATGATCCAAGGGAGATAAGGTGAGGGCCGAGAGCCTAGATGGCAACTAGAATCACTACCTAAGGCTCACTCAATAAATTTTGTAAGTACTAGATCGTAGCCTAGTTTTTTGACTTTAGCTCCTCCATGGTGGCTTTATATTTGTCCATTTTATGTGTCACCATGTCAACCAAAACTTTTGAAGTATGTTTTAATTCCTTCCTTGATGGCTTCCTAAAATTGTAACTGTAGATGGATTAGTTTTCTAGGTGAGCATTTTTTTTAGTGCATCTAGAGGAGGAATGGCTACTTCAACACTCCTTTCTCACTTGTCAATAAATGTCATTTAGGAATGCATTTTGGCCTTATTGGAGGCTTATATTTTTCTTTTTGAATAATTTTTGCTATGTCAATATCCCCTATCTTGCTCATCACATCCTTCTTTTCTTTCACTTATTTTATAACCCAAATAAGGGGCTTGGTCTAGAAACCTACCAAAGTTATTGAAATTGAGGATGGCCTTGTGGTAATGATTAGTGGTGCCAATGAGGAAAAAAATACATATAATTCCTCTAGCTTGGGAGTAGGACTCAAAACTAACTATTTTTTGTCCTCATCACTTTCCTATTTTTTCTTTTCTCCTTTTGGGACTAGTTCTACTCACTCCAAAATTTCAAAGCCAGAACTAGGATGGTGGGACTCCATGCATAATTTGTCAATGGATCTCACCTTTTATATGGGTTGGATGGAGGATACAACAATGGCTTATCTTCCCTTATTACTTTGGGCCACTATGTTCATAGAGTCTATGGTGACTTCATTATCACATTTGGGTGACTCTTCACCAATCATGGCCTTAGAACCTTTATTTTTCTCTAGGTCATACACCCTGATGGTGGGTATGATCCCTCAAGGGACTTTAATTTAAGTATCACTAACTTGGAGGCACCCTCCTTGGCACCTTTATTGACCTCTAAAGTTGTGGGGGTGATCATTTTCAAGCTTAATCCCTCATCTCCTCCTTTATCCTTTTCCTACTCTCCCACCATTTCACTATTGGTGGGTGACTGAATGTCATATTTAGGTTCACCCTGATCCCTTTCATCTGGCTTTAGGGTGTCTTCAACTTCACTAGATTTGTCCTTCTAGGTGATTGATAAATAATATTTTAGACAAATTTTTCTATCTCCAGGGAGTGGGGATCTTTTTCAATAGGGGCCTGAACATGGGTAGCTACCTCAGCTCTAACCTCCACAACATCATCAAAATATATAGGATCATTTAGAGCCTTAACCCTTTCCTCATCACCTTCACCTTCTTCTATTGTAGGTTCCCCTTATTTAGATTCTCCTTTAGTTGGGATCCTTTATGGGGAATGACGCTTCTCCCTATGGGTTATCTACCCATTTCTTACCTCAAGGGGAGTGAAGTTGCATTGTCTTTTCATTACTTTTTCTATCAGCCTTCCTTCATCTAAGTCCTCCCACTCACTTATATCCCTAACCCTCTATGTGTAAGAATTTTTATCTTCTCTTCTCTTTAGTGATAACTCTTTGGTGATTGGATCTTTGAAAACAACTATCCCCTATTTGGTCAGATACTTGATTAAAGGTTGGAGGGCCTATTTAACTCTCTTTTGCTTTTGTGGCTCCTTTCATTCCTTGCTTCCTCTCTTCCTTGAATATATTTTATGAGAAGGCTTGATTGCATCCTACTATGTAGGTAGGATAGTTAGGATTGATGCTTGACTGGCTATAGGGGGCTATTGAGATGACCAACACCATCAAAGCTTTCCCCCCTAAAATAAATAGCGGAGTGGCACTAGCTAGTGTGACCTTCCCCATGAAAATATTATCCTAATTCTTAACTACGCTCATTATTTTTTAGAAAGACAACCTAGCCTTAGTTTGTATTATGGCCATCTTCTTGACATCCACCAGTTTGGTGAAGTCAGTGTCTCCAAGCTTTCTTTTCCCCTTGCTTGATGTGGATGATGATGGGTCTAGAGAGTTACCACTATATGCAAGGAGGAAGGCATTTACTTACTTTACCAGTATTAACTATTGGAGGGAAATTATGTTACATGTCTTGAGGTTAATTCCATATTCCTTCAACCATCTAAAGTTTCTCCTCATTATCCACATCACTCATTGGGAAATGGAGTCATCTTCCTACATAGTGAATTATAGCTAAGCAATGGATTGGGATTCAATATTATCCCTATTGTATGCTAAGGAGAGTGTTATCTTGTCATCTACCATTCCTTCAGGATAGGAGTGATGTTTTAGGATATGACCTCCTACACTGTTAGCCTCATATATTCCCACTTTTAAACATCTTCCTCGGTGGTACAGTCAGACTAAAGGTCTTCATAGTGAGACTAATACAATATTACATTTATTTCCATGTTCACTAACCACTTGATGTTATAATTGGGTTAGTTTGGCATCTTATCAATTTTATACATGCTCATTTCCTGCTCCAACTCCTTTACTATAGCCATTGAGGGGCATGTTTAATACCCAATTTTAATAAAGAATTTGAAAGGGTTGTTGATATTTTTTGTGGCAATAATCTCATGTTGAGGAAGCATTTTCTAGCTCAGGTTCATGCTTGCCAATTTTTCATCCACATATCTTGGGATCTTCTGAGGTGCCCCCATGTAGCCAATAACCCTGATGTATGTGAGTGTTTTAAATTTAATGTATGTGGATCCATAATTTTTTATTACTTGCTTGTCCATAGTGGACATTCTATTTAGTCTCTGTAAGGGGTAAAATATGCTCATCATGGGGGTGAAAAAGTAGTTATGCACCTTGGAAAAACTATTCCTAGACCCCTCTAGGTTTTCCTTAGGATATATATCATAGATTCTCATTCCTACGGGGTTTCTGTTGAGTCCTTGGAAAACCCTATTGTGCACTAGGATATACATTAAATAGGAAGACATATAAAATGCACCTTTAAATTCCTCCTTAGAGAGGATGGTTGCTTGAAGGTACATCATTTGTGCATGTAAATTATCACTAAGGATGGTGGCCTAGTCAATCCTCTTTTTCCCTTCTAGCACATTAAGCATGATCAAAAACATTCATGTCTCAAACTTCTTAATAGTGGGTATCCCATAAATTCTAATAACCGTGGCTATAACATACTAAAGTAGATCATTAAATTATGCTAATTTAAAGTTATTTAACATCCTTGAGACTTTGATTCTCTTCTTGGTTAGCCAACATGAGTCCATGACTTCCCATATGGCTCTCTCATCTCTATCAATGTATTAATGGAATTCCTCAATGCTAAGTGTGATACTTTTTGATTAAGGGGGAATGTTGAGCATGGTATTGAGGGATTCAAGAGTAAAGGATCATACCACTAAATGACTATCATCAATAATAGTTTAGGTATCTCATTGATATGCTCAAACACATGCTATGATGAACTCTAGGTATGGAGCAGCCAAGGGGAACATTGTTTCTAGTGTAATGTAGCTTATGATAACACTGATAGCTACTTATGGGGGTTGGGTTTTTACAAGACATTCAATAGGGCCCTAAAATATAAATCTATGACATTAGTGTCCTTGATTGAGTCCAACATTGATATGATGTTTCCCTTGGATGTTGTTGAAGAAGTTGTCATCTTTTTTCATGTCTCTCATTACTGTATTAACCTAGAAATAAACTTATTTACACTAAAATACTTCTCAACTAAGCTCTCAATTTCCTCTCAAAACACAATACAATAAGGTTTCCAAACACTTATTGGTATTAGTGAAAGCTACACATAGGTGGAATGGAGATCTTTTGAGACCCGTACTCTGATTCACTATATTCACTTTGTTCTTCACTCTAGCACACTTAGTCACTTGGAAGCATAAATATTCAAATCTAAATGCAAAGGGTGAGTTCAAATGAAAAATAACACTTAATTATAATCCCTTGCATTTTATAATTAGGGTTACCATTAATTCTCTAAGATGAGGTGTCTAATCAGCACCTACCCCATTAATTACTTGAGCCTCATTTAAAAAATAGATGGAAAATAGAAAGCCTTCCCTTGTCTTCTAATTGACCTTCATTTTATAATACATGACAAAATATGAGTGAATCATATATATTTAAAACATTATTTTTATGCTCTTAGGGACTTTTGCAAATTTTTACTTGTTATCACCCTCTGGTGCTATGGGATAAGAAGTCTCGAGTCCCTGTTGATACCAAGGACACTAATTGCAATTATCCTTCTTTTGCAAAAAACTAGGCATTCAGACCTTTGAGGACCCTTTGGAAAATTTCCATAAAAGGAAGTGAGACAATCTCCAAAAAGATCTCAAAGCTGAAAAACACCCAAGCACCTCCATGTGGCATAAATATTCTTTATACAATCAGACATCTGGGTCTTAGGGATTTTAAGCACCATGCCCACAAAAAAGGTAAGTGTGTAATTATTCAAAAAGGCCCAAAATTTCTAAGGGCTCAAAAATACCATGTATCCAAATCAAAAATGAAGCTAGGGTCACAACCACTTTCACCCTTTATACCAACTTTCTTCAAAAGGGGAGAAGTGCAAAACCATTCCATCTCCTGAATCTTACTCTTGGGGGTCCCTTGATTCAAATACATATTTTTCATTCAATTCATCAAACTAATCCTCACCTTAATCACCACAACACTTAAGTGTATCCTATTACTTTTATTTGGGACACTGACATATCTCCTCTCCTGAGTGTGAAAGATCTAAGCTTGGAAAAAGACTTTCTTACACCCTATTTTGTTCACTGTATATTCTCATGCCATAATATGTTTTCTCAATACATTACAATTCTTCAATCTCTCTTAATCCTTTCTAGGGTATTTTCCATCTTTGATAAACATCCCTTTAGACTTGTCTAATCAAGATAGTAGACATGATTTCTTGAACTACATGTCCCAACCTCTCCTCTTCACAAGGTAAGGTAAGAAACTAAAAAATTGAAGCTCACTTAGCTTGAGCACTAGGAATTCATCATAAAAAGACCCAAATTACTCAATCATAATTTTAGACACTAACATAAGCTCCTACTCAGGGACGGGTACCCCCAAAAGGTACATAAAGAACATGAGACTGTTTGCCTATCCTTTGGGATATGGAGTCAGTAAGAAACATACCATGTGTAAATCACTATTTTAATAAGGCAACCAATCAAATGAAAAGGATACAAATAGATAAAAATACAACATAATCATAGGGACCATAAGAGAGATAATTATATATAGATGTATAGGGGCAAACAGAGGTTTAATCTAAGAAATGCTTGAGATGTCTACCATTTATTGGTAGTTCCAAAATATCCCCAATAATATCTCTAAGATATAAGGTATGATTCCTTATTTTAAATTTGATGGTGTAGGGACCCATCCAAAGGGAATCAAATTTTCCATACTTTCCTTTGTCCTCATGTCTATTATCCTAGAGTAGAACTAGATCACCAACCTAAAAAGTTAATGAAGTAAATTTTATATCAAAGATCCTTTTTAGATTCTCCTTAAACATTATGTTCTTTTTATGATCCTACCTCTTATATTCATCAAGTTTAATGATCTGGTCAATTCTTCCTTCATAATGGATTATTTTTTTCCTACCTCAATCATTTGTCACATAAACTAGTACATAGGTAATTGTAGATTCAAAGACAAAATAGCTTGGGTCCCATACATGAGCTCAAATGGGCTCTTTCCATTAGATCTCTTTGGAGTCAATTTATTTTCCCAAATAGAAAACTTCAACTACTCACCCCATTTTATTTTATTGTCAACCAAAGTCCTCTTGATAATTTTCAATAGGTTTTTATTATTGGACTCTTCTTATCCATTTCCTTATATATTATGGTTAGATTCATATTCTAAGGTAGTCTTATAATATTCACATAATGAATTCAACTATTTATCTTTAAATCACATAGCATTATCACATACAATCTTGACTAGTACTCTGAATCAATAAATGATATTGTTCAATAAGAAACTATGACTACCTAGTAGGTTGATCTCTTGGTAGGAATTGCTTTAACCAATTTCACAAATTAATCAATGGCCACTAGGATCCATTTATGCTAGTGCTTGAGGCATTTAATATTTCATCCATAAAATTCATCCCTTATTTTTTGAAAGGTCCCTCAATAGAGACTGGTTGTAGGGGAAGTGATCTAGATGCCTTCATTCTCCCAGAGAACCAATAACTTTCTTCACATTTTATAACCCAAATAATTACATCTTTGAATAATGTAGGACACCAATATTCAGCCCTCAAGATCTTGTGTGTAGTGACCTTTGGGATGAAATGGCTGTCATGCATACCACTATGCAATTCTACAATTATTAGAGAAACCTCACTTTCCACTAAATATCTTAGGAGAACACCATCCAAGTTTCTCCATGTGAGGTCATCCTAAAATAGAATATACTTCTGGGACACCAAATTTAATGTCCTTATTTTATTCTTCTCTAGATGAGGAGGACAACTCAGAGACTTTAGGTAATGCACTATGTCTCTATACCATGGGGATCTGTTATATGTTGGTCCACAATTATCCACCATTATTTTTGCATTATTCACCTCCACAGCTTCTAAATTTACCTTGATAATCAAATTCACCAAACCCATACCCCTAATGATCTTAGTGGTCTGTATCTTTAGGTCATATTCTTGTAGTTTATTGACCCATCATCACCTCTTATCAGTTGAGTAAATATGTACTTCACCATAGTGTGAGAGACATAGGCAATAATCTTTGAACTCAGAGTGTAAGACCTAAATTATTTGATATGTTTCAAAAGAGTAAAGGGTTTCTTTTCCATTATGGTATATCTAACCTCAAATCCTTAAAGTGCCTTGCTGAAAAAGGCAATTGGCTACTCATGACCTTCATCATTCTTTTGTAGCAGTACTATAGCAATGGTATGCATAGAGGCAAATGAAAAGACTTGGAACTCTTTTCTGTAGTCTAGGCTAATAAACACTAAGGCCATTCTCAAGGATACCTTGATGTCTTGAAAAGATAAAGTATAATTTTCCTTCCACTTTATATTTTGATCCTTCTTCAACATTGAAGTGATTGGCAAAGTAATCTCTATAAAATTGGAAACAAACCATCTAATAAAATTAATGTTGCTGAAGAAAGATTGAATATCTTTCTTGGTTTTTGGGATGGGTACTTTGTCGATGGCCTCTAGCCTCTTAGGGTCTATCATAACACCTTGTTAGGACATAATGTGTCCCAATCACTTTTCTCTTCATACTCCAAAATGGCATTTCTTAGGGTTCAAGGAGATTCTAAAATCCTAGCATCTGATAAGTAACTATTTCAAATAGACTAGGTAGTCACTCCTCTTTTCAAAATACATAGTGACATCATCTTGGTAGATAGCAATGAATTGGTCAATCAATCTAGCAAAGGCTACATCTAATGCTCTCTAAAAAGTGGCACATACATTCATCAAACCAAAAGGCATTCAGACATATATTTAAGTGCCCCATGAGGTGGTGAAATTGGTCTTAGCCCTATTTGACTCTATGACCATCACCTGGTTGTATCCAAAAAAACCATCTAGGGTTGACAATAGATCTGATCTAGTGATATATTAAAGCATGCTATCCATGTTAAGTAATGGATAATTATATTTCAAATATGCCTTGTTCAAATTTCATAAATCTACATAGAGCTAAATGTCTCCATTTTTATTTCTAATGGGGATAAGGTTGGCCACCCATGATGAATATTTGATAGGTTAAATGATCCCACCATCTCTTAATTTATTCAACTTTTCATACATTTTGGTGGCTAAGATGGGGTTGATCGGCCTTTGTTTCTAGTAGAATGGATTTGCATTGGGATGTAGGGGGATAACATGTTGAAATAAATCCCCTCTATAAGCCTTTAACTCTACATAATACCACACCAAGTAATCCTTGTATTTCTTTAATAGGGTGATGAATGATTCTTTTTCATCTTTATTTAAGTGAACACTAAGATAGATCTTCCTTGGATTCTTTGGTGTCCCATTATTAATCTCAGTCACTTCTCTTGATATAAAAGTGTTTCTATATTTAATTCAATTAGATCCATCAAAGGATACTTCAATACTAACTAATCCCTTGAGGATGGTGTTAGTTTTAAGCTAGATTATTTCTTTCCCATATAAGGTTTCCTTCCCATCACAAATATGGATCATATAATCCCAGTCTATGATAGTTCCCTCAAATTCCTTTGTGTAGCATAGAAACATTTTATGGGGTCATCATCATCAAAGACTTACCAATGATTAATATTATCTGGAATAGAGAGCCTTACCAATGTTTCAACTTGATATTCACAAGCAACATTTCTAGGCTCAATCTTGAATTTTATAGCTCTCTTAGTGAGCACATCTACCAAATGATTAAGCTTTCAGGCATGGTACTAGATGTTGAAAGCATCAAACCATTCTAAATAGTCTGAGACAACATTTTGATACTACTTTAACCTCTTCTACTTCATGGTGTAAACAAATTGAACCTATTTAACCACTAACTCAGAGTCACCCTTTACTAACAAACTTTTGAATCCATACTCATGGGAGATTTGGAGGCCTATCAAAAGTGCTTCATATTATGCAATATTTTTTTGTGCACTCAAAGGCCAACTAAAAGGAAAACTTAAAAATTTGGCCCGCAAGAGTATAGAAAATAACTATGGCCACATTTCCAATATTGGAACATGCTTGATCAAAATGCATAATCTATATGGAGTCTTCATCTTGGATACTAGCCTTAGGGGGCATCTTTATAAACTCAACATTTCCCTCAAAGCTCTTGATATCTATGTCTACATACAACACTTCATCTAGATAGTAATTGGGATCTTCTAAGATATGAAGCATTTGTGGTTCCTAATTTAGGTGAGCCATTTTCCCATCCAAACGTACTATGGCATAAGAAAAATCCATCTAAACACTATCACTAATGCTAACAGCCCACTTCCTAGAGAGAAACATACCCCACTTAGGTGGACAGTCTATAACAATTACATCCATGCTCAAGAACTTTTTGAGGTATTGTATAAGCTATAACACCAACCCTTTTAACATGCCAATAATAGGCACTTCTCTATAATCCATGACAAGGCATCATCCATACACTGTATGTATTCTTATGGATAATTCATTTAGTACATCTAACAGCATGATGTTAAGGATGTGCTATAATCAAACATGAAACTATGGATGATCAATCCACTAATAATCAAGTTGGTATAGAATGGGTTGACATCCATTTGGCTTTCTACCAGTGTCATTCCCAAGTACACTTCCAAGTGCTACTTAGAATATTCTAAAGAATTCTTCTTTTCTCTAGGGAGTATGTGGGGAGGCTCTGCATCAATAGTTTCATTAGAAGTGACCTTTTCTATGAACCTTAAATAGTCAAAAGCTCTCTTTCTATGCTCTGAGATCTTAAGTAGATCCATAAAAGGTATTGTGACCTTAAGCTGACTTAGTACATAGGCAATGTCATAAACATTGTATTTGGGTAGTAGAGTATTGGCAAGTAAACTTATGGCATTCTCACTCAGAATATACCCTTTTAGTGTTAAAGGTACAGAAACAAGAGGGCCAATACTTTTCACTTCACTCTTCAAAGGAGGCTTCCTAGGATCATCCTTCTTAGGAATTTTAGATATAAAAGGGGTTCAATTTTTGGCCCGGGCACCTCTTGATTTAGTGTGATAAGGTCTAGGACTGGGCTTAGCAAGATTTTGGAACTCCGTAGTTTTAGTGGTTATTTTTTCTTTGGTATCTACCATGGGAGTAAGAATACCTTCATCTTTTGGGGGAGTATTCTGATCCTTATTTCTCTTATTATATTCCTTTTCTTGGGAAATTGCAACATTAATCATCAACTATCATCCTCAATTGATGGGGGAGAGTCCCCATACTTCTCTTTCATCATTGATCTTAGGAACTCAAAATCATGAACTGGCAACTCATATTCATGCAAACTCCTCAACACCTTACTAAACCATGAATTGAAGTCCTTCACACATTTATTAGGGTTATTTTTGAGGTTATCAAACTTGGAAAGCATGAATCAGGGGTCTATACTCTCACCAAACTATATCTTGAATGCATCAATCATTGCTTGCCAAGTATCTATAGATCTATCAGGGAGGGACTTGAACCACTCTTGAGCCTCATCCTTAAGTGTGTTAAATAAAATATTTATACACACATCCTCTAATTCAATATCATAGTCTTCAATAACATTTAAAATGGATTTCAAATGTTACTCCCTAGATACCACATTATTTCTGTAGAACTTAGGTAGGACATTTCTAATCTTGACAGGGACCTCATTGGGAAAATTGGGCATACTAGTGAAATTTATGGGTCTAAATCTTGCTATTATGAATGGTCTATGTTGATTACCCAAATCTTGATCATCATCTCCATCATTTTCATTATCTACATTAAACATTATCCTTCTTAAGTAATGGTCTCCCATTTCTAAATCAGATGATGAAGGTGAACCAGGGGGAAGTTGAGAGTGAACATTATTCAGAGAAATAGAAAGAGGGGAAATGCTTCTTTGGGGAGAGGGATCTTGATTTGCAAGAAGTTTAGAACTATCTGAATCACTTTAGTACCCTTTAATTAATGGGATGTTAGAGAACAAGGGGTGCATGTGAAGAGAAAACAACTAATCAAGTCCTACTTGATAACCTAAGCCCTGACCCAAAATAGGTTTCCAAACTTGTCTTCTTCTAGATGGAACTTTTAATTAGGAACAAGCTCTTTTAAAGGATTCTTTCAGAAAGAAGATCTAGTACCCTCAAATTTTGTAGAGCTAAAGAGAAGGTTTAGATACAAATAAAGGCACAAATAATAGGCACTATTTCTTTAAACTTGTGATAGAATAAAGTCACCACTAGAAAGAAGGCTTCTAGACCAAAAAAAATAGGCACAACTACAAAGAGATGATAGTTTTTACATATTGATAACACTCTTCAAAGATGTTAAATAGATTTCCAAAAATAAGGGTATATGTTCTAAAGATAATTACAAGATTACCAATAGAATTTAGGTGATCAACTCAACTTGGAAATAGGGTGATCAATGACAGATATATGAGAAAATGACTAAAATATTTGATGTGGAGATTATTGATAAATGACAAGAAATAAATTAGGAATGCATAATTAGGATTTTGAGCACATAAAACAAACACACTTTAGGTCAATAATGTATAATACATCTGTTGGGTAAGCAACACTTATGGTATGCAAGTTATATGTTGTATGCAAGGTATAACCGGGTAGGATAATGTTTATATGAATATATTGATAAAAATATGTGGAGAGATAATAACTAAACATGGAGGGATTCACATAATCATTATATCATCTTTATCAATAGATGTTTTCTTGATTCTAGAGATAGTTAGGAAGAAACTATACACAAATGGTCCTTGAAGAATTACAAGAAACACTACAAGTTACCCCTCAATAATTCTTTGCTTTTATATTTGTGAGACTAGAAATACCCTTAAAAATTATATCAATGCTTTATTCCCCTAAAATTTAAAACAATAAGGATCTGTCATCCTAGTTTTACCTTCTAAATGACTACCACAAAGAAACATACACTAGATAACCAATCTATTTAGCTTGCAAAAAGAAATACCACACTTAAACAACAAGATAAAATGGAAACCATGAACATATTCTATTAATTCACTAATAAAGTATCAATTACAATATGTTTATTGAAAAATCATTATCATGAGACACTATGCAGAATGACTCTGTAACAAGGGAACATCATGGATGATCTCAAAGCTTTCTAATGATTTTACAACCAAAATTGATTTAGCATCAGGGCACTACATAGGGATGACTCTCTAAGATATATCTTCTTATCTAAACTTTGTAATAGGATATAACCCCTTTACTTATATCATTTCATAGCCATACTTGGAATATTCTATAAAGATACCCCAGCTGGAAGATTCCTTCATGGGCTTGGGGTTGGTTGTAATGAACTCAATTCCTCAGACTTGTAGTTTTTCTCTCATGATGATGAAATATATGATTCTTCACTACAAAAAATATTTAAATTTATGTACACATAAAATAAACTCACAAGGGACAAAACAAAACCTTGTCCACTTGTGAAAAGAAATAAAGACATCCCTTTCTTAAACAAAACAAACCCTTAAAGGAATGTGACACTAGTGGGCAAGGTACAATGGTTTCCCAAGAGGAAAAGAGAAAAAGGAAAAAAGGGTGAAAATGACAAGAAGAGGAAGGGAGGTATGGAATTATTTTATTTTGGGAAATAAATCAGAGGCATCCAATCATGATGCAAAATTCACATTGATGACTGTGTCCTTCACCATCTTGTTCTTGTATGTAAAAAACTTTGCAATCATAATGGTGAGAAATATAGGCCTACTTGATACTTGAATTTAGAATTATATTTTTCTATCTAGCTGGTGGCCTCTAGAACACTCCTTTTTTCTTATGTACCAATGCCTCTAACTCGTCATAGGACTTTTTAAGTGATACTAGGTCCCTTATCTTTTAGATATTGAAGGATCAATGGGGTACATTAATGAGGTTTCTCAAAGCATCCTCTACCAATTCTTTTATCAAGTCCACTACAATATGAAGCTTCATCATTGATCTTAGAATGGCCTCAATTTCTATCCTCATAGTCTTGAGAGATTGTTCTTTTCCTTTTATATCAAAGACACCATCCTTTAGCATGGCTAGCCTATGCTTTATGACCAATTGGTAATCTTTGGGAATTTTAAGATCATCTGAAGAAACAATATTTTTTGATACTAAAGCATCTTTTCCCATATTACATATCTCATCTATTTTGGTCTTGATTGCCTCCAAAATCTTGATATCAACATCATATAAAAATGCCAGGGAGCTACACTCTCCTCATCTATTTGTCTCATTATCAATCCATTCCATGGATGTATGGATGACTTCCTTGGCTTGGGATGTTAATTCCTATTACTAATCTTTTGTTTCCCATCCTTTGGTCTTCAAATATTTAGCACATGTTAAGTATAGTGATCCAAGGGAGATAAGGGAAGGGTCAGGAGCTTGGATGGAAGTTGGAGTCACTGCTTGAGGCTTACTCAATAACTTTTGCTAGTAATAGATCATAGCCTGGTTTTCTACCTTTAGATCTTCCATGGTGGATTTATCCTTGTCCATTCTATGTGTCACCATGTCAGCCAGGACTTATGAAGTATGTTTCAATTCCTTCCTTGATGGCTTCTTGAGATTGTAACTATATATGGAGTAGCTTTCTAGGGGAGCATTTTTTTAAGTGCATCTAGAGGAGGAATGGCTAATTCAACACTCCTTTCCCACTTTTCAGTGAATGTCATTTAGGCATGCATTTTGAAATTCTTTTGGGGATTATAATTTTATGGGGAGGACCTCTCAAGGG
Source organism: Torreya grandis (assembly GCA_037957365.1). NCBI lineage: Eukaryota > Viridiplantae > Streptophyta > Pinopsida > Cupressales > Taxaceae > Torreya > Torreya grandis. The sequence goes on along the minus strand of JARHVA010005981.1, from coordinate 107,216 downwards.
ACTTAAAATGAATTAGCTCTCTTGGGGACACCCTCCTTGGCACCTTTATTGACCTCTAAAGTTATGGGGGTGCCCATTTATATGCTTGATCCCTCATCTCCTCTATTCTTTTCTTGCTCTCCCACATTTGCACTAATAGTGGGGGACTAAATGTCATCTCCAAGTTCACCCCAATCCCTATCATCTATCTTTGGGGTGTCTTTAAATTCATTGGCTTTGTCCTACCTAGGTGATTGAGAAATAACATTCTAGACAAATGCCTCTATCTCCAAGGAGTGGGGCTCCTTTTCAATAGGGACCTCAACTTGGGTAATTGCCTTAGCTCCAACCTCCACAACATCATCAAAATATAAAGGATAATCTAGATCCTTGACCCCTTTCTCATCACCTTTACCTTCTTTTATTTTAGGCTCCCCCTCTTTAGATGTACCTTTCATTGCAATCCTTGATGGGGAATGATGCTTCTCCATATGGGTTCTCTACCCAATTATTATCTTAGGGGGAGTGAAGGCATGTTATTTTTTCATTGCTTATACTATTGGCCTTCCTTTATTTGAGTCATCCCCCTCAATCATATCCCTAACCCTTTTCATGTGATAATCTTGATCTTCTCTTCTCTTCAGTGGGAAATCTTTCGTGATCAAGTCTTCAAAAAAACTATCCTTTGCTTGGTCAAAGACTTGATTAAAGGTTGGAAGGCATTCTTAACTCTTTTTTACTTTGGTGGATCTTCTTATTCCTCACCTCCTCTCTTCATTAAATATATTTTTATATAAGGATCAACTATAAATTATTGTGTAGGTGGGATAGTTAGGATTGATGCTTAACTAGCCATAGGGGGCTATTGAGATGGCCAGCACCATCAAAGTTTCCCTCCTTGAAATTGATATGGGAGTGGAACTAGCCAGTGTGACATAGACTATGAGAATATTTATTTTTGAGAAAGATAACCCAACCTTAGACTGTACCATATTCATTTTCTTAACATCCACTATTTTGGTGAAGTCAATGTCTCTGAGATTTTTTTCCCCCTTGGTTGTTGTAGATGATGATAGGGTCAGAGGGTCACCACTATATGTAGAGAAGAAGGAATTTAATTCATTTACCATTCTTAACTCTTGGAGCATAGGGTTTTTATATGTCCCAGGGTTGATTCCATTTTCTTTCAACCATTTGAAGGTTCTCCTCATTATCCACGTCGCTCACCAGGGGATGGATTCATCTTCCTGCATAGTGAAGTTTGGTTGAGTGATGGACTAGGATTTAATATTATCCTTGTATGCTGAGGAGAGTATCATCTTTTCATCTACCATGTCCTTGGGTATAGGAGTCATGTTGTAGGATATGACCTCCTACACTATTAGCCTCATATATTTTCACTTTTGAACATCTTCCTCAGTGGTGTAGTTAGACCAAAGGTGTTCATAGTGAGACTGATGTAATATTACATTTATTTCCATGTTCACCAACCACCTAATGTTATAATTGGATTGGGGTGGCATATTATCAAATTTATACATACTCATTTTTTGCTCTAACCCCTTTGCCTTGGCCACTAAGGGGCATATGTAATACCCAATTTTTCATAGAGAATTTGAAAGGGTTATTAATCTTTTTGGTAGCAATCTTATCATACAGAGGCACCATTTGCTATCTTAGCTCCATGACTTCCAATTTGTCATCCATATATCTTGGGAGCTTTTGAGGTGCCCCCATGTAGCCACTAACCCTAATGTATGTGAATGTCTAAAATTAAATGTATGTGGCCCCATATTTTTCTATTACTTACTTGGCCAAAGTGGAAATTCTATTTAGGCTCTATAAGGAGTAAAATACACTCATCATGGGAGTGAAAAATAAATTATGCACCTTGAAAAATCTATTCTTAAACCCCTCCAAGGTTACCTCAAGATATATCTCATAGATTCTCATCCCTGAGGGGTTCCTGGTAAGTCCCTAAAAAACCTTGTTGTGCACCAGGATATACATTAAGTAGGAAGACATATAAAATGTACCTTTAAATTACTCCTTGGAGAGGATGGCCACTTAAATGTAATTCATTTGTGTGTGAAAATTATCATTGAGTATGGTGTCCCAGTCAATCCTCCTTTTCCCTTCTAGCACATAGAGCATGATCAAAAACATCCATGTCTCAAACTTCTTGATAGTGGGTATCCCATAAATTATAGTGGCCATGGCTATAATATACTGCGGTATCTTATTGAATTCTACCAATTTCAATTTTGTTGACATCCTTGAGACCTTTGGTTCTCTTCTTGTCCAACCAACATGAGTTCATGACTTCTTAGATGGTTGTCTTGCTTCTATCAGTATATTGTTGGCATTCCTCAACATTGAGTGAGATACTTTTTAGTTAAGGGGGAATGTTTAGCATGGTGTTGAGGGATTTAGGATTAAAGGAGCATACAACTAAATTATTACCATCAATGATAGTTTTGGTATCTGGTTGATATGCTCAAGCACATGCTATGATGAACACTAGGTATGTAGTAGCCAGGGGGAACAGTACTTCTAATGTAATGTAGCTTATGCCAACTTTAGAAATTGCTTGTGGGGGGTTGGGGTTTTGTAATACATTCAATAGGGACCCAAAATCCAAATCCATGACATCAATGTCCTTAATTAAGTTTAACACTAATATGATGTTTCCCTTGGATGTTGTTGAAGAAGTTGCCATCTTTTTTCAATTCTCTTGTTACTATATTAACTTAGAAATAAAATTATTTGCACTAAAAGTCTTCTCAACTAAACTCTCAATTTACTCTTGAAACACAATATAACAAGGTTACCAAACACTTACTAGTATTAGTGAAAGCTACACATAGGTGTAAATGGAGAATTTTTGAGACTCATATCCTAATTCACTATATTCACTTTATTCTTCACTTTGGCACACTTAGTCACTTAGAAGCATAAATCTTTGGCTTTAAATGTAAAGAGTTAGTTCAAATGAAAAATAAAACTTAATTATAATCCCTTACATTTTATAATTAAGGTTACCATTAGTGCTCCAAGATGAGGTGGCTAATCTGCACCACCCCATTAATTACTTGAGCCTCATTTGAAAAATAGAGGGAAAACATAAAGCCTTCCCTTGTGTGCCAAGTGACCTTAATTTTATAATACATGGAAAAATATGAGTGAATCATAGATTTAAAACATTATTTTTGAGCTCTTAGGGACTTTCACACCTTTTAACTTGTTATGACCCTCTAGTGCTATGGGACATGAAGTCTCAAGTCCCCATTAATACCAAGGACACTACTTGTAATGATCCTTCTTTTGAAAAAAACTAGGTGTTCAGGCCTTTAGCGACCCTTTGAAAAATGTCCATAAAAGGAAGCGAGGTAATCTCCAAAAAGGGTCCCAAAACTAAAAAACACCTAAGCACATCCAATGGCACAAATATTCTTTATACAATCAGACATCCAAGCCCTGGGGATTTTAATCATTGTGCCCACTAAAACGGTAAGTGGGGAAATTCTTCAAAGAGGCCCAAAATGTTTAAGGGCCCAAAACTCTACCACGTGTCTGAATCAAAAATGAATTTGGGGTCATAACCACTTATCCCTTTATACCAACTTTATTCAAAAGGGGAGAAGTGCAAAATCTTTCCATCCCTTGAATCTTACTCCTAGGGGTCCCTTGAGTCAAATACATATTTTTCATTTGATTCATCAAACTACTCCTTACCTTAATCACTAAAAAACATAATTTTAGCTTGTTACTTTTATTTGGTACACCAACATATCTCCTCTCCCAAGCACGAAGGATCCAATATTAGAAAAAGACTTGGTTACACCCTCATTTTTTCACTATAGATTTTTGTGCCATAGGATCTTTGCTCCACACACTGTAACTCTTCAATCTCTCCTGAGCCTTTTTAGGGTATTTTCCATCTTTGATAGACATCCCTCTAGAATCATCTAATAAAGATAGTAGACATGATTTCTAAAACTACATGTCCCAACCTCTCCTCTTAATAAGGGAAGGAAACTAAAACATTGAAGCTCACTTAGCTCAATCACTAGGAATTCATCATACAAAGACCCAAATTAATCTAGCATAATTATGGGAACTAACACCTATAGCTACAACTTTCTTGTATAGATCTTTAGTTATGACCTTAAATGGTGTTTGAATAAGTCTTTCCTTTTTGGTTTCTATAATGTCCTTAATAAGATTAGGTTTCTCCCTAGATTTAAGTTCTTCAGGCTCATCAAGGAGCTCTGAATAGTCCACCCAATGTTTTTCATTGTCCTCCATATAAAACATTTTACCCACATTTTCAATTATTTGGCCCTTAATATACAATTATGAAAATATGAAAATCCTCTTAACCTTGATTTTCTCTTTGACAAATTGTATTGATGTTTTGAACCATCAAGATCTTCTTCTTCATGATCCAATACCTTTAGATATGGCTCAATATTAGGTAGGTCTCTTGACTATTCTTGAGGTGAAATAACTTCCACCTTGACCTCATTTTATATGTCTATAATCTCATAGACATTAGCATCATTATATTTCTTTATGAAAACAAATTCTTAAAAAATAGACTTACCTTAATATTTATTCTTGATGGAATACTTGTCCACATGATCCTACTTATTAGACTCATCAACCAACTCAACATCAAATATGCAATCTTTTGGAAAAGGAAGAGACTTACCCAACTTTTCAAACTCTTTGCATATGGCATTGGGATTTTTCCATAGTTCCTCTTCATTCACAACATGAGACCTTTCACCATGTTTATTGAGATAATAATCAACATACTTGTTAGAGTAATTATCCAAATCAGATGTAGACTTGTTGGGAAGAGGAGTAACCTTACTGATCTGATCAAACTCATGACATATGAAATCAAAAAAATTCCACAAGTCATTTTCATTCACCTCATGAGTGTCATCTTTAAGAGCCATTTCATTTTCACCCTCTTCCTTGGTAATTAGAGGTGTTGGTAATCATTCTTCATGTGTATAAGACACTCCTAAATTAGTTTCCTTGACAAAATCATGAGGATCATGCTCATAAGTATTAGTTCCATATTCATCAATAAGCAAATCTCAAATACCCTCAAGCTTGGGAGAAGTGCCATCATCTACAATAGAGTGATTTTTTATGGGCCACACAATTTAGATTGGAACTTTTCTTAATGTAAGTCTCAATATGAGACTTCATAAGGGGTTGTGTCCTAATTGTCACCTTGGCCCCATTCCTTGTTCTAAAGGACAAGAAAGACTAGTCAGCTAAGAGGTGGCCACCTATCTTGGCTATGAAGTCACTTGATAGGTAGATTTCAAAGTGGGTTAGGAGATCAACCATAACTATGTCTTTCAAGATAAGCAAACTAGAAAAATCATGAAAGAAAAATTTCAAGAATTTTATTAGTCCCACTATCTTGGTAGGTGTACCATATAATTAAAGGACTCCTTTTCGATGTTTCTCATATTTTAGGCCCAACTTGTTACCTACAACTTTGGGCATTATAGAAGTGGAAGCCCCATTATCGACTATGCAATTATGTACTAACTTGTCACCTATAATGAGGGTGAGGTAAAATGGTGGAGGTTTATCAACCCTAATGGATGGTTCAACAATGGTACTAGGATAATTTGTAAGAGAAACATGGCCATGACTTTGATTTGAAGGTGAGACACTAGCAGGGATACCAGAGAACTACTTTTATAGGAGTTCTTTTTAACCAGGCATATGAATAACATCCCAAAGAGAAATGGATATTTTAGTGTTATTCAAAGAATCTAAAATGTTTAAATAATCCATAAATAATTTCTCTTGGGCTCTTTTAGGTATAAAATTACTTGGAACTTGATGGATAGGAGTAGACCTTACCTTATTTTGACTTGATGGATATGTAGAAGTTTTTGGAATAGTCACACCTAAATCTATGTCTTATTTCCTTATAGGAGGATTGGATGAGCCTATGGGTGTGATAATACCACCTCCTAGAGCCTTTCTCTTTACCCTTGTATTATCTACAACAAAGGCTCCTTGATTTAGAACAAAGTGTCTTCAACCAAAAAATTGGTGAAGATCTCTCCTCGAGGTTACCAATCCTCATTAACTTGCATCATCACTTCATCCTCAATTGATAAGAGGGGATTAACTACTCTTTGAGCCACAAAAAATTACTCTCCATTCTCATTGACATCCATGAATTAGTTTCACTTCTAATATTATCCCTACACTAAATTGCTATGAATATGTACCTCCTCTCTTACATTGGTGGTAGAGTTAGGACTGTATACATTGACATGCCTATTAGGGTTGGGATGCCATTAGCCTCTTACTCTTCCATATTATTGATTATAGGGGTAAGGATTGTAATAGGAACCTTTTTGAATATTATCTTCCCTAATTTGATCCTCTAAGGCTAAGAACTTTGCTTTCTAATCAACATTATTTTTTGCTTGCCTAGGAGCAACCTTAGTTTTGGTATTGGCAATAAGAACTTGGGATGCTACTAAAGTATTGAAAAAATCATGAGACAATGAAGGCATAGACACCTTAGGAGGTAATCTTCCATATTGGATGAGACTATTTGTTGTTTCCAAAATCAGCTCAGCTCATTTTTGGAACAACCCCCTATGAAACTTGTCCATTTTACCTTTTTCTCTCTATGTTCATTTTTTGAGACAAGTTTTTCTCGTTCTCATATTTACTCAACTGACATCGTTTGAAGCTCGTAACATCTCTTTGTTACATTTTCCCCAAAATGTGAAAGTTGTTACAGTCTCGATGTGACCAAGGGACAAATTTCACTTTTTCCCAAAGTTCATCTTTTTTCTTCCATTTTCATGCATGGGCAGCAAATTTTGCTGACAATGCATTTTCTTCGTTCTCCATGCAGGAGTGGCAAATTTCACCACCCTTGCATCTAAAATGCAGGAGTGGTGAATTTCGCTGCCCTTGCATTTTTCTCCTTCACATGCAGGAGTGGCAAATTTTGCCACCCCTGCATGTCTTTTAAAATTTCTAGTGTAGGAGTGGAAAATTTTGCCACCCCTACACTACCTCATTTTTCATGTGCAGCATTTATGGCCACACATGTCGAGTGGTTGGGGCTAATTTTTGCCTTATTTAATCCCTTTTTGATTCATTTTGATTTATTTATTTCAATCTTCCTCCTGTCCTCTGCCTCTGGATGATCCAACAAGTGGGAAGAAGCTTTTTTCATTGGATTCAACTTCTCATCATGCGTCATTTTATAGGTAGGTCTTTGTTTTTGCATTTTATTTCATTTTCTTCCTCTTTCTTAGGTTTTGTTCTTGTTTTTGTTTTCTCCTTTCCCCCTCTTCTCTTCCTCCCATCCGAATACTTTCCTCTTCCCACCACATTACTCTCCTCCTCTTCCCTTTCTCCTCATTTCGCATTCATCCTTTTCCTCCATGCTAGGGCGGTAATTTATGCCACCCTCCCTTCTTTCCCAAGGATTCCTACCTATAAGGTTAGTGGATTTCACTGCCCTAACCATGTGTTCCCCACTCTCTTGCACCATTGGCAAATTTTGCCGTTGATGTAGGTCTGCCCAACCATGATGCATCAACAACAAATTTTTCCACCATTACACCTAAGTGCAAGGGCAGCAAATTTTGCCACCCTTACACCTTTTCTTTCCAATATGCACAGGTGACAAAATTTTTTGCTTGTGCATTTTTTTCATCTCACATGCACAAGCGGCAAATTTTGTCGCTTGTGCATGTAGACTATTCCACATGCCATGGTGGCAAATTTTGCCTCCCTTGCCTCCTTTTTCTCCATTTTCTAACTCTAAATAAATTTTCATTCCTTTCCATTTTTCACCTCCTCCCCATTTTCCTCTCACTTTCCAACCCGCTTTCACCTCAGCCCTATCAAGTGCCCTTCTTTGGTCATGATCACTCGATGTGTAAATTCCCTAATTTGCCCATTTTTCCCTAATTACATGATCATGATTCTTATCATAGTACCGCCTAAGGATTCTCATTCATTGGTGCCCTCTCAATAAAGGCTCATCCTAATGACTGAAACTTCTCTAAATAAGTTGAAGTCCATGAAGTACCAGTATCAAGGTGTTTTCCCAATCACCTCGATCACTTTTAATGTCGATGACATTAGAGATACAAAGATCAGCCACATGGATATGGTCAAGTTCATAGAGAGAACCAAGGTGATCAGCCCGAGCTTAGAGATGAAAAGAATCATTGAGAACAACATCCACCTAGTCTCCTCTTTCCCTGTAGTGGCACATCACATAGAGTTCATCCTCCAGTGTGCCTAGTTCTACAATAAAGAGACTAGGTCAGTGTCAGACACTAGTGGCAACATGATAATTCAACTAGACCCTGAATTTATCGATAAAGCCTTCATGTGCCCTCCTACTATTGAAGTGCTGAAAATTGACTTCATTGAGGCATAGAAAGAGTATGACAAAGATCCTGAGAGGGCGAAAAAGGTGATGAATAATAGATGGCTCAAGACTCCCAGAGCCAACTTGTCTAGATGGCTATAAAATTTCTTGAGAAGTGATTTCATAGATGAAGTTGGTGACTTAATTACTCTTCTTAGTAGAGTATGAGGTCTACCATCTTCTTCCCAATTCCATGAATGGATGTATCCCTTTATTAAGATAATTTTACAAGGGAAGCAAGTCATCTTCTAGGGTGAGTAGATCATCAATGCTCTTCATGAGTAGTTGACAAAAGTGTCTACTACTTCGAAGTTCTATATGACTTCATACTTAGTATACATCGCAGCCTCAATTCAAACCTTTCAAGGTTTGACAACTAAAGGAGACATAAGAACCACCCTAGTTTATTCATATTACCCTCAGCTAACACTAAAAGGATCAATCTATCACTTTAAGAGGGTAAATGATACCTTCTTCATAGTGTTTTTATGCCTTTTTGATCCTCAGCTAAAATATAAAAGAGTATCAGATGAAGCATGGATGGTCATCAATGATTTCAGTTGCATGTTTTTACAATTCCCCTCATTTTGTTATCTACGAGTTGGATTTTTCCAAGGCTATCCCTACATGCTCCCCAAATTTCTATCTGACAAATTAATCCTAATGGAGCTATGTAGGCAGATTATTATCATACACACCAAGCAAATGGAACTTAAAAAGCTAGGTTTCAAGTTCCCAATAGAAATTGGTAGATACTCAGTTTTGACTGTTGCCAAAGCAAGGGTAATGGAGATAGAAATGCAACTGATCACCATGAAGTAGTTCAAGAGAAGGTCCAATTTTGACTACAGGGGTGTCAAGGATATGATCTGAAGAAAGACTCAATTTCATGAGCCCATGATTGAGGACATCTGGGTAGACTTGAGAATAGTGGAAGAGATCAAAAGGATGGACTATAGCAGGTTGACTCTAGAGTAGATCAAATATCTAGGGCTTGCAGATATTCCCCCTAGTCTAGTTGATGATAAGAACATAATTAACAGTAGATACTTGGCTAAGAAAGTCACTAATTCTCCTCTTCCTCCAATTTAGTGGTCCCAAAAAGAATTGACTTCTTTAAGAAAGAGATTCAAACCAATATTGGTTAACACCAATGATTGGCTAGTGGCCAAAGGAATCATGTTGAAGGAATTCATCACAGGATCAAAGGCTAAATTCTAGGAAGAAACAAGGAAGAGAGTAGAGAATAGAACTAAGAATAAAGGTGACATTCCTTCTCCATCTAGGCCTCACAAGCCTAAAATTATCTTTGTGTCTAAGAAATTGAAGGTTGATGAGGAGCCAAAATCAACTGCTATGGGGGTTGGAGAACAAAGTACTCAGCAACAAGCAGCAAAATAGATGGAGATAGATGACAGGCCTATAGAGCAATAGAGAATTGAGACTCTATCTCCCTAAGAAGGGGCACAACCACTTGCAGGGGTTTCTTCTTTGCCACCTCAATCCCCTATGGCATCTCCTTCACCTCTTTCTCTCATCAGTGTTCCTTCTTCTAGAGCCACCTCTCCTAGATTTATGTTTGGTGATCCTCAAGGTGCATTTGGAGACATCCTTCACTCCTCAAGTTCTATCCCTAGTATCTTATCTCCTTCTTTCAATATCAGAGAAAGTTCCACCATTGACCAACCAATGGTTGATATAGTTTCACTTGCTACACCCACTACACCCACTGTTCCCACTGGTAGTACAGACATTACCCTAGTAACACCAATTGTAAGGATTGTTGCAATAGTAAGTACTTCTACTCTCCCTCCTTGGTTATCAACTTTTATGCCCAAAATGAAGAAGCAAGCCATCTCTGTAGATGACTTTGATTTTGGCAAAATAGTGTCAGTGAAAGCTAAGATCCCTAAGAAACTAAAGATCCTTTTGAAAATGGTTGAGGAAAAGGGGCAAAAATTTTTAGAGATAGTTAAACCTCCACAAGATGTAACCCTAGAGGATTTTGACATGAGCAACTACTCCATTTCTCATGTTGAGTTGGGAAAAGTCACTCACGAGGGTGCAAAGAGTGACCTACAGTTAGCAATGGATATCATGGTCTAAAAAGTTGACAGGGAAAAGGAGATGAAAGATTATTATAAGGCAAAAGTAGAAAAATTCACTGTGGTAGTCAAGAAATTCACTCTTGCTCCTGAAGCAGTGACCCCAGAAGCCTTTTCCATAGATGATCGTATTATCTATAAAGTAGAGAAAAACTACATGAAATGGAAAGTGCTTGAAGATTATATAGAAAATATTCACACTCAAGGAATTTCTTGTTTATAGAGGTTTCTGAGAAGACAGAGAAGATGAAGAAAATGACGACAGATTTAAAAGACCTTGTCTCTCTTATTTCTCAAGATATTGATAGTAGAAATAAATATCTTAGAAAGTGGGTAGAGATGAAATATCTAAAGAAACACACCTTGGTATCAATCGGCTTCATTTCCAACAAAGATTCTTATGTTGAAATCAAAGAATCATTGATATACAGAATCCAGATGCTTAAAGAGCTGATCAAAGATCTCAAGTCTTCCAAGGATGCTAGTGAGAAAAGTGACATCGGCATGTTGAACAGACTGGAGGAATTTCTTTACAATCTCACCTTTGGAGATAATCAATTTCTTTCAATAGAAGAGATGATTCAAGAATTCAAAGGCATGTTCTAAAGTGATTTTGAAGAAAAAGCATTTTCAATGACTTCTGTGGATAACATCTTAGATACTCAGTTAACTCTGGATAATCTAAGAACCATATTAACTAGTCATGCCAAAGCCATCACAAAATTTAAATATGCTACCATCAGAGCCAAAGTGATCTTCAAAAATACCATTGCACTAGATAGTATAGGAATTCAGGCATCTATCACTATGTATGATGCTCATCTGAAGAAGTCCGATGGCAAGAATTGAATCTTTCCTCCATTCTCTCTTCTTCCTTTCTTCTCATGTACTTTTGTCATGTAAAATTACATGCACTTTTGTAATATGTAATTACATGTAAAAAATCCAAAAAATATCCCAAAGTCAACAATGACTCATCTTTGACTAGATATTTTAATATTTTAATCTTTTTCAATTTTGAAGGTTTCTCCCTATATAAAGAGGGAACCTCTTTTGTAAAAACCTCTCTGGATAATTGAGAGCAAAAACTTTGCTGAAATTGAGACACTTCTTGAGACTTTGTGCTCAACTTTTAAATCATATTTTATCGAATGAATGAGAAACAGGTTTATTTTAGACTTTGTGTTGGAATAATTTGTGTTACTTAGGATAATAGTTCTTATGTTCTCTTTCCTGATAATCTCTCATCTATTCAATTTAATAATCAAAGAGTGTGTATTGAAATTATCTAAAGACATTTCTAAAAGATAAAAGAAAGACTTTGAGCTACTTTTGTCTTGGTAACCTTGTTATTCATTGTAGTTTTAGGCAAAGACTTTGGGCTTTGTTTCACTCTACTGTTACATGTGTTCCAAAGCAGTGAAGGAGGTAACGGAAGACTTTGTGCTTTCATAGATTTCCTTGTGGACTTTTTTACTACTTCAAGGGATTTTTTGCTCTGCATTGGATACCATTCCTGAAAGAAGAGGAATGCTTTTAGCCATCGACTGGGTCTTCCCTCTTTTGTTCCTTGGACATCCTCTCTAAAAAAAGAGAGATGGATGGTGTTATACTACCCTGAGTATTATTTTCTAATTACTTATATATACATATATAGCATATAAGTGATTCATAGGGAACCTCCCCTTGATGACTGGAGAGATTCATCTCATTAAGATGTGGTAAACCTACACTTTTTATGGCATAAATCTCCTTATACTGTGGTTGATATACCCATTTTGTCATCAGTTAGTTGATGACAAAATATTCACCCAACACTATTCTCAAATTTTATAGAAAGATCATATGTTTTAGGAAGAATGGAACCTCCCACAAATTGAAGTATGATAATAATTTTAGTCCCAATTGCTTTCAATTAAGTAGGGAACACAAATCTAGTAGGTGGTCTCATGGGAGGAGGAAATCTATGCCAAGTCTTCTAAAACATTTCATTGAAGTCATGAATTATTTCATTGGGTCCCCTTTTTATCACATTGAGCTAATGTATGAGAGAGGCATGGTCACTTTCATTTCCAAATCTAAAAGTCAAAAACACTCCAAACTCATCCCATAATATGATGCATCCAGCTTCTAGAGTCTTATACCAATAAAAAGCCTCCCCTTTAAGGGACATGGAAAAGAGTCTAACGGTAATGTTCTATTGAACAATAATATAGAAATTTCAAAAGTTAGAAACATCACTAATGTGCTCAATCAGTGTGATATGACTCTCACCATTGAATGTGGGCACACCTTTCATGGTGTTATGAGGAATGGAATCATATACTTGAAGATGAATTGGATTTTTAGTATTGAAGGTAGGGAAAGCATGAGATCTAGCCATGTCTTCTTCTTTAAGATATTCAAATTCTTTAGCCTCTTCACTCTTTAGCAAAATCTACTCATTCTTCAAATGGTGGATTAGGTTTTGGATACTGAACTTTAAGAGCAATTTTAGTCTAAATGGGGGGTTAATGGGATTAAATATTCTAACAGAGGATGACCTAGTTATAACCATGAATTATAAAGGTAGGTTTATAAGAAAATAATGGCCTTGAACTAGATTAACCTTGAAGGAGTCACCAAATATTGAGTAACACACCAAATTATAGTTGAGGTTGTCAAGACCAACATTCACCTTGACAAATTATCTTGAAGGTAATGTATCCCACCATGCATACTAGAATTGTTATCACCAAATATTTCACCTTAGAAGAGGTTGTTTAAGCCTCTTCTAGATTTGGGAAACATGGGAACCTTTCTATGTATGTCGGTGTACCTATATTGGAAATGAGCCTCTAGATTTAAGGGTTAGCTCCCTGAGTGTATCTTGAATTTTCACACCTACTTAACTAGTTACTTATGGCGAAAAGAGTTAGAATTTTCATGAAATGAACCTACTCTAAATGAGGTGATGTACTAAGATGTTTTCTATATCAACATCTTACTTTCCTACAATAAAAACACTACACACAATCTATCTTCCAAGTCTTATGGATTCCAACATGAGTATTTCAATATGGAGGTGAGATGCATGAGAGCTATCTAAGGTAAGTGAACCATAGGCTAATTTTAGACACTAAATCTCATTTTAAACTTAAAATATAGGCTCATACACTTGACAACACTTCATATGACCTATTAGAATAGTAACTCTTGCACAAACATGAAAGGATAAGATAAGAAAGGATAGAGAATTATCACTTTGTATAACCATACATCACTTAGACAATTGTTCAATAATTTAAAATAAAATTTGCATTAATGTTCAAAGGAAAAATATGAAATAATTCTAAAAGGAATTTTCCATACATGGATTGGAACTATATTACAAAGGCCAAAATGGTATCTACTTATATCACTTGAGAGAGAAGCGAGAAAAGAGGTAATCAAATGAATTAAAATGAGTCCAAACTTGTTTGAATCATAGTTACAACCGATTCTACAAATATGTTCATTTAAGCCTTATGATTGATTCAAGTCACCTCAAGTAGTTGGAATAGTTCATTATTCCCTCAGTGATTCTCCATAAAGTTTGAAATGATAGGATCAAGTTATTTCCATCTAGGTCCTAACATCAATGTGGTTACAATAATAGGATCCACCCATTATAATTTTTCTTGTTGTTAACTACTTAAAACTAGTTTGTAATGGCATGAAAAAGTGGAGAAAAGGATCCCTTTTATGCATTTGGTCTTGGAGATGAAACTATTGGGGTCTATGTGTATGCCTTCATTGCATTCCTTGAAATGTTAGCTCCTATCTAAGATGGATCATGCTTAAACTCATCCTTATGTTCATAGGTCCACTATAGATAGAAAACCAATCTCATAATATTGGTTTTCCTATAGTCATTACGTCAATGTAGACCTATAGACTATATATCACCCTTTCTTGATCCTATTAGGTCTAAATATACCCATTCTATCTTTTTACGAACAAATAATTTGTATATGCATGGACCCTTTCTAAAAAAAACACAACCATAAAATGACACTGTAACCCTCAAATATTTGAACCAAAGGTCCATATTAAGCTTTAATGGTGGTATTTTATGTTCTTTATACTTGACTGCATCACTATGTCTACTTCATGGTGTTTTATAAAGATCTAATGATGAATATGTGACCTTATAGGACCTATTTTTTTTTCAAACCCCATTCCTTTGGTTTAACCTTGTTTTTCAAAAACTAACTCAGGCCAATCAAATTGTGCCTAGTCTTTTCTATTTTCATTGGTCTTATAGATCCTCACTATCAAATCTTAAACCTTTGACCCATCTCACACCATTATTCTTGATATATATGATCAAGTGAGAACCATAAATCTTCTATCAACTTGAATGTGCTCATGCCACTTATCAATCATGAATTGATCTCAAGATCATATTTCTAGTCTATTTTCTTATGCACTTGTGCCATGTGGTGGCCTCTCGACTCCTTGACCTTTTGATTCATCTCACACCATCAAATAAATATGTATGATGTAATATGGACTATCATATCTACTATGACTCACTATTTGAAATACAATATCTACTTTATGATCTCAAATTTTATGTCCATGCTCTCATCATTTGACATCTGTGTGACTATACTTGACATTTATGTGACCATCAAATTTAAACTCAAAATGATTTATTTTTATTGAGATTTATTTTGATGTTTGCGTGAATTTCTCCCATTTTTTGACCAACTTTGGAGTCTTAGATATGGAATCAAAAATGTCATGGAGGCACTAAATTTGTAAGAGATGTTCTTGATACTAAAAGGATTGTGCCCACTTAATCCACTAGCTCTAGAAGATTTCTAAGTACATTTTTAAAAAGTTCAAGTGAGTAGACCTATGTGTTTTGAATTCAATCCTTGCATCTATCATTTATCATTTGAATCTAAATAGATACTTGTCAAGGCTTTAATTTAACACTTGTACAAACATCTTGCTCTACATGACCAACTTTGAAACTCCATAACTTGAGCTAGAAATCTCATGCGTACATGAAACTTGCAGAGAATTTTCCTAACATGAAAAATTCCATGGTGTAATATTTTTGATCACATAGCTTTTTAAGGTGAATTTATAAAATTCATAAGTGATCTGGTCCATTTATTTTTGGATGATGTTCTGGATGGCTTGGCCCCTTTAGACTCGACAAGATCAACTTTGAAGGCTTAAATCTCAAGATAAAAGAATCATCAAGATATGAAACTTACAGAGAATGATTTCAGAAATAAGGAAATTGATCATGCATGGTCTGATGGTCACATGAGGCTCCTTGATCTCATTTATAAAATTTACAAACATGCTATCTAGTCTAGTTCTTCATGACATCTTTATGATAGTCTAGCTCATTAGACTTGCCCAAGTCATTTTGATTCAATCCTTCAAGGTCCTGGTGATTTTTTTAGATTGTTTCAATTTATTCCATGTCCTTGTGATCTTATGAACATTATGATATCCCAATTGGATTAATTTTTAGGGCTAAAACACACAAAATATCCAAAACCATTCAATTCCATTAGATCTTTACATTAGAAATTTTGTCTCAGACCCGTTCTCTAAAAGAACTATATCTATGGGAATTTTACATTGGATAAAATGTATGAAATAAATGACTTAAATCTTTTGACAAGGAATTTTTTCTCTAGACATTTTCTTCAAAATAAATGACTTCAAGCTTTTGACAAGGACCTTTTGCTTTAGACATTTTCTCCAAAAGAAATAGTCTTCAGGAATTGTTTATCAAAAAAAATGTTTGAAAGAAATGAATCTTTCAAAAATATTACCTCAGATACTTTCTCTAAAATAAATTTGTCCTTAGGGAAATTATCTCAATTAATTTTCCCAAAGGATTTATGTACTATCTTTTTTGCAGACAAAATGTCTAAAAGAAATTGATCTTTGAAAAACTTGTCACGGGACATTTTCCCCAAAATAAATCCATGCCTTAGCTAAATTTATTTAAAAAAATCTTCAAACAATTTATTCCATTTTACCTTTTTTTATAAATTTTGTGTGAATAAATTCTCTAAAATAAATATATTTCCTTCAAAATTTTGGTGAAAGTTAAAATATTTCCTAAGTGTAAACTTAGGAATTTTTTGGGCTTGTTCTTACAACTACTCGGTCACCATGAAAATTTTCCACTTACATATATGATTCAAAAACGACCCCTAAGACACCAAATGACACAAGTACTAAGATATACTATGACCAAAGCTATAATTTTATATGAAATAACATTAAATGAGCTACAACATACACTATGATATTATAAAAAAACCCTATACAAGATTTTGACTATACAGGGTTGAACCATTTTGGCATGTGGTAAAAATGGTAAAGATATTTTCCAAGTTGAGGGTAAATTACTTTAGAAAGTGGACAAAGAGTTTTCCATGGAGTAAAATGACCAAGAATGGGTGGACTATGAAAATTTCCTTAATGAGCTTGACGAACTTGCAGCTGAAGAGAAACCCAATCTTATTGATGATACTATGGAAACCAAAAAGGAAATCCTTATTCAACCACTATTATAGGTCATATTTGAGGAACCATCTGATAAATTTGAGGCTATTTGGATGTAATAAGAGTTAATTTCCATATCTAGCCTATTTTCAGCTGCTTGGTTCTCATTAAATATCATGTCAATGAAGTTGGCAAATACCATGAAGAAGATGGAGGCATCAATGTCAAGGATAAAAAGGCTACATGTCTCATTCAACCCTTCATGTCATGAAGCAAGAGAGGTTTCAAACTTCCCCTTTGATCCTATAGGAAGTGTTCATCTTATGTTAATTAGTGCTTGATTTAGTTGTTTAGATGTGTGTTTTCCTTTCTTATTGTGTTGTGTTCCCTAAGTGATCTTAAACACAAGTATGTTTTTGATTAGGTTTCTTGTCTTGTGTGTTGATTCTTCTTTTTATTTCCTTGTGTTTTATGTGTTATTCAAGGAAATTTTTGTGTCAAACCTATTGTACATGTGACTCCATAGCCCAATGGATAGGATTATGAAACTAGTCATGGCATAGCAAGCATACCACCCTTGGGGAATCGCTAAAGATGTTGACCATTTTTACCATAGGCCAAAATGGGTAAACCCCCTATAGTTAGAATCTTGTATAGGAGATTTTCATAATATCATAGTGTATTTTACAACTCATTTGATGACATTTCATATGCCATTATAGATTTTGTCATAGTCTAGCTTAGTCCTTGTATCATTTGGTGTCTTAGGGTTTATTTTTAAATCATATATGTAAGTGGCCAATTTTCATGGTGATAGAGAAATTGTAAGAACAAGCCCAAAAAATGCCTAAGTTTACACTTAGGAAATATTTCAACTTTTGGCCAAAATTTTGAAGGCATTCAATTTTTTTTAGAAAAATTATTCCACACAAAAGTTTTGATAAAAGGTACAAGGGCATGAATTCTTTCAAGAAAAAAGTTTCTAAAATTTGGATAAGGCATGGATTTATTTCAAGTAAAATGTCCCATGATAAATTTTTTCAAGACTAAATTCTTTCTGACATTTTATCCATGAAAAAGACTAAGTACACAAATTCTTCAAGAAAATTATCTAAGACAATTTCCCCAAGGACATATTTCTTTCCGATAAAGTGTTTGAGGTAATCTTTCTAAAAGAGTCATTTATTTCAAAAAATTTGTCTAATACACAAATCCTAAAGACAATTTCTTTCAGAGAAAATGTCTGAAATAAAAGGTGCTTGTCAAAATCTTGAAGTCACTTCTTTCAGATAAAATGTTTGAATAAAAAGATCCTTTTCAAAAGAATGAATTCATTTCTTTTAGACATTTTTTCTGATGTAAAAGGCCCAAAAATAGAGTTTTTTCAAAAAAATGGTCTAAGATAGAACATTCAAGATAATATGCCTAATGTGAAGCTCTAGTTGTATTGAATGGTTTTGGAGATTTTATGTGTTCAAGCCTTTAGAATTTATCCAAGTAGGATCTCATAGTGTTCATAAGCTTGAATGGACATGGACTAGATTGGCACAATCTCATAAACTCACCAGGACCTTGAAGGATTGAATCAAAATGACTTGGGCAAGTTTGATGAACTAGACCATCATCAAGATGTCACAAAGAACTAGACTAGATAATGTGTTTATGCATTTTATAAATGATTTTAGGGAGCCTCACATGACCATCAGACCATGTATGATCATTGTCCTTAGTGTTGAAATCATTCTGTACAAGTTTCATACCTTGATGAGTCTTCTATCTTGAGATCTAAGCCTTCAAAGTTCATCTTTTTTAGTATAAAGGGGCCAAGACATCTAAGAAATCATTCAAAAATGAATGGATTAGCTCACTTTTACATTTGATAAATGCACATTATAAATTTTCACAAGCCAAAATATTGTAGTGCCATGGATTTTTTTCATTCCAAGAACATGATCTATAACTTCCATGTATGTGCAAGCTTTCTAGCTCAAGTTATGGAGTTTCATAGTTGATCACATAGATCAAGACATTTGTGTAAGTGTCAAATTTAAGCCTTAGCAAGTAACCATTTAGGTTCAAATGATCAGTGATAGGCATGTGGATGGATTGAAAAAACATAGGTTTACTCACTTGAACATTTTTTAAATGCACTTAGAAAGCTCCTAGAGCCAACAAATCAAGTGGGCACAATATTTTTAGTATCAAGAACATTTCTTATAAATTTGGAGCCTCCATGACCCTTTTACTTCCATGTCTAAGCCTCAAAATTTGGTCCAAAAATGGGAGACATTTATGCAAATTTCAAAATAAAACTCGAGTAAAACAAATCATTTTGAGCTTAAATTTGATGGTCATGAAAAATTCAAGTAGGGTTGCACGGATGTCAACTGATGGGAGCACAGATGTTAAATTTGAGCTTTAAAAGTAGCCTTTAGATTTCATACATTGGGTCCCAATATATCTAATGGTCTATGTTGCATCATACATCTTTATCTAATAGTGTGATATGATTCAAAATGTCAAGGAAATATAGAGGCCACCATGTGGCATAAGCACAAAAGCAAATAAAATAACAATAGGATCTTGAGATCAATATATGATTAAAGAGTGGCATAAGAATAATTAAGCTGATAGAAGATTGATGACTCTCAATCAATCATAATGATTAGAATCAATGGCTTAAGATGGGTTAAAGGGTCAAGATCTAAAAATGAGTCTCCATGAAACTAATGAAAATAGAGATAGTTAGGTGCAGTTTGATTAGCCCAAGTCAGTTTTTGACAAACAAGGTTGAACCAAAGGAATAATTTTTAACCAAAATAAATAGGTCCTACAGGGTCATTGATTGATCATTAGAGATTGATCAAACACCATGAAGTATACATAGTGATGTAATCAAGTATAAAGAACATAAAATACCACCATCAAAGCTTAATATGGACCTTTGGTTGAAAGATTTGAGGGTTGTAGTGTTATTTTATGACTATGTTTAATTTATTTAAAGGTTCCATGCATAGAGGAATTCTCAGTTCCTAAAAAGATATAATGGGTCTATTTGGACCTTATAATATCAAGAAAGGGGGATATATAGTCTATATGTCTGCATCGACATAATGACTATAGGAAAACCAATAGTGTGAGATTGGTTTTACATCTAAAGTGGACCTATGAACATGGGGATGAGTTAGAGCATCATCCATCTTGGATAAGAGCTAACATTTGAAATAATCCATGAAGGCATACTCGTAGAACCCAACAGTATCATCTCCAAGATCAACTGCATGAAAGGGATCCTTCTCTCCACTTTTGCACACCATGATAAACTAGTTTAGAGTAGTTAATAATAGGATAAAATTATATCAAGTGGATCTTATTATTTTAATCACATTGATGCCAAGACCTATCTAGAAACAATTTGATCCCACCATTACAACCATCAAGGAGCATCACTAAGGGAATCATGAGCTATTATAACTACTTGAGGTGACTTGGATCAATTAGAAGGCTTGAATGATCATATTTGTAGAATTAGTTATCACTATAGTTTAAATGAGGTTTAACTCATTTTGATTCATTTGATTACCTCTTTTTTTTCTTCTCTCTCAAGTGTTATAAGTAGCTACCATTTTATCCTTAGTAAGATAGTTCCACTCCATGTATGGTGAAGTTCTACTCGAATGATGTCATATTTTTCCTTTAAACATTATTTCAAATCTAATTTTGAGTTTTATAAAAATTATCTAGGTATGTAAGTGATATATAGTGATGCAAAGTGATTATTATTCATCCTTTATTCCCTTATCCTTTCATGTTTGTGAAATATTTCCTATTATAATAGATCATATGAAGTTTTTTCAAGTGTACAAGCCTATATTTTAAGTGTACAATGAGCCTTATTATTTGAAACTAGATTATGGTTCACTTACCTTGGATATCTCTCATGCATCTCACCTCCATATTGAAATACTCATGTTGTAATCCATATGACTTGGAAGTTATTGTGTGTGCCATGTTTCTTAGTGTAGTAAATTATGATGGTCATATGAAATACATCTCAATGCATCACTTCCTTTAGAGTAGGTTCATTTCACACAAATTCTAACTATTTTCCCCATAAGTAACTAGTTAAGTAGGTGTGAGCATTTCAAGATACACTCAAAGAGCTACCCCTTAAATATAGAGGCTCATTTGAAATATAGGTACACTCACATAATTGGAAATGTTCCCATGTTTCCCAAATTAGAAAGTGGCTTAAACACCCTCTTCTTGGGTACAATATTTAGTGACAATAGTAACCTTAGAAAGGGGGATTTGAGGGCATATCTTGATGACTCTTGGGGTTTATGATCTCATTTGAGAATTTCTATAGGATTCTCTTCATGTTATTCATCTCTGCATCTAGTGTGGATTAAATGGACACACTCATTTGAGTAGCAAGATATACATACATGTTAAGGGATGCTTGAAAGGTGCTTGGGACTTCCTCTTATAGTGGCATTGATAGTTCTATGAAAATGGGCATCGATGGTCATGGGGAGAGTTTCTTAGAATCTATCAAATTATTCTTTACCTTGATGGCTAATTCATACACATCTAGTAGCATCTAGCCTTAAAGGGATTGAATCATAATAGCTATGTCTGAGTTGAAGGCTTTAAGATAAAACATGGTGTCCATAACTATGAGCACTCAAGTTGTGACCAAGGTTCTTTGCCAAGTGTTATGTATACTAGTATTAAAATTGATGATAGCCTCTTGTGGGTCTATTTTAATAGTGATTAACTATTGCAAGAGAGATTATTAGTCTCCTTTATCATTAAATTAGTCAAAGAATATATTTCCCTGTTCATCCTAGGTGGTGATGGAGTTAGGTGGTAAAGACTAATACCAGTCAAGAGTTTTCCCTTTAAAAGAGGTATCTAGTAGTCTTAAGGCTATGTTTTGCTTTATGACATGATGCATGGTACGAAAATTGAAAACATCTTGAAGATGTTCTACCATGTTCTTTAAATCCTCCCTTGTGAATTTATGGAGTGCCTTCAAGGTGTTAGAAGGAATAGGATTCCACGTAGCTGGGGATACTAGAGGGATGAGTGGGCTACCACTATTCCATGCTATAAAATTCCTTGGTGGTCTATGGACTACCACCTACTATGGTTTTTATGTTGTGTTAGACCCTATAGTTCTTTGATAGGTTACAACTACCAGAGGTGGTAGTAGTAATCTTGGATTCTATACTATTAGTGAACTTATGATAGACCTTCAAATCCTAAACTTTGACTTATAATCAAGTGATTATGGGTATATTGGTCCCACTAGGTGTGCCATAAAAGGAAACTATTGATGCCTAAAAATTTCATTCTCAAAAAATAACCTCCTATGGGAAGCTTTATAGATGTGGGACCAAAATTTATATCTATGATGAAACCTCTGATATTTTAGAATCTAGATCTTCAAATAACTGGGGAGGAAAATGAGAATAAATATATGTAAATAAAGATAAAATAGAATTACCTAAGGTGATGCATCAAAATTCTTACTATGTCCATTCCTAATATTACGTAAGAAATATTAGACCCTTTAAAACATTATAGATAATTTAAAAGAGCATATTCATGGCTTAAAGTCTAAAACAAAACTAACACTATAGAATTAAAGAATAGACAATAATAGACAATAATTGATTCCACACTATTTAACATAGAATACCATGTCCTCTTCATTATTTGGTAGAGAACAAAATACAAATGCCCAAAGGCACAATATAGACTAATCAATCCTTCCCATGAGGGGAAGTTGCTAAGGTCTTAGAATGAAAGACAATAACTACTGATATTTCTATTCAAAAATAACTATTATAATGGTCATTCTCTAGTAATAGTCATGAAAATAACCAACTATATCTAAACCCCTTACAAAAGAAAGAAACCCTAAATATATAAGCATGATGTCTTGGCTTGGCAAAGTTTTCCAGATAAAAGGAATCGACACCTAGATCTTAGCACTCATTATCATGATGAGGTCATTATAACTAAAAGGGGAGCTTTAGATCATAAGTGTATATGATCCTCAAATCCTAGATATGGTGCAACCTTAATGCCTTATGATTCCCTTGATGCTAAGAGGAAGTGTTGTAGCAACATGTGTCTCTCTCCAAACTGCTTCTAGAATTCTTACTAAAAATGGGGCCCATTTCCCTTAGTTAATGGTGCAACTCAAATCTCTAATAGAAATAACCTTGCCTTAGATAAGTGCCATGATACATAAGGCACAATAGAATGTCTTTCAAAGATAGAGTTGTCCATGGGTACCATTAATTTAAATAACCAATGACATGCCTTTGTCTTATAAATAAATTCCCTTTGCTCTTGAGGAGTGTTGTGATGCTACATGGTGATCCAACTCTACTCTTGGGGGATCTAAGAACTCTTTTTTAAAGGATGATCATGGGGGTGAAATGTGGCACTAGAAAAAGGAGTCAAGACTTAGCCAAAAATTAAAATGGGAACACAAGGGAAAAGAGGAGGTTGATATTTAATCTGACCAACTCTTCAAGCATGACTAGATGAAAAGCTAACTACCCAAAAACTTTAAAATGTGGATTTGATCCATAATATTCATACCCCATGAGTTTAAAAACTTATTTTTATTGATCTAGTGAAGAGACCCATTGCTCGATAAAATATTTAAGTCTTTGGTGGTTAGTTTTGATGCAAAAGTGTCATATTATAAAGTATGGACACTATTTTTTGACTACATAGAATATATCCATCATATTTTTGTCATAAAAGGAGAATTTCAAATTATGCCTAGTGAGTACCTTGATAGTGAAGGCAATGGTTTGTCTATCTTGCATGAGCATAGGACTAAGGCCTATGACATAGGTATCACATTCAATAACAAATGAATTTAATAAATTAGGAATGGCCAAGATGAATGTGGTGCACATTGCTTATTTAAGGTGATCAAATGCTTGTTTATATGTTTTCAACCTTATAAAGGAGTATTTGTTGAGAATATTCATAAATGGGGCTATAAATTTACCATAATGTTTGACATGTTTTTGGTTATACTTTATCAAGCCAATAAATCCATGTCTAATTTTAATTGTCTAAGTTTCATTAAGTTTGTCATAGTCTTAATTTTGGTAGGGTCAACATGAACACCATTAGATGATACAATATGTTTTATGTACTTGACCTATGCTTTCCCAAAAGAACATTTATAACTTTTGCACATAAATGGTTCTTAGGAAGAAATTAAAATTCAATGTCAAGGTGGTTGAGGTGATCCTCCCATTTTATGTTGTAGATGAGGATGTCATCAAATAACACTAAGATTAACTTCAATAATAAGGGGAAGATTACTTTACTCATTAATACTTAGAATGTGAAATGGTCTAATTAAGCTTAAATGTCATGACAAGGAACTCATAGTGACCATCATATTTGTGAAATCTCATTTTGTGAATGTATAGTTCATGAATGTGGATTTAGTGATAGTCAGAGTGTAGATTTAACTTGGAGAAAAATGTAGCACCATGGAGTTCATCTAGGATTTCATCTATTACCTGAATGTGATAATTTTCCTTAATGGTGAGCTTTTTTAATTCCTAAAAATCAATGTATAACTACTAAGAACCATCTTATTTATTAATAAACAAGAATGGGTAGTAATATGTGCTAGTGTTGGGTTGAGTTATGCCTAAATGTAGGAGGTCCTAAACCATATTTTTAATTTTGGCCTTTTTAAGAAAGGGGTACTGATATGGATGAATTTTAAGGGGTACATTTTCTATAAAAATGGATGTGATAGTATTTAGGGTGGAGAAGTAGTAATATTGTTGGCTCCTTAAAAACTATAACATGCTTAGCTAAAATACTTTGAAATTTTGATGGTTGGATTGAATCAGTTTGGTAACATGTGTGAAGATAAAAGATATAGTAGATTATTCCATGGGATCCCTTTTTGAGAAGTTTCTCCATGTGATGAGAGATGATGCTAATAATGGATCCAAGAAGAAGGCATTTTGGTGTATATCGATGTCCTTTCTCAAATAAATGCATCCATAACATATAAAAATCCCAAAGAATAAGTCCAAGAGTTATTATCTATTTTAATCCTAGACTAACATCACATCCACCCAAGGGTAAATCAAACATGTCAATCATGAGGTTATAGTCTCCCACTAAAATTATAACATTACAACACTTACCCTTGTATGGAAATGTTACTCAAAGAAAGTATACTTACCATTAGCAATCATCACCTCAAAACTAGAATAAGTTATTCAAAAAAAGTATACTTACTTATCCACATAAGGGATGCTGAAGTTATGAGATTTTCCTAAATCAATAAGGATGGTAATGGGTTATTTATATAAACACTCTTTTACACTCATTATTTTTGAAGTGGTTACCCCTACCAATTCATGTATGTAAGTTAATAGATGTGAATGAGGGCCTTAACTCATTGGTTTCCTACTTTGAATCATCCAAATGGGAATCTGTGGCATCATCCCATTCTTTTTTTATCATGTGGGAAATCAAAATCAAGTAGATACATTTTTTGATTTAATGAATTTATGACTGTTAGCCAATTTGTTATCACAATTGTAGTATAAAATTGTAGTATAAACCCTTGTCATGACATGCACATATTTTTTCCTTGATGATATGTTTTATGGGTGTTGATTTGAGATGGGGTTTGTGTTGGGGCATTTGAATTAATATGGTTTTAAGTGTACCCAATTATAATTTCAATATTTTGATGTGAATTTGTCTTTTACCATCTTAGCTAAGCTCAAGGCTTCCATCATGGTTTGATGCTTAAACATTTTAACCTTGGCTCAAATCACATAATTGGGTCATCTCATAAAGTAATTTTAGAATAAATCATTAGATAGGCATTTAATATGATTATCTAGTTTATCAAAACTTGTTTGATATTACTAAATTTTTCTAGTTTGACTAAGTTTAGTCAAAGCACCTATGAAATCATCATAGGCACTAGGCCCAAAATGCACTATTAATATTTTGGAAAAATAAACCCAATCCAGTTCTATATTTGAATTATAGTACCATTGGTACACTTGATAGCTTTATTCTCTAGGTAGAATTAAGCAATAGGTACCTTTTCTTCCCCCATAGTGGGACGCAATTCAAATATTATTTTACAAAGTAAATCTAGATAATGTATTTAATGCCAGCAATTTTTTGATAATCTAATTCTAATTTTCATAGTGGTGCTCTAGAGGAATAACTACAAATGGATTGATAATCCCTATTAGTTTACAGTGCTCAATTTTTCACATGGAGGCTAATGATCAATCATTCAGTTTAAATAGTCAGGATTCAAATTCATTCCAGAGTTTAGTAATGTCATGTTATTTGATGTGGGTCTATATATGATTAATAAAATTTTACTATAGGTTATGGAGGTGCTAAAAAAGGTTTAGTTAAGTTAAATTTTTAATTTATCAACTTGACAAGACAAACACAATGGTTTAATTTCCACATAAGTGAAAAATAATTAACAAAAAAGTTCTTTCAGGCTACATGTGGAAATATTATTTTGTATGGGATTTTTCTAAGAAATTATAAATACCCTTTAAAATGACCAAAATGGTGAGAAAAATAGAATGTTGTGTTCTACCTTTTTTTAAGTTACAATTACAATGTAATCATTTGTTATTATGACCAAAATCTGATCAAAATTTAGAGATTTAATAAACAACTACAATGTGATCGATTATCATATGGCCAAAAGTGAATCAAATTTTGGATCTTTAATAAATAATTAAAATGTGATTAGTTAAAATATATTCAAAGGAAAATATAAATTTAGAGATTAAACCAAATACCTAGATTGGTTTTTGGTTCAAATTACAAATGAAATTCTTTACCAAAACTTCATGTTGATGATGCAATACATAACTGATAGCATAGATTCCTTTTATAGAAATTTCATCGGGATCATGTGATGCATACATGATGGTTTGGGGAGACTACATAGAAAAACATTAATACACAAATATATATTTTAGAACATGGCTCATAACAATGATGGCATTTTTTTTTTAAACTTCAAATATTGGCACAAATACAACTTTTAAAATGCATCTCATAGTGATGAAATTCTAGGGAAAAAGATTAGTACCACCACTCTATTTCCAATTTATGATCACCAAGATCTTATAAAGGTGAGATCATACGGTGGACATAAGTCAATATCTCTATCTTACTAAAATTATTGTAAAATTGACCCTAAAAAATGTTGTGATACCAAATGATAATATTCTTCCTAAAACAAATTAGAACTATACTTAAAATATATGAAATTAAATTAGTAAATAAAAATAAATTCATTTATTATTTTAAAATAAATAAATAAATGCATTAAAATAATCATTGGCCTCTTTTAGGGGGAAACCTCATTTGAGAAAGTATCAATTAAATACAATTCATGGATGAATTATCACTAGTCTAGACTCCTATTTATATTAATCTATCATTAACTAACTACTACTCTTTGTGAATGTGGGATTATTACAATGGGATCAAAGACATATTATAAAGCATATGCATTTTTAGCCTTTTTTTAAGGAAATAAATTATAAAAATATGGTTAAGATAAAGGGTCCTAACATAATCTAGGTCACTACCCACTAATCACGATATATGCAATATTTATTGTTGTGATATTATTTGTATCTTAGTTTATTGATTAAAAAAGGATTTTTATAGTCATCTTAGTTTGTGCATACATTCTATTGAACTTGATGTGAATCTTATTCCACCTCTAGTCATAACATTTTAACATTTTCCTATTTTTACTCCTTAGCATTATCTTCACCTTATTATACATTTTAGTGAGGTTCTTAGCTCAATATTATCAGTTATATCTCTACATTTTCCTATTTTGTATCTAAATCAGCCAAACCCATACTTTTTTTCTCATTTCTCCCCTTGTATCGGTGAACCTGATATAGTTTTTTATTTCCACCAATTAAATTAGCTAGTCCCATACAATTCATTTTCTTATCCCATTGTATTAGCTAGATGTTTTCACCAAATATCATACCCTAAAGGAGGTTCTTCAAGCCTAATCTAAGATTTGGGAAACATTAGAATAGATCTAGGCCTATGGGTTGCCTATAGTAGAGGTATACCTCTAGGTTTAAGGGCTAGCTCCCTAAATCGACCTTGAAGTTATTATCACCTACACTAAATAATTGATTGTGGGAAAAGGGGCATAAATATGCATGAAATGAAACTACTCTAATGGGGTTATACACCATGTATATTTCCACATGACCATCATACTTCCTACACTAAGAAACAAGATCTACAATATTAGCTTCAAAGTCCTAAGATGTTATAACATTAGTATTTAAATATAGAGTTGATATTCATTAGATAACTCAAGTTAAGTGGACCAAAGGTCATATTTCAGACTATAAGGACACTTTCAAACTTTAAGGGAGATAAACACAGTAGCTACACTATATATTAGGAACTTCTTGCACCAAACATGAAAGGATAAATAGAAGAGAAAGTTGTTTATCACTAGACCTCACCATACATCAGTTTGAACACTTAGAAAAGACATTTATGAAATCAAAGTAATATTTTATATATTATTCAAATTTAAAGTACAACATAAAACTAGCAAGGCTTCACCATACATGGTGTGGAATTAGAAAACAAGAGCCAAAATGGCTAGTACTTATAGAATATGAGATAAGAGAGAGAGAGAGAGAGAGAGAGAGAGAGAGAGAGAGAGAGAGAGAGAGAGAGAGAGAGAGATAATGAAGCTCAAGTGTCATAAAAATAGGTGTCAAGTTGAAAGAGAGAGTTACATTCATATAGGAATGGAGTATAACATAAACCATACAAGGTCTCTTTGGATAAATGTATCTCTAATTATGAAAACTAACCAAACATGGCATAGAGGTCTCTCAATTAGCTTCTTGAAATTGCCTTCATCATTATCTTCTCTTAAGAAATCCAAGGAATAATATGGATAATTTACAAATATGAACTATGATGATGAGGTTAATAAAAATCTCCAACATGTATTTGGTGTTCCCCTAATCATTTATATTCTTATAGATAAGTGTTCTCACTACCTTCAATCACTATCATCCTTCTTTCACTCATCCTTCACACATGGCACCAAGATGGTCTTCAATTTATCAAAATAATCAATAAAATGGGTGGTATGACACATTTCAAGAGTCCTTATATACTTATATTCATCAAGCAAAGCTCTCCCAATTGAAGTTATCATCTTCTCACTTGGTGATCACTCTTCATTCAATGTGTTAATTTGGATGATCTAAAGTGAAGGTGATATAAAATATACTTGTGTGATTTTATTAATTAATAAATTAATATAATGAGTTATATTATGTCTCATTATATCTCCAAAAGTGATCCTCATCCTTTGAAACTCTTTTGTACTTGAAAAACATTACAATTTGTTAAGAAAACTAGTTTTGTACCATGTCTTCACAAATAGGGTAGAATCCAACTGATGGGAAGGATATTTGGGGAGTTTTATACAATCCAAAATAACTTTCATATTCATACCAACTAATTTTGATGCATTTATATCAACTTCTTCTCCATCGGGTAATTAACTAGTGTTTTGGAGGATTTTAAGTAGGTTAGACCCTTAAGAATTGTTCATAAAACTATGACATTAAATACATATAAAAATATCACTAGAACATTTTTTATGACCATATACAACATATCCTATATCCTCATACCCCCATGATAAGCATATGTATATATATGAGCTTTTAAACTTAGCCTCTCAAGCCCTTCCCTACATTTTATGTACCATGTCATGTTTCTAAGACAAGAAATGACTTCTCTATGGATTTATATACAAAAAAAAGGATTTGAATCTCCTTATATATCCCAATTAAGGTCTTAAAATTTATTTTAATTCTCATATAGTTTTATAAATCGAATTGGACCCCTTTAGGTCTCTAATCCTAGTCTAGGGCTAGTAGGCTTAATTTGTGCTTGGATTCTCACAACCACCTCTGAGTGGTTGGTCATTATTGTGAGAAATTTTGTACATTTTTCCATGTCAAAAATAAATTCATAAACATTTCCTTATTTATCCAACACTATATTCATCTTCCTCTCATCTTTCAGACTTCTTGCCTATAGGGTATTCTGCCTAGGAGTGCCCTCTATCTGAGATAGAATAGAGGGAACTTACCCTATTGTCTCAATTAGTTTGAATGTGTGATAGGATTAAATATTTCCTATTTAAATTATATACTTAATTTCAATGGTATTTAACATCAATATGCCTTCCAATTTCTCAAAAACCCTCAAGGCAGACTACATAACACTCACTATGTGTAGGGTTTATGTGCCAACTATAGGTTATAATGTTGAAACCTTCCAAGTTATATTTTAAATCGTTTTAATAATTTTATTTTATTTAAATAAATATTTTTGAGTCAATTTAAACATTTTTACAATCCCAACCTTCACCAAACTCTTTAAGGTATACCTTTCACATGACTAGGCTAATTTGCAGTCAACTATGATTATGTTATTTGCTCAAGAGTGAGATCTACCTATAGATGTCAATTGATTATAAACCTTGAATATTATACCATAATACCTTCCTAAAACTATACCATAATACCTTCCAAAAACTTATAAACTAATTTCACACTTTCTTGAGTTCATTTAGACTTGTTTCCATCCATAGGTATAGTCAATCTACAAGTTGTATACTCATAGCACCTATCAGTTAAAATTCTAGTTGTAGTTGGTCATTTTAGTGACCAAGGGGTCCATGTAGGATGTTATGCACATTAAATATCATGTTTAGGATTTAACAAAATACTTTTTTTTAATTTAATGGATGAAATATACTCATATCATTCCTATAGCTTAAAAATAGCACTCAATTGTTAGGTTCTAACATGTCACCCTTCTTTGATCTACTTGTCTGTGTACTTTATTGGGAAAAATAGGTATTGTAAGTTGTGATATGATTTGAAACCATTTATATCAACTCCATAAACTTTTACATGAGATATTATTTCAATTATCACCTCAATAAGGATATTTACCATGAGGACATGATCCTATCCTACCACCTCAAACTGTATGGTCACTTGAAGTTTAAAGCACTTTAGAAAACATTAAGAAACTATAATGAAAGATTGCATGAGTTTGGATATTTATAGCATCATATTATTTTTTACAAACCACCAATTTTCATTCCAAATCACTACCCCTATGATTGGGTTACCTCATGGAAGCATTCAGACCTGTTTAGATCCCATGTGTTTCACTATGAAAGGATTGAAAGAAAGGTGAAAACCTTGTTTCAAAGTTTTTAAGGTAACTTTTCCCTGAAGTGGTTCTCTCAAACTATGGACATAGTTGCAAGTTTAATTTTCATCATATTGACACCATCGTTATTTTTATGACCACTTCAACATTCTCAAAATCTATGAAGGTCTTCAACATGCTCAAATTCCTCCATGAAACACCTTCAAGCCTTTGTGCAATCCACCTATAAGTGCATAGGTAGTATATAGGGTAGTGAAAATAGATATGGACAATATGCATAGTGTATAGGAATAAAATTAGTTCTATACCATCTACCAATCCCCAAATTTATCCTTTTAACCATGAAAGACTTGAAATTGGTTTCAATATTCTCATTTCAATGTGATTATTCTCCAGTAGGGCACCTCAAGGTGTAAATTAGACTATAGGACTATGTCTATAGAAGAACTAGTTATCACCATCAATTATGTCAGTTGGATAGTTTATATTTGTTTTTCATGTTCCAAGAGTGTGTTCAACCTCTTAAAACTACTCATTATAACTCCATTAATGGTCTCAAAACCTTCATACACTTCATTCACATGAATATAGGTGAATATATGCAGAGAGATAAATATGTTGGCCTTTCTTGATTAAAAATTAATTGATATTAGCCTTTGAATCTAATATTTGTAAAGAGGGAGATTAACATGACATGAAAATAATAAAATAAAACATGTCACATTCATTTGGAACCATTATAAGAATAAGGACCTCTACATTTGGTGAAACATGCCTACAACTTAGTAGTGGAACTCCCACTAGAAAATTGAGATGTTTTACTCATCAATTCACCTCCACACATGTGTAGTCCTATAAAATATGAAATTATAAAACTTTATTATGGCTAAGACACCTAATTTATAGGTCCTCTTATTGGCTCACACAACCCTTATAGGCTATTTCTTTCACTAACTCCCAATCATCCAAAGCTTTTCAGACTTATCACTTTCAAACCTATGTATCCCTTTTAGGGCCAGATCTACCCCCCTAAGTCTCATCCCTTTAGGACAATAGAACCCAAATAGTATAGGAGTGATAAAACTTAGGGTATCCTATTTTTGCATTATTGTCTAAGTTCATTTTATCCTCGAATAGTTAGATTCTTATCGTTCCTTATTTTAATCCCTATCAGTCTCACACAAATTCATTTAACCCAAGATCATCTGTATCCCTATAAAATTCCATTCTAAGTTAATTTAAAATGGTTGATATTAATTTACAAGAGAAATTCAAGAATAAAAGCAAGTACACTCGATCACTCTTCCTTATTCTTTACACATAGCCTTCCAACATTGTTTCAAGCCTAATCAAGTCATTAAACCAGTCCCTAACCAACTGAAGCACATCTAATTTAAAATTATAGTTATATTTATCATACACAAATTTCACCAAGTAATTCAATGGAATAAATACATTAAATTGATCCTTCTTCAGAGTATTAGTATGTAGGCAATGTGTCCACACACGAGGTGTGAAGTGCATCTAGCATATCCTTTATACACTAACCCCTTCTCTCTCTTTCCTAAGTTTTCATTCAAGTTAAAGCACCCAAGATCTATTAATGGTTTTTATGATTAAAATAGGCACAAAATAAGCTCTACAAGGTCCTAGACCATAAAATTTTAGTGACAAGGTAGCATAGGTATTTCAAACAAAACCTAGAAAGATTTTAGCCTTAGGACAATAGTGCCAGAATAAGACTAAAATGCCAAAAAATAGGGTGTCCTATTTTTGTTGATCTTATCCAATCAATAAATGAATTCTATAGGCTTGTTTCTAACTATTTATCAGTCCTCTTCCTCTCATATCAAATCTTTTCTCAGTTCAGATCAACTAGAATAAGCTAAGTTCTAATCTCTCTCACTTCCTACTATATTTAGAAAAGGTAAAAATACAATCTATTTACACAAATTAGTAGGTTAATTCTAGCATATTTATTTACTAATTTATGTTTTTTAGCCCCTTTATTATTTATGAATATAACTCTAATATTCTAAAAATAATAAAACATTTGATGAACCTGACTTACTTTGAATTTTCACATAGAAACCCTAAAAACCCTAGGGTAAATTATTTTTGGTTTTTTCTATATTTTCTTAATTTTTCAAAATTTTAAAAATAAAAAGTTTACAAATTAATTAAAATATTTTCAATAAATCCACCCAAACCCTAGTTTGCACATATTAGGTCCTTTTTGCATACAAACACCTTCGAACCATTAGGAAAAATATATCGCTAATTTTAGAAATCTTTTCATATTTTTCCTAAAATTTTCAAGCTAAATTCTACAAATTTATTGAAAAAATTTCAAATTATTATACTAATTTCAAAAAAAATCAAATCCTAGTTGCATGTACTAGCTCCTTTTTACTTCTTGAGGTATCACCTTACATTTATATCCAGATTGTAAAAATTATGCTCAATTATTTACAAATTATTCTCAAATTTATTTTAAATAATAAAGAAACCATACTAGACCCTATCATGCACATGAATGATGAAGTCTATCATACATTAGTAAAAAGTTTCATTCTCTACTTTTCATGCTTATTTGTCATTATATAGGATGATGTAAGGAAATTTGTGCTTTAAAATACTAATCCATCTCTTGAATCACCTCTGTTGGAGCCTCTCCCCCATACCAAGTCATGTTTCATGGTCTATCTTACTCTTCCCTAGGTCACTACTCATCACCAAAGATCCCAATCAACACCTTTTGTTCCTCTACCTCTTTTACCTATCAATTATCTGTGTTCTCCTCCTATAACAACTATAAATCCTATATGGATAGTAAATAATGTAGTTAGATCTATTACTTGATGTTTAGCAATGCCTCCTCCACCTACCTAAGAGCCCCATCACCCTACTATTCCAACCTATCCAAGGCTCAACCAACCAGCATAGGTAGATTTGTATAAGGCATATGACATTGTTAATCACTTAAGAAATACTCTAGCTAAAATTTTCATGTTAGAACTACTTTAAAAAAATAATGTATTAAAGGACATTATTTATCAAGCACTCACTCAAACTTTTTTACCTCTTGATTTAGAACCTTCTTATTTTGCATCAGTGATCAATACTCTAAACTCTATAGAAGATGCAATTTCTTTTGATAGTGAATACATGCCTTCTAAAATGGTTAATGATCAAAAATTTCCACTATTCATACAAGTACAAGTTAAAACCAATGCAGCCAAGAGAGTTCTCATTGATATTAGTTTTAGAATAAATTTATGTAATATCACATTCTTACAAGCCATGGGTATATATGTGTCATCAATGTAAAAAAACATATAATAACATCCAAGGGTTTGATGATATACCATGATAGACTTTGAGGACTATTACTTTGGATATCATGGTGGGACCAAAAACCCTCTTCACATAATTCTAGGTCATGCCAGATCCTCTCCATTATAATATTTTACTAGGATGACCTTGGATACATACCAAGGGTGTTATTCCTTCTACTCTCCGTCGATGTATTATGTTTCTCCACAAGGAATATTTATACACATGTATGGTAGATAACCAACCATTTAGATATTATTAACTTATAGAGTCATATTTGACTATTTCATTAGATGGGACACCATATCTCATAGTACAACCACCACTTCATAGCATTTCTCTTGATCAAATATATACATATGAAGTTAGAGAGACTAGCATTTCCCGTACTACTTCACTTATAGTTTCACTTTTAGCACCAACTCTTTCACCAACTATAGTAGCTTCTACCATTTTAGTTACTCTATCAATCATAGTTTAGACACTAATTACACATCTATCATCACTGATAGTAACACCAATAGTTCTAATTGATTGCATAGTTACTCCACTAGTTATAGATATTTTAGTAATAGTACCATCTTCTACTACTATAGCTGATGAGACTCTTATATCATAGTTACCCCTGGTGGTAAATTATGAGTTACCATATGTATATGATTTTGATACAAATTTGCAAGATTCTTCATATGATGATATGACACCCACACTTATAGATGATTATTTGTGTGGATTAAAATTTACACCAATCAGCCCAAGAGAGTATTGAGATGACTCTAGAGCCCTCATACCACATATTACAATGCTTTTAGCATCTTACACTACACTCTAAGGACATCCTCCACATTCATGACCTTAATTAGATCACTTGGCACATATAATTCACATGGTTATCTATATAGATATAGAGATAGTTATTTATATTTAGGTAGGTAGCACATAGCATCAACCATAATTTATGTTATAGATATGACTTGATCATAGATTGATCACATTACTTATATTATGATATAGATCTATCAGTACATTGTCACATTAGGATGGTTTCCCATTATGTACCTTTCATAAGATTATAGGCCATGATACAAACTCATGCATAACTTTACAGTAGATATTAAATAGACTACAAGATTGAGTTATTATTCAAATTATAGTACCACTAGCTCTACCACTTCCACTAAAGTCACTTACCAGTAGGGATAAATGTCCAAGAGTAGAATCAAAATATCCACCACTAGAGCAACCTCAATTCACCTTTGACATGATGACATAATGAACATAACATTGGTAGCATATGATGATACTTATGATGATGATATTGACCATTTGATGATGGTTGAGATCCTTTCCTCCATTTTCATCCCTAGCAGGATCCATCCTTGGATCCTTTCCCACCACCAACCTAGTATTTTATATTATGATAAATATACTTGTACATAATTTATTTCTAGCATTGATTGTATATAAACTCTCTTTCTTGATTTTACATAGTTCAAATATTTTCAAAAACATAAAAACATTCAAAAAATTGGAAAAAAAAACACCAAAAACATTTTTAATTGTGTGTATCATCCATGTTTACATCACTACTATCATGATAGGACATAAATTTATTATTTCATGTTATTTTTATGTCAATTTATCTAAATTACCATGCTTCACTTGATCTCTTTTGAGTGTGTGCAGTGACATTTGGCTCTTTGATTGCTTCACTCTACCCATCAAGTGGGCATTTATACTATTACATTCAAGACACACAATAATATACATACCCACTAGGGGCATCTTCTACATGACTACACCATCCAGGTTATGTCATTCCTACACTACATACTCTAAGTTATCATACTAATGCACATTCCTTACTAGAGTACATAGATTACTACATTGACATTACACTAGTACCTATCACTTGTGTCTTTCTTAGCATAAACTGATCCAAAAATTAAGAGATTTGGTTGAAATATAATTAAAGAAACAATAATAACATAATTTTAATAATGTTATCTCTAATAAGAGACGTTTTACTAATCAAATTTATAGATCCAAACATATGTATATCTCTGAGAAGAGATGTCTAATTTCCTTTTTAGGATACATCTATTTTTATACATACTTTAAAGGCAAGAGGAGGATATTTATGTCACAAATCTTGAGGGAGATGAATTGGTTCAACTTCCATGATTTAAAACATTATAGAATTCGATAAATTACTATTTTTAGAAACTTGCTATTTTTAGACTACACTATTAAAATTGAAATTTAGGACACTTACATTTGGATTTAGGGTGTAAAAAACCATTGATCATATCTCCATGATATCTCATCATTTTCTCCTCATTATTATCTTTCCAACAATTCAAATGGGGAGTCAAATGGAGCTATGGTGCAAAAGTTATGGCTCCAAGAAGTTTTGCCACCAATTGGGGTAGAACCATCACCCGAATTGTCACCTAAAATATTGCTTAGATCATATACCTAGTATTGTAATACACATGTTTCACATACTTTCACATTTAATTTGATTAGTTATATGTGTTTATATCTTCCAATTCTTACTCTTGATTGCATTCTTTGCTTAGCATAGCTTGTGTTAGTATTTCCAGTTCTATCTTGTCTCTTGCTTGTGCCTTAAGATATTTTCCAATGTCCTTTGCTTCTATTTCATGCATGTACCTTAGGACCTCTACCAATATCCTTTGTTTGTAATCTTTCATGTGATTTTCTCCATCATGCCAAATTTTTGTGTTCACTTGTATGTGTATGTGGAATTTGAGCATTCCTTCCATGTTTGTCTTCTAATTTAAGTGACATGTGCCCATGTCCCTTATTTACTTGGCCCCTTGGCCACCGTTGTATGCTTATTTATTATTAATTTTTATGGTTTTTTTTTTTTCTCCTCATTTTGTGTCATTCCATGATTCCAATCATGCATTTACCTTGCTTCTTGGATGCCATGATGGACATCATGCTCTATCCCTAAATGCTTACTAACAAACTAACAACTAATATCTAACATTACCAGCCCAGTTCAATATCAAGCACATGATCTTACATTTTTATATTTATTTATGAATACCCCTATTGATGTAACAATATATCTATTCAAATATTGTTATATCCTGAAATATCTTGTCAAATATTCAATGTTACATCTTGCATCTATATAGCTTAGCACATTTGCAGGACTCCTTTTCTCCTAAGGGTAGTCATGGAAAGTTCATCATTCCTACCCTCAAAATAGGGGGATTAAAATAGGGGTTTTCCATAGAGATAAAACCTCTTAATAGTCAAAATATCAACTTTTAGGACACTCAGTACAAAATATAGAGGTCAAATCGGTCAAACCAGAGAAAAAAAATAGTGACAGTTTTAGATCAACAATCAATTTTCACATGAGACAATAGCAATGTAAATGGATAGTAGTGCCAAACATAGGGGTTTTCATATTTTTTCACTCTTGTCTAGGTAGAAAAACACTCAGGTTTTTAATAAATAGGCAAAAATTTTAGTTTAGGGATAGTTTTTGCACTTTTAGATCAATCAAATTCAGTAATTTTAGTATAGTTTTTTTAGATATAGCGGGTTATCATGCATGGCATGATGGTTCTCACTTTTAGTTCAGATTAGTTAGGTGTCATAACTTCCAAATCAGAATCCATGTTTCAAACATCAATGATTAGGGGCAATGTGCATGGCACATTGATCTTCTTTTCTTTCCAAGTTCAATTTATTCCATGCATTCTCAATAGTTGTGTGCCTTACTCCATCTTTAGGTGGTTGACATCACATTGAGTTAAACTTTCATAAAATTTTAGCTTTTTGATTACTTGAGTTCCTGAGTTGGCTTTCACATAAGCATTTTTCATTAGTTTTAGAGAGTATTTCATATAAGCCTAACCTCCATCTTTTAAAATTGCCAAGAGTGTCCTAGTTTCCAACACACATTCATGTTATCCATGCCATATTGTTAGATTTCCAGAATATCCATGGGCTCCATTCACCATCTCATATGACATCTATTCTAAATCAATATCATTTCATAGCTTCACTTCATGGGGCAATGATGGATCCAAATTTCTATCTAACCTTTGTATTCTTGATCCACCTATTCAGAGGGATTAGACACATAGTCTGACATTGATTAGTACATGCATGATTTATTATCTTCACATAGTTGGCAATGATGGATCGAAAGGGATAGCCTTTCCATTCTCGAGACACTTTCTATGGAATTGAGAACTCATCTCCATTCATGATATTACTTTTGATTCAACACACACTCATCATCATCTAGCACATTCCATCATCACAACAATTTTTGTATCGGTTCGCATACCCGATTCACAATTCATAGTGTGCTCTCTATGCACATCTAGCATCACATAGTTTCATGATCTTCACCCTTATAAGTAACTTTAGGCAAGCTTCTTATTTTCCTTTATCCTAGTATTTCACTTTGTTGTATCACTAGAATAAAGGGGGGCCAAATGTAGTCATGTAAAATGTGAAATTTTAAAACTTCAGTAAGGCTAAGACACCTAATCCATAGGTCCTCATATTGGCTCACACAACCCTTCTAGGATTTTTTATTTCATTGATTCCTAGTCATCCAAAACTTTTTGAACTTATCCCTTTTAGACCTAAGTAGCCCTTTTAGGCCTAGATCCATCCCCCTAGGTCTCATTCCCTTAATATAATAGTGCCTAAATAGGATAGGAATGCTAGAACCTAGGGGTTTTTTTAGCACTATTGTCCAAGTTAATTTTAGCCTCCAAAGGTTAGATTATTTTGGTTCCTTATCTTTTTCCCTATCAGCCTCATGTGAATTCATTTAACCCATGATCATTTATTTCCCTATAAAAGGCCATTTTAAGTCTATTTAGAAGGGTTGGCACTCATTTACAAGAGAGATGCAAGAATGAAAGAAAGTATACTCGAGAAGTCTTCCTTATTCTTTGTATATAGCCTTCTAACATTGTTTCAAGCCTACTCAAGTCATTGCACTAGTCCCTAGCCAATTGAAGCACATCTAATTTTGCATTCTAATTACATTGATCATATACAAATCATACCAAGCACTTCAATAGGGGAACTACATTAGCTTGATCCCTCTTCAGATTATTAGTATATAGGTAACGTGCCCACACATGAGGTGTGAAGTGTGTCCAACATATTCTTTATACACTAACCCCTTCTCTTTGTTTCCCAAATTTGCATTCAAGTTTAAGAACCCAAGAGCCCCTAAGGGTTTTTAAGAGTAAAATAGGCACATAGAAATATTTTCAAGGTCCTAGACCCTAAAAATTCAATGATAGGGTAGAACATACATTTCAAATAAAACCTAGAAAGCTTTCAACCTTAGGATAATAGTGTTGAAATACGACTATAACACTAGACAATAGGGTGGCTTATTTTTTATGCTCTTATCTAATCAAAAAATGAAGTCTAGAGGCCTATTTTTTATTATTTCTAAGTCCTAATCCTCCATTATCAGACCTTGTCTCAAACTAGATCAGCTAGAATAAGCTAAGTTTTAATCTCTCTCACTTCCTACTATATTTAGAAAAGGCAAAAATATAATCTATTTACACAAATCAATAAGTTAATTCTGGTATATTTATTTACTAATTTACATTGCTCAACACCATTATTATTTAGGAATATAACTCAAATATTAAAAAAACAATAAAATAACATACAATCAAAGATGGAAACCATGATGGAATGATTTCCACATCTCCTAGAAACACTTTCATCATGTGGTTTGTATGGACTAGCTCAAACAAGGAGAAAACCTATAGGGTTTGAGGATAAGCAAAAAAAGAAGCATTTAACTTATTATCATTGATTCATAAAGTATGGGAAATCAATATTTTAACTCCTACCATGAATATGAAGTATAGTAAGTGTACTAACACCCCTTAGAGGCATTTGACTTTAAAAAACTCTTATTTTTTGTACCATAGAAAACTTGTTGACCAATTTTGTATGCCAAGAAGAGCAATGGATGAGAATAAAGGTTTTAAGCCAATTTTGAGACTTTTAAATTATATAAAATATGGAATTGAACCTAAAGAAGATAAATATTCATTTCACAACCTTCCACATGTGCCACAACATTGCATATGCTACATAATTGCCAAAAATTCCTCTTTCTAACTATTTTATAGATTTAACTTAATACCTATGAGTTTTTTAGTTATAACTCACATTAATGACACTTATATGACATTTTGGATGTTGAGGGATATTTTGGAACACTTTTATACCAAGGGAAACCATACAACCTTCATTAATGACTCAAATATAAGCTTATAGTGACATGAAATGATTTAGGACTAAATTTGACTATGACCAAGGTTAATAAGACATCAAATGACATCAAATAGGACCATGACATACCATATTACATCCTAATATATCCCTATATCAATTATTGTATTAAAATGGGTTGAGTTTTTTTTACTTGTGGCCAAAACAATCAACATTCTTAGCAATTTCCTAGGGGTGGTATGATTGATATATGAAGATCAGTTGCCTATTATTCTCCATTGGGATATGGAGTCCCCTATGCACAAGTTTGAAACTCAATTTAATTTAAAACCACACCAAAAAAAAATTAAATACACAAAAAACAATACACACCAAAGGAAACACACATGTATTCTCAAAAATACTTATGAAACTCACACACAACTAAAACAAAGACACACACCTAACCTAGTGTTTACAAGACCTCACTTTTGAGGTGAAGTACATATTACCTGATTCAACCAAGGTCAAATACATTCCCCCTTGCATCTTTTTCACTCCATAAAATCAACTTATCATGTGAATCATGATCATCATCAAACACTTGACTAGGTAGATGGTGAAATGACTTACCATCCTTATGTCTTCTCATGTCTACAAGTGGACTACTTTGGGTTTTCATTAATTCTATATTTTTCCCTTCAAGGACCTTAATTTGTTATGTTACTTGATTAATCTTGGTCATATTTGATCTACACTCCTCAAATTGAGTATTAGGAAGCATGACAGTTACCTTAACTTTGCTTTCTTCTAGGATAGAATATACTTGATGTGTATGATCATCAAGTTCCTCTTCACCATGTTCTAACACCTTTGAATGTGATTATACCTTATATTTAGGTGTTATTTGTTCCTTAATCCAAAACACATCTCCCTTGATCTCATTAAGCCCCTTTAGAGCTGTAAGTTCTTTGATAATAGTAAGATATACACTTTCATGTTTGATGAGCCCTTCTATTTATTACTCAATAAGACACTCATACATCTACTTGTTAGGCTCATTATCAAAAAATATCATAAAATTAACACTTTTTCAAATGAGGATTAATATTACCTAGCCACTCAAACTCTTAACTTATTACATTGAACCTTTGTTATAGGTCATCTTCTTCCTCATGAATGTCATTTTCAAGGGCTACTTCATCAAGTGTAGGTATAATTATATGATTCTTCTCATCATAGTGATATATCATTATCTTAAATTTATCATCATCATACACATGGACCTAGTAGTTACCTTCAATAGCTTATGAATAAAAATGTTTAATGCTCACCTCAGCTTGTTCATATGCTCCTTCATGGATGATATAGGTTTCAAGGTTAGTTTTCTCAAAGTAGGTGTATGGATCATGTTTATAATAATATAAACCATAATCATATAAAAACAAGTCATATATTCCCTCAAGCATAGAAGAAGCACCATCATCTACAAGATATTCTTCTTTTTCATTAATGACACAATTCAAGTTAGATCTTGCTTCAACATAAGTCTCAATGTGGAACATAACAATTGGTTGATTTATTATGGTAAATTTTGATCCATATATTTTATTGAAGTATAATAAGGACCAATCAGCTAAGAGGTAGCCTCCTATCTTAGCTATGAAATCTCTTGAGAGATAGATTTCAAAGTGGGCAGGCAAGTCAACAACCACAATGTCTTGAAGAATGGGGAAACTAAGACAATAATGCAAGAAAAATTTCAATCCTTTGATCATTCCTATTGAATTTTTAGGTGTACCATATAACTAAATAACTTATTTAATATTTTTTTCCTAATTTTTCAGCTATAACCTTGGACATCATTGATGTGTTAGCTTCACTATCAACTATGTAGTTGTGGACTAGTTTGTCTCCCATAATTAGAGTGAGGTAGAAAGGTGGATTATTCTTAGATTTGGTAGAAGGATATACAATGTTATTAAGATAATTATTAAGAGAAACATGACCATGACCATGGCTTGATAATGGAGGACTAACATGGATAGTGGACAACTATTTTTTCAAGAGCTCCTTTTGGCCAAACATATGAAGGGCATCCTAAATGGAAATGGATGCCTTAGTATTATTCAATGAATCTAAACTATTTAGAATATAAGTGCTTAACTTTTATTGATTCCTTAGAGGAAAGAAAGTGTTTTTGGATTTATGAATTGAATCACTTTGAACAAACCTTCCAACATTCTTATTTAGAGGAGGTGTAGAAGTGTTAGGGACTGTCATGCTTATAGTCACACTTTATTTCCTTATAAGAGGATTAGATGAACTTGTAAGCACACCATTAGCATCTCCTAAATCCTTCCTCTTATCTCTAGTGTTTTCCATAATATAATTACCTTAATTTAGTACATAGGTGTCTTCAAATAGGAAGTTGGTAAAGCTTTATCCTTGAGATTGTCAACCTTTACTTACATACATTAGGACCTTGTCTTTTATTGATAGTAGAGGAGTGACCCCTCCTTGAGAAAATAGATATTGTTCTCCACATTTATTGGAATACATGAATTGACATTGTTTCCATTCTTCTCCTTGGATCAAATTGATATGCACTGGTACTATTTCTCTTGTGTTGGAGGTAGAATGAAGATTACATGCATTTACAGGCCTATTGAAGTTAGGTTTCCCTTGAACTCTACATCACCCATATTGTTGACCATATTACTAATTATAGTGATATGGAATTTTATTTATACCATGTTATAGATTGTATTACCTATTTAAGCCTCTAAGGCTTAGTATCTTGCTCTCTAATAAATATCATCTTCTACCTTCTTAGGAGTAGTCCTAGGCTTGGTGTTTTCACTTGGAACTTGGGAAAAATTTGGACCAACAAAAAAATTATTTGGTAGTAAAGGCATAAATAATTTTGGAGTCAAGTTCCTAGATTTAATGAGGCCATTATCATCTTTGATTTCAAGTTCATATGATTTGGGTAAATTGAAAC
This sequence comes from Torreya grandis, assembly GCA_037957365.1. Taxonomy (NCBI): domain Eukaryota; kingdom Viridiplantae; phylum Streptophyta; class Pinopsida; order Cupressales; family Taxaceae; genus Torreya; species Torreya grandis. Next base: position 63,241 of record JARHVA010005981.1, on the reverse strand, counting down.
CACCCATGGATTGTAGAACGGTGTCTATATGAGTACCAATAGCTCTCAAGTATGTGGGAAAAACAAAGCTAATAAGTGGTCTCATAGGAGGAGCTAATATATGCCAAGTCCTTCGAAACCTCTCATTAAAATCATGCATTATATATTTAGGGGATATTTAAATCACATTGAGTTGGTGAATGAGTGAAGTATGGTCACTCTTATCCTCAAACCTTGAAGTTAGTAGCTCTCTAAAGCCATCCCATGTTGTGATGCATCCACTATGAAAATTCCTATAACAATCAAGTGATTTACCTCTAAGGGACATGGAAAGGAGTATAATAGAAATTTTGACCTTAGTGACATTGTGTAAACTACAAAAATTTGAGATATCCATAATCTACTCACTAAGAGTGACATGGCCTTCACCATTGAATGTGGGAACAATCTTTGTAGCATTAGGGGGAATGGCATCATATAAATCAAGATGGATTGGGTTTTTAGTGTTAAAGGTTGAGAAGGCATGCTACATATCCATGTTTTCTTCAAGTTCTTATTCATTCTCTCGGTCTTCTTAGCTAGAAAAGTCCTCTTGATCTTCAAAGGGCAAAATATGTTGAGGATGTTGAACTTCAAGAGGAAGTTCATGTTAAAGAAGTGGATTAATGGGATTGAAAACTCTAATATAAGATGACCTAGTAAGGAACATGAAGTATGAACACAAATATATGACAAAATAATGATCCAAAACTAGATTTTACCTTGAATGGAGTTTCCAAATGTTGAGTATCACACCATATGTAGTTGATGTTGTCAATACCAACATTCACCTTGACAAGTTATCTTTAGGACAATGGTCCCACTGAGCATGATAGAAATATTGTAACCAAATATCACACACTACAATACATTTTTAAATCCTACTCTAAGATTATGGAAATATTTGAATAACTCTAAGATCATGAGTTACCTATAGTAGAGGTAGACCTCTAGGTTTAAGGGCTAGCTCCTTGAATTGACCTTGAAGTTCTTATCACCTACACTAATTAATTTCTTGAGGGAAAACGAGTAGAAATATGAATGAAAGGAAAATAATATAAGGGGTTGATACACCATTAATATTTCCTAATTACCATTATAATTCCTATGCTAAGAAATAAGATCTACGATACTAGCTTTAAAGTCCTAAGATGTTCTAACATTAGTATTTCAATATAGAGGTGATATACATGAGACAACTCAAGGTAAATAGAACAGAGGTCAGATTGAATACTATAAGGACACTTTCACACTTGAATGGAGATAGACACACTAGATACACTCTATATGACCTATTATAATGGGAACTTCTTGCACCAAACATGAAAGGACAAAGAGAAGAGAAGGATAGTTATTTATCACTAGACCTCATGATGCATCACTTTACAAACTTAGATAAGATGTTTATGAAATAAAATAAAGATTACATATATTATTAAAATTAAAATTAAAAAATAAAACCATTAGGGCTTCACCATACATGTTGTGGCATTAGAAAACAAGATACAAAATGGTTAGTACGTATAGAATGTGAGAGAAGAGAGAGAAGAATGAAGCTTAAGAGTCAAAATAAATGGTGTCAAGATGAAAGAGATATTTAAATTAATATATTAAGGTATTATTAAATATAACATGTAATTTATATTTGGACTAATGTCTCTCTAGTTATGAAAACTCCCCAAACTTGGCATAAAGGTCTCTCAGTTGGCTTCTTAAAATTGCCTTCATTATTGGCTTCTGTTGAGTAATCCAAGGTAGAATAGGGATAGTTTACACATATTTAATATGATTAGGTGGTTAATAAAAAGATACAATATGAAAATTATGTGCCCATAATCATTTATATTCTTCTGTACAAGTGTTCTCATTGCCTACAATTACTATTATCCTTATTTCACTCATCCTTCACACTTGGCACCAAGATGATCTTTATTTTCTCAAACCAATAAATAAATGGTTTTTTATGACACCTTTAAAGAGTAATAATATCCTTATATTCAATATTAATACCTTACAAGTCGTCCCAATTGGATTTATCACCCTCTAACTTGGTGATCACTCTTCATTCACTATGCTAGTTTAGACTACCTAAAGTGAAGGAGATATTAGAGATACTTGTGTGATTTTATGAATAAATAAATAAATTTTAGGAGTTATATTAGGCATAATTATATCTATAAAATTTATCCTTATCCTTTTAAACTCTTCTATGCATATAAAACATTAAAAACTATCAATAAAACTAGTTTTATACCCTACCCATACAAATAGGGTAGAAGCCAACTTGATGGGAAGGAGGCTGGGGGAGTTGTCTAAAAACAAAAATCAATTTAATAGTAATAAAAACTCATTTTTATGAATTTATATAAAATTATTCCCCATTAGGTCACTAACAATGGTTTTGGAGGGTTTTAAGTAGTTCAGACCCTTAAGGATTATTCATAAAACTGTGATATTAAATCCTCAAAAAAATCTCACTAGAAGATTGTTTAGGATCCTATCCAATATATCCTATATCCTTATACCTCCATGATAATAATCCATATAGATATGAGATTCTAAACTTAGCCTCTCGAGCTCTTCCCTGCATTCTGTGTACCCTATCATGTTTCTAAGCCAAGAAATGACTTTTTTATGGATTTATCTACAAAAAAAAGATTTGAATAATGTTATATCTCCCCATTAATTTCATAAAATGTATTTAAAGTCTCATATAATGTTATAAATTTAATTGGACCCATTTAGGTCTTTAAGCCTAGTCTAGGCCTAGTTGAGTTAGTCTATGATTGGCTTCTCACAACCACCTCTGAGTGGTTGGTCATGATTTTGAGACCCATTTTATGCATTTACATTTCCAACATATATAAATACACCTTTATAGTGATAAAACACTCTATGCATCTTCCTCTCACCTTTCACACTTCTTGCCTACAAGGTATTTTACCTAAAAGTGCCCTCTATCTGAGATAGAACAAAGGGTACTTACCCTATTGTTTCAAGAAGTTTGAATATATGAGAGGATTAAATATGTCCTAGGTAACGTAATTAATTAATTTAAAGGTTATGTCACATTAATAAGCCTTTTAATTACTCAGAAACCCTCAAGGTAGACTGCATAACACTCACTGTGTGACGTGTTTATGTGCCAACTATAGGTTGTCATGATGAAACCTTCCAAGTTATATTTTACATTATATTGGGAATTTTATGTTATATAAATAAATATATTAGAGGCAATCCAAACATGTTTATCATCCCAACCTTCACCAAACTCTTCAAGGTATACCTTTCACTTGACTAGGTTAATTTGCAATCAATTGAGACTGTGTTATTTTCTTAAGAGGGATATCTACCTACAGATGTCAACTGATGCTAAACCTTGAATATTATACCCTAAGGCATTAATAAGACTTATTAACTCATTTAAAACTTTATTTAGTTCATTTAGACTTGTTTTTTCCATAGGTCTAGTCAATATACAAGTTGTATACCCATAGCACCTGTCAATTCACATTCTAACTGTAGGTGGTCATTTTAGTGACCAAGTGGTCCCTGTAAGATGTTATGCATAGTCCATATCATTTTTAGGATTTATTAAAATCCTTTGGACTCATTAAATGGATAAAAAATAATCATATCATGCCTAGAGATTGAAACTAGCACTCACCTATTAGGTTCTAACATGTCACCCTTCTTTGATCAACCTGTAGGTATCCTTTCTTGGGCAAAAGAGATCCTATAAGTTGTGACATGATTTGAATCCATATATCTAAAATCCTTCAAATTTTCCTTGAGATATTAGTTCCATTCTCACCTTAATAATTACACTTACCAAGATTACATGGTCCTATACTACCACCTTGGATAGTAAGGTTACTTGATGTTTAAAGCACTGTAGAAAACACTAAAAAATTGTAATGAAAGATTGCATGAGTGGGAGTTTTCTAGAATCATATTATTTTTTCCAAACCAACACTTTTCATGACAACTCACTATCCCTATTATTGTATCACCTCATGGAAACATTTAAACCTATTTATGTCCCATGTATTTCAATATGAAAGGATTGAAAGAAAGGTGAAAACCTTGTTTCAGAGTTTTTAAGGTAACTTGTCCCTGAACTGGTTCTCTCAAACTATGGACATAGTTTCAAGTCTATTTGTCATCATATGGAATACATCATGATTTTTATGACCTCTTCAATTTTATCAAACTCTATGAATGTCTCCAACATTCTCAAACTACTTCATGCAACACCTTCAGGCCTCTGTGAGAGCCACTATAGGTGTATATGCATTATGCAAGGTAGTGAATAAAAACATGGAAAATATGCAGTGTATGGGCCTAAAATAAATTATATACCTTCTATCAATCCTTAAATTTATCATTTTAACCATTAATGACTTTAAATTAGTTCTAATGTTCTCATTTCAACATGATTATTCTCCTATAGTGCACCTATAGGTGTACATTAGACTACAAGACTATGTTTATAGGAGAACTAGTTGTCATGATCAATCATATGTCATTCGGATAGGTTATATTGGTTGATAATTTTATAAGAGTGTGTTCAACCTATTTAAAATCCTTATTAAATCTCCATGAATTTTCTCAAAACCTTCATACACTTCATACACCTAATTATAGGTGAATATATGCAGAGAGCTAAATATGTTAGCCTTTCTTGACTAAAAATTCATTGATGTTAGCTTTTGAGTATAATATTTTAAAGGAGGTATATTAACATGACATTAAAATCATAACATATAACATGTCACATTCATTTAAAACCATTATAACAACAAGGACCTATGCAGTTGGTGAAACATGCATGTAATTTAGCAATGGAGCTCCCATTAGTAAACTAAGATGTTAAGCTCATCCATTCACCTACATAAATGAAATAAAATATGGAAACCATTAGGGAAGGATGTACACATCTCAAATAAACATTTTAATCACATGTTTTTTATGGACCATCTTAAACAAGGAGAAAACCTATAAGGTATGGGGATAAACATGCAAAAAGGAGAAGTAAACTTATTAAAATTAGTTCATTAAGCATGGACAGCCAATATTTTAACTCCTACCATGAATAATAATTATAATAATTTTATTAACACCTTTTAGAGGTATTTTACTTGAAATAATGTTTTTTATCCATACCATGAGAAAATATACTGACCAATTCTGCATGCCAAGAAGAGCGATGGAGGAGCACAATGGTTTTAAGCCAATTTTGAGACTTCTAAAGTAGATAAAACATGGAAGTGAATCTAGGGAATCTAAAGATTCATATCACAACCTTACACATGTGCCACAACACTTGAATAGGTCGTACAACTACCAAAACTTCCTCTTTTCTAACTATTTTTTTGGTCTAACTTAATACCTATAAGATTTTTAGTTAGAACTAACATGACTGACACTAATATGACATATGGGATGTTAATGGATAGTCTGGAAGACTTTTATACCAAGGTAAACCATACAACCTTCATTAATAGCTCAAATATGGCCTTATAGTGATAGGAAATGACTTAAGACTAAATTTGACTATGACCAAGGTCAATAACACATCAAATGACATCAAATAGGACCATGGCACACCCTATTACATCCTAATAGACCCCTATATTAGGTTTTTTACTATAGGTGGTTGACTTATTTTGACATATGGTTAAAATATTCAAGACTATCCTAATATAATTTTATGTTTCTTAGTTTTATCTCTATTATATCTGCCAACCTGATATAGTATGTTTCTAACAATCCTATACAAATAACTACATCAACTAGCATATACAGTTGTGTCATTATCCTTCAAAATGAAACATCTTTTAGATCAATCTAAAGAGAAAATGTATAATTTATAAGGATTTTATGAAAATAATGTTAATTATATTGAACTAACTAACCCTAATTATTTTTTCAATAATATTTACATGAATTTAAAAAATTCTATCTCTCAAGATCACTCCACCAATGATTGTAACATGGCTTCCACTAGATCCAAAAGCTATGAGACATATAACAAATTTAATAAATCTAAGTGAATTCACCTACTTCAAACCCAATAATCTAAGGGTGAAGAGGAGTTTAATGTAGAATATACATCTAAAATGAAAATATATCTCCAATAACATCTTGATTATAGGGGTGAGGACCCTTCAATTATCTATCACATCATGATGGAACCCTAAGTGGAATATCTTCCTTCTTATAACTACCCAAAAGTGGTATTTGAGTGATAAGAGTGATACTTGAGACTAAATATCCCCATACCTATCCTAAATCCTATTATCATACTTATCCAACCTTTATGTAGGCCATAGGCATCCCTACACAACTCTTAAGTAGTCCCAAACTCTAATTTCTTGATCTTGGCCCTCTATGCCTAGTGTTCAACCAACTAGACACTAGTGCTATAATAATTAAACTAGTACCACATGGTGATAGCATCCCCAAAAAAGAGCTAATGTCTTTTGATATATCTTTTCCCAAATGTATATCTTTTCAAAACTAAAGCCTCCTAATGTTGGCCTACACATATTTTATCACCTACACAAGCAATAGAATAATACATATAAATGAATTTTATCCCTATAACTACTAGATGTAAATTAGATGCAAAATACACATTAAAACACAATAACAAGTTGAGCATAATTAAGGTTATCAATCCCTATTCTTCCCTCTTTCTATATACTACCATCTACAACAACCCTAAGCTTAGATTTTCTAGATTTCAAATATCAAGCACATTCAAGGCACTCAAGGAGACAATCATATAATAATTACTTACACTTTCACCATAACTTAGGTGGGGTGAACCACATTAGGATTTATCCCTCCTTAGAGGATTGGTATGTAGGCAACTCTCTCTATAGTGGGGTGTTGAGGATGTCTAGCCTACCTTACTAATGAACACACTTTTTAGCTCATGATCTAGTTGTATGAAGGATTAGTGTTTGCATAATTAATCAAACCTTATAGGTGAATTACATGGTTCTATACCTTGTGCATGCAAGAACAAACCCCAAATATCTAGACACAATTGCACACAAAAATTCAAGATAGTCATGTATAAAGGACACTAATATCAATATTAGGACACTACCACCACTTTTCCAATAATGATAATAATATAAAATTATGGCATTACTATTGAGGAGGGGTTATGACATTTTGATCTAGTTTAATATACTAAGACTATATTTCATATCAATTTCCATCACTTAGATCACTCGTATTAGGTGTTTTCTAGATAAGTAATTACTTGTACTATTTATTGTTATTTTTAGAAAAGTCAAAGATAATCAACTCTATAATAAATCAATGGTTGTATTTATTATATATTATTTCCTTGATTTAGTCTACTCATCTCTTTAAAAAACATAGGATTTACATTCACTAAGTCCTAAAAGGTTAAAACATTTGGTGAACCTGACTTTGAATATTACATAAACCCTAACCATATATACTCTTAGGGTTTGCATCCTTTTTGTGTCTATGCTCATATTTTAGTTCCAAAATTTTATAATTGTTTCAATAATTATTTTTTGCAATATTTCTTAGATTAACATTATTTAAAGATTCAAAATATATAACTTGTTTTCCTACTTCCCAAACTACAATGGTAGAATTCAATAACTGATTTGATGAGACCGATAAAAAATAATTACAAGATTTTGTGTCCAAATATTTAAATATACAAGATGACCTCATTACTATTATTCAAAAGATATTCAAAAATAAAACAATGGTCAATATTCAACTCCCCTAACTAATAGTATTGTTACACCTATAGTGGGGCCAATTAAGCTAACATAACAAAAAAAATTAAATCAACAACCTTTTATGATAGCTAAACCTCTTATGGCTAGTTCCTCCACTCTAGATATACAATCCCTTATGCATGAGGTTCATACTCTGTATGCTAAGGTGTTACATCTTGAGAAGGGATCCACTAGGCCATCACATGCCTTGGATTCTAATATTCTCTTACATACACCTTTGGAACATCATATAGAAGCAACTCCCTTGCCATCCAAATTTATGGCACCTAAGGTTACATTATATGATGGTAAGGGTGACTTGGAGCACCATATCCAAGATTTTCACACAACATGTTTGTACTACATGTCCAATGATTGGCTTCTTGAAAATTTGTTTCCATATAGTTTAAAGGATTATGCCTTACAGTGGTTTTATGACTTATCAATCAATCTATAATATCATTCAATCCATTAGCATACATGTTTTTATCACACATTTACATAAATATCAGTGACAAAATATCATACACTCAAGTTTCATAATTGAAACAAAAATCAAATGAACCTATTACAGATTACATCTTATGATACAAGACTATATTATCTAAATTAACTATCCCCATGATACACAAAGATCTTTAGGAGTCTTCAAATAGAGTGTTTTACTATCATTACATGAAGCTATCTTGTTTAATAAGTTTCCAACAATCACATATTTATGCCATACAATAAAATAAAGAGAAGCCAAGATTTTATCAATGGGAAAACTAAAATATACCAATGGCTTAGAATAAACTTATAAGATTTTAAGTAAGCCTTGGTACAAGGTAAGGGCCACTAAAAATGAGAGTGATCAAAAGGCCATAGTTAATACAACTTTAGAGCCATCTCCTCACTTGGTGTTATTAGCTCCTCCATGTAGAATCTTCACCAACCTTTCAGAATCGCCAACATGGTTTTCATAGCATATCTTAGAAAGTAATGTCATATCTCTTTCTCCCAACAAAGAGGTTGATATGACACAACCTATTCCAAATAAATATGATTCCAATGCATTTTATGAGTATCATAAGGCACCAAACCATACAAAAAATAGATGCATTAGCCTAAAACATAAGATATAAGACTTGATTGGGGATGACATCATTGATTTGGACACACCCATAGAGGCATTAAAAGTATAACAAATGAAATCCAAGGCATTAAATATATTCTTACATCCATTTACAAAACACACAGTGAATGAGGTAAGGAGCAATTTAGGTGTTCACTACACATATCAAGAACATCTACCACTAGATTCATATCATACTATTACATAAGAAAAACACCCATTACATAATATCATTGGTATATACCACACTACAGCTCTAGTTAGACCACTCATCACCGTATTAGAGTAGTATATTATTTATTATGATACATATTTATATGCACTCTTTATATGAGCCTACATAGATCACCATCCTATTTAGAGTGTTATGGTTGATAATGGGTCAAGCATTATCATGTGTAATATGACCCTTTTAAAAAAATTGGTATATTTAATGAAGTATATATTCCATATAAACACAATTATCAGTATTTTTAGTGGTCATGTTCAGATCTCTATTAAGGAGAATGTGCTTCAATTAGAAGTTGGACCAACACATGTGGCAACACAGTTCTTAGTAGTACCTAGTGCAGGTGTGTTTGATATGTTATTAGGTAGGCCATGGATACATTAGTTATGATCCATCACATATAAAGAGCATAGATGCATAAAATATATACATGCAAATTAGGTGGTCAAAGTTGAGGGTCTTCTATATGAGTATCCTCTACCTATTACATAGTCAGTTACATAATATCTTCTTGTTACAACATAGTTACTAGATATAACATAGTTATCAGTTACAGTTCAGAACACATTTCCTATTGATACACTATAGATTTTAGTAGAGCCACCAATTTATGTGAGGTTCACTCCTACAGTATTAATATGTATGCATGCTCTCTCATAGAGACTATTATTAGAGAGACCCTTACATTAGAGATATGTTACATATTCTAGAGGGTTTTCCTTCACTCATTTTTTACCAAGATCAATATTATTGGGTTCTCAAGCCTCTTAGAATAGGGCATCATTGTCAACTACAACTTATTCTACTAGATGGGTTCATTAGACCCATATAGTTCACAAGACACCACACTTAGTGCCACAAACTCTTAGAACCACTACATAGGTAGATACAGATATAGATCACTTAGTATATTAGATCATGGGACCATAGTTACAATTTAATATAGTACACATGATCATAGTTCCCTTATTTAGCATAGGCCATAGTGATAGTGAATCTCCAATGAGACTCATTGTTTAGTATGGTTTATCCCTTATTGTACATACTTTATTTTTATCTTTATACTTGTACATAGTTCATTTTCATGTTATTTGTACATATACTATTTATATAAAATACAAAAATAGAATAATATGTCAAAAAACACGAAAACATTCATATAATTACTCATAAAACATAAAATTATAGATTATATGCATTACTATGTTTACATTTCTTATATTTTATAGACACTACATATATGATCCATCTTGGTATAGTTTGGTTTATCATGCATACATGCTTCACTTATTATTATCAAGTTCTTTTAGATTTATATAGAACTCAAGTCCATTAAACCAATCTAGACTTCCTATTATCTACCCATTGGGGGAATTTACACCAATAAACGAGTCTTCACTTGACACATTCACTAATTTGGGGAACCCTATACATATTTTTTATTACCAAGTTCTATACTTATATACTCTACATGTTATATATAGCATTGTTATACCTTGATATTGATCATGCTACTCTTACTCAAATTTTTTGTTGGCTACCAATACTTTAGACTCAACATATGTACATCCTAGCTCTTACATAGATTTGTATTACATATTAATGCATATTTTAATTTATAGATTACCTATTTTAGACTTGATTGTATCTCTTTAATTATTATATTCTAGGGCAATTGAATATGTCATTTTTCTTTGGCTCTATGCTACTTATATTAACAGTATGTATTCCTTGGACATGTATGCTGAGATTTTAACATTTCCTTATATGTTTCTCTAATCCATCTTGATTGATTCTTACATATGTTAACATTTTAACATGTCCTTATACATCTTGTTTTCTTAGCTTTAGTGATATGTGCCCATGTCCCTTGTATTGTGGCCCCTTGGCCTATTTTGCATGCCTCATGTGTTTTGTATGTATGTTTTATTATATGTGTCATGGCCATGAAAATTATCTTTTATTTTTATGAAAACTATTTTTCAATTCCATGAGGTACCTCATTAATCTACCCTTACTACTTGGGTGTCATGATGGACATCATGCCCTATTCCCTTAGGTAGCTACCTACTTTTACTTAGATTTGTTCCTACATATATTGTTACATCTATCTTGTCACCCTTATGGAATGATATACATAACATACATCTTAAATTACATACATATGTTCAAATAATCTTAAATTTTGATTTTATGTATGCACATTATATTGGACTATCACATAGTTATCATATATGTTCCATCTAACACACATTTTGCAGAGCTCTTTCTTTTGAGGACAATTCTTACATAGTGTCATGTCCCCAAAATGAATATTCTTCTAAATTATTGAAAAAATATAAATACACATCAAATATTAATCATATAATTAATTTTAAAACTCTCTCCAAATAATGTGGAAATATAGAAAGAGGTACTTACATAAAATTAACAATTTACTTCACAAATTAGAACCTAGATTTGACAATTTTTACATCGTAACTTCTAAATATTTTCCTATTATTGAAATATTATTTATAAACATGTGAAATAATATTACAAAATAAAAATATGTATACACACATCTCTACAAATATTAAATTCAAAGATCCATATAACTACAACAAATAGGTTACTTTCATGCCCTAGATTTGGAAATTTTAGCACCAAATTTCTTTGAACTTCCAACAAATCTGAAAGGTGGAATATTGGAAATTTATATATAATAAAAATAATGATATATATAACTTATAAATTCAACCAAAACAACAACAAAAATCTATAAATCAAACCACACCAAAAGACACATGAAAATATGCAAATAGCTCACCAAAATTGGCATACAGAATACCAATAAGATCCAATACAATATCTATATGATATCACCTTCATGAATCAAATTGGATACATCTTATGACTCTTTCAATAAATGGAGTTTCATCTACCAATATCCTTAGCTAAATATTTTAGTCCTTAGATGTAAAATTGAATTGTAAAGTCCAAGATTTTATGAAATGGCCAAAAGATAACCTAGAAGGAAATCCTGGCATATAAATACATTGTATGGGGCCCAAAAATTGGTGCCAAAATCCCAATCTCCTTTATTTTATAATATTACATGAGTTATAAATGGAAACTAGCCCCCATCTTTATCCACTTGCCAAATATTCACTTAGATCCAGATATTCCCCTTTAATTTCTATTTTTGAACTTTCCTAGACTTACTTAGCCTAAGGCTAAGAATGAAACATAACTTAGTAAGATTAATTGAAAACTCATCATTATCCTCTCCTATATAACCATGCCCAAAATTGGTAAATTTTCATATAAAATTGCCATTCCCATAACTATCGGCTAAAGATAGTCAATAACAACCTGTCATAGAATTTGTCATATATGTCACTCTAAAATGACAACCTATCATCACTTGTCATAGAATATTTATAAAGTAAAGTTAGGAGTTATTAATTCCACTTGAGAAACCCAACTCCTCAAATAGTGGAGCCTAATATTATTTTAAATATTTAATATTTAATTGGCCTAATAAATATACATTGAAAACAAAATCATTTTGGGACCAAATATAAATATTAAATAAATTACTTCCCTTATTCATTATCATGGCCCATGGAAAATATTATAATATAATAATAGTCTCACTAATTTTAAATTAATTAAAATTATAAATGACAATTCCACCCTTACCAAAATATCTTCTCCTAAAGAAATTGTAAACTAGGATGCTCAGGAATCACCATGCCAATGTAATGAGTCATGCTATACTTCTCACAAATTTTTGATCTTGTACCTAAGAGATGATGTATCTCCTACCAAGAAACACTATGAAAACCTAGGTACACAAGTGTCTCCATGCCATTATCATAAATCAAACTATAATGTCCATGTAATATAAATCTTGTAACTATCAAGAGAGACATTTCAAATTTGTTAATGCAAATATTTGGAAAACCCACAAAGTAATTCATGATTAAACTTTTCCATCTTGGATTTGGATCAAGCAATGAATTCACCAACATTTCATATGTTTCTCTTTGATGTGAAAATTAATGATTCCTTATATCCAATGCTTTAAAACTCCCATGTACCCATAAATTATATATCCCATATCTGACCAGGGAAGTAACTTATGCCAATAATTAAAACATCTCCTTGATTTATTACCCATTAATAAAAACACTAGAGAATCCACTTGCATGACTAAAACTAATGTAACAAGGTGGATAAAAATGGTGATAACATTAATGATGACAATATGTTCCATAGTTTCCATGAGTATGTTTCCTCTATCCCTTGATGAAATTATCCCATCATCACTTATTCTCTTCATATATTGCTAACAATTCTTTACTCAAATATCCATTTTTGGATTTACACCACTATAATTATGTTGTGATACTCTAGTATTCATGTGAACTTCCTTTTGAAAACACCTTGTGGATCTCATAACTTCCTCAATAGAAAGGTTATATCTAACACAATTCCTTAATTCTTATTGGTTCTCTTTATCCAAAGGCCATCTTGAAAATGCAAAATCAAATACCATGAAAAACTGATACAAAGTAGACCAAATATCATAATTTAAATAAATCATAGGTAGACTGATGATATAGGAATCATTGCATACATTGTTGTATCATCATGATCCATTTAATGGTGAAACCATTTTTTAGTGTTTCCCTATTATTGAATTATCCTCCACATATCCAAATATGGAATACCTTTATGTATCTTAATTATAGAAACACCCTATCATAATTATTCAATAAATTTGGAATATCAAAATGATATCTATATTTCTTACCAACTTCTAAAATCAAACCTTCTATCCTAAACATAAGAGTTCTTTCCATATATTATATAAATATCAAGGGATGCCTTGAGTGCTCACCTCCATGTTTTTGTTGTACCCATTTATTATTTTTATGTGATGAAGGATTCCAAACTCTTGCATCATTGTTATAGTATCAATCTCTAATGGGTGTCATAATGTTATTGTGAAATGGTCTATCTAAAGCATAAAACCAATCACCTTGCATGTAAGTTGAAAAAATCATAATAGTCACTTACCTACCTAAATATCCTCTAAGCTAGTGTTATGATGGCTGGATTAATTTTCACTAATAGTGGAGGCCTTCCACTAATATCATCATGCAATTAAACATCCTCAAAATACACCAATCTATAATTTTTCATAACTAAAATCATCAAAATTAGCAATATACAAGTGACATAACAATAATAAAAATGACAAACCCGTCCAACATTAATCAAATTTATCAATTTAAACTTATTTGGAAGCCATGTAAGGACTAAAAATATATCCATAAACTTTTTGATATTTTTAGAACCCCTCAAAATTAGCAACCTTGAAAATACTTGTAGAACTGTAAATAGTGGATTATAGTAGCTAGAAATGAAAATAACAATTATCTTATAGTTGGGAATCATGAAAACCTCACTTATATTTCTCATTATGATGTATTTGATACCCTTGTAAATAATTACACAAATATTATGCAATGTTAATCTCATGTTATAATAATCATCTTCTTGAAATTTTATTGTGGTGCTAATTACTTTCTCAATGGGATAAATATTTCCAACATGTCTCTTTCCTAGAGCCTCACATTATATAGAAATTTATTTTAATAAATATAAAATGATAAGTACATGACATTATTTTTTTACCTTTTCAATCCCTTTCAATTCTTCTTGTGTTTCATCCTCATGTATGCATTGAGCACTAGTGATTTGGCCTAAGTATGTGACATCATTCCCCCATATAGGTGCCTAATAGAAATTAGTTTCCAACTCTATGGCATGTTGGAATCCTCTATATATTAGATATCTTGGGAATTTTTTTTTAAAAATTATGTTATGTTAATTTTTAGGTACTTTTATATCAACATAAAGACTATGTTGCTTATCAAAAGGTAAAATGATTTGCATGCTCTCCTTCATTAAGAAACTTGATGCCCAAACAACTTGTCCTTTATGAGAAGTCCTCTTAGCTATGACATCATTTCCTTTAATGTTGAAATTTATCTCCTTAGATTTTTGATCCTTCATAATATTATATGTGGAATGTATCCATCCTCCATTCATAACCATGTTACTTATCCCAACATATAATTAATTGCATACTTTTTTCTTACCCATGGATATATTAAGCTATGTACTTATCTAGTTGCATGAGATGGTGAATATAGTTTAAATGTTAATATTAAAAACATTAAATTTTTAAACCTTCATGTGTCTTAGCTTACTACTTGGACCCCATACTCTTATGTGCAAACAACCTTGAATTTTAGGAAAATAATATATGTGCCCTTTATTGTGAGTTATGCCATTATTTTTATAGTTTCAACATGCCAATAATATTGAATTATATGGAGTTTATAAAATAAATTTGTGATTATTTTTTCATTAATTTAATTATTATTACAAAAATATTCAAGGTGTTTACCTTCATTAGTTGATATGAAAATCTTTACAAAATCACATACGGTATTAGTATCCACTAGGGCATTCTTCTTATGTGCATGTTTATGCCTTCCAACATAGTCATATTGATACATAATTTCATATGTTTATTTAATTTTAATAATCCTTTAAACATTAAAATTCATACCTTTCATCTTCTTGGTGATTTCTTCCAAGGATTGTTTCCTTTCCATTTATGGCAACTCTAGTTTTTCCTCTTGCTCAGTAACATGGCTATTTGGTAAACCATTATCACATAACATTGGCCTCCTATTCTCAATTATTATAATAAGTTCTTAATGGATAGAATTAAAATTTTCAATTATTCACACCATACATATCATCAGTTCCTCCTTGACTTTTTTAAGACAATTTTTTTGTTGAAATTCAATCTTAGAAGTCAATGAAATATTTCTTCTTAAATCAAAATCCTCACTTTCTATATGTATGGTGGATTGTTATATGAATTTTATCTTTAAATTTATTCTATGATTTTTTTCTCTTCTTACTTTTAATTATGATCCATAATTTCTTCCTTGACCTTCTCTTGTAATGTTGGCTCACGCATGCTCATAAATATTTCTAATTCCACCATCTTATTTTCTGGCTCCTTGAAAAACTATTTCACTTCTGAATTTTCTTCTTTTCTGCAACCTCTGTGACTTGTATTCCAAGGTTATTTTTTAATATAAGGTAATTTTATTTCCCATTATTTAATTCCTAATAACATCCTTTTTTATATTTTTTAGTTGGAACTAAATTTTGCATGCCATTCATAAACCTTTGAAGTGAATTAATCATTTTGTCTTGGTTCTTCTATATTTCCATCATTTTATCTTGAATAAAATATAAAATTTTCCAATATTTTAATAATATAAAGAATCCTCCCATGATAAACAAATCAATATACCCATTTAAAATGACTAATTTTTCTCTCACTCAAAAATTTGTTCTTAAAACCCTTTAGGCTGGCAAGATTATGGCTTTGATACCACTATCATATCCCCAAAAGAGATATTTTTTAAAATTATTCAAAAAAATACACATAAATTTTAAATCATAAAATTAATTTTCAAACCCTCTCCAAATACTATGAAAATATAGAAAGAGGCACTCGCATAAAATTAACAATTTCCTTCACAAACTAGAACCCAGATTTGACAATTTTTACATAGTAACTTATGAACCTTTTCCTATTATTGAAATATGATTTATAAAAATGTGATATTATATTAAAAATAAAAATATCCATCCACACACCTCTAAAAATTTTAAATTCAAATCTCCACACAATTTCAACAAACATGTTGTTCTCAATGCCCCAAATTTATCAATTTTGGCACCAATTTCCTTCAAACTTCCCACATATATAAAAAATATCATATTGGAAATTTTTACATCATAAAAATTATTATATATATATATATATATATATATATTATATATATTAAAATAACACATCAAAAATATTTAAATCAAACCACACCAAAAGACAATCAAAAACATGTAAATGACTCACCAAAATTGGCATACACAATACCAATAAACTCCAATGCAATCTCTAGATGAGATAAAATTCCTAAATAAAAGGGGATACATCATAGGACTCTTTAAATAAATTGGTTTTAATCCATCCATATCCTCACCTTAATTTTTTCATCCTCAGATGCAAAATTGAACTACAAAGTCCAAGAATTTGTTAAAATAGCCAAAAGATAGCCCAGAAGGAAATCTTAGCATATCAATACACATGGGGGCCCAATTTTGGCACAAAAATCCCAATATCCTTGATTTGAGAATATTAAATGAGTTATAAAAGGCATCTAGTCCCCATATTTATCCATTTTCCCAATATTCACTTATATCATATTTTTTCCCTCTTTGTTTTTATTTCTAAACTTACCCAAACTCACTTAACTTGAGGATAAGAATGAAACATAACTTAGTAATTTTCATTAAAAAATCATCATTATCCTCTCCTATATAACCACACCCAAATTTTTTAAGTTTCCTTAGAAACTCTCTATTCCCATAACTGTCGACTAAAGATAGTCAATGATAACCTATCATAGAATTTATCATATCTATCACTCTAAAATGACAACTTGTCATAACTTGTCATAAGATATTTAAAAATTAAAATTAGGAGTTACTAATTCCTTTTAAAAAACCCAAATGCTTACTAATAATATGTATAAGGATTAGTGAAGTGATTTGGTTGTGCCCAGCCCCACCCGAGTTTGAATCTCATAGGGCATTTATAGGCCAATTATGGCTATTTGTTTGATGGTTTTAAATGTGATCAAGTGTTAGCCATTTATAATGGTTTAATAGATCTATTGGGGAATATTACCCTAGTTTGTGCCTCATAACTGATTTTTTCTCTGATAAAAAAATCTAATACTAATAAAAAAAGAGAAACCCAACTCCTCAAATGGTTGAGCCCAATATTATTTTAAATATTTAATATTTAATTGGCCCAATAAATTCAATTATAGATTTATCAATTATACTTATTTTTTCTCACATTCACACCATTTCAACTCAAATTCATATCATTTTCCTCAAAATAGGGGCATCATGTGCAGCATGAACATTCCCATATTTAGTTTAGATACCTAGATATAGTTTATTATAACTCAATCCATAATCCATAGACTAAGATATCATATTTGGGGGCATGTGCATGACACATTATTTTTTTATGCTCACTTACACACTAGTTGATTAGATGGAATGATAAATTCCATGGAATTATCTACATTTTATACACCTAACATCATTTTCCATGTTGCACACCAGTTTCATGCCTTACTCCATCTATAGTGGTTAGCATTCCTAAGTGGCCTAGAACTGCCTAATGTACCTGAGTGGATGTAGAGACAACATATATAGCTAGATATATCTAGTTAAACATTTAAATTACTTCACATAGTTCATTTTTAGATGAATTTACTACACATGGGTGGAAAATTATGGATTCATAGCCTACTTGAGTTCTTGAGCCACTTGCATGATAGTGTTAGATATACTATCAATCCAATATAAGCTATGCATAATTCATGATCCACCATGAGGGGGTGTGAAATGATGTATTTAAAACTAAATTGAGTTCTTGATCAACACACACATGATTATTGATCAATTTATCATCTCAGTCCAAGATATTAATTGATTGATCACTATATACATGCACACACACAGGTTATCACCAAGTTCATGCATTAGTTCATGTACCTAGTGAGGTATATTCATTTC
The DNA here is from genome assembly GCA_037957365.1 of Torreya grandis. Taxonomy (NCBI): domain Eukaryota; kingdom Viridiplantae; phylum Streptophyta; class Pinopsida; order Cupressales; family Taxaceae; genus Torreya; species Torreya grandis. The sequence continues at coordinate 44,361 of JARHVA010005981.1, read as the reverse complement.
TTTTTTATTTCCCATATCTATACTTTTTTTACTCAATTTACTTCTTTACTTAGTTTAGTATTTTTAATTTTCAAATATCTGAATTTAAGTACTGACTTATGCATTAGATCATTTTTAATATATGCATTATATCATGTTTTATGTACTCAGACTTAGCTTCACATACTCAGATCTAGCTTCACAAGCTTCACTTCCTAGGTAAGTCTAGGTACACTTATTTTCCCTCTATCCTAGTCATTTCATTTTGTTACTTTTTTAGAATAAAGGGGAGGGGTAAATATTATCACCCAAAATTGGTATTTGGGTATTTACCTTCATTATATGATATGAAAATCTTTACAAAATCACATTCAATATTAGTATCCATGAGGACATTCTTCTTATGTGCATGTTTATGCCTTCAACACAATCATCTTAATACTTAATTTCATATGTTTCTTTAATTGGAAGACTCATTTCAACAAAAAAAATCATACCTTCCATCTTCTTGGTGAATTCTTCCAAGTATTTCTTCCTTTCCATTTATGGAAACTCTATTTTTTCATCTTATTCATCAACAAGGCTATTTGGTCAACCATTCTCACATAACATTGGCCTCTTCTTTTAAATGATTATAATATATGATTTATGGATATCATTATCCTTTTAAATTTTTCATTCCATACATATCATATTTTCCTCCTTGACTTCTTTAAGACAAACATTTTGTTGAAATTCAATCTTAGAAGTCAAATTCTTCCTAAATCAAAATCCTTACTTTCCATATGTATGGTGCATTATTATGTGATTTTTTTCTTTCAATTTAGTGTATGATTTTTTTATCTTATTCCTTTTACTTATGATCCATAATTTTGTCCTTGACTTTCTCTTATAATTTCAGTTTATGTGTGCTCATAAATATTTCCTGCTCCTTGGAAAAATATTTCACTTCTAAATTTTATTATTTTTTCCAAAATATATGATTTATATTCCAAGGTTATTTTTAATATAAGTTAATTTTATTTCCCATTATTTATTCCCGGTATCATCCTTTTTTTTAGATGTTTTAGTTAGAACTAAATTTTGCATAATATTTATAAAATTTTGAAGTGAATTGATCATTTCACCTTGGTTTCTCTATATTTTAATCATTTTATATTTAATAATATCTGTATTTCTCCCATATTTTAATAATCTCAATAATCCTCTCATGATAAACAAATCAATTTACCCTTTTAAAATGTCTAGTTTCTCTCTCACTCAAAAATTTGTTCTTAAAACCTTGTAGGCTAGAAAGATTGTGGCTTTAATACCACTATCATGTCCCCAAAAGAGATATTTTTTAAAAATATTAAAAACATAAAATATTAATCATAACATTAATTTTCAAACCATCTCCAAATATTATGGAAATATAGAAAGAGGTAATCGCATAAAATTAATAATTTCCTTCACAAACTAGATCATAGATTTGACAATTTTTACACAGTAACTTCTGAATATTTTCTTATTATTTAAATTTTATTTATAAAAATGTTATATTATATTAAAAAATAAAAATATCCATGCACACACCTCTACAAATATTAAATTCAAATATCCACACAATTGCAACAAACATGCTATTCTCAATGCCCCAAATTTGGAATTTTTTGCACTAAATTGCTTCAAACTTCCCACATATCTAAAAGGTGGCATATTGGAAATTTATAAACCATAAAATTAATTATATATATAACTTATAAATTAAACCAACACAAAATAAAAAATATTTAAATCAAACCACACCAAAAGACACCTAAAAATATGCAACTGACTCACCAAAATCTGCATACATAATACCAATAAGGTCCAATGCAATCTCCAGATGAGATCAGCTTCCTAAATCAAATTTGATACATAATATGACTCTTGAAATCAATGGTTTTTAATAAATACATCTCCTCACATTATGTTTTTCATCCTCAAATTGAAAATTGAATTTCAAAGACTAAGAATTTGTTGAAATGGTCAAAAGATGGCCTAGAAGTAAATCTAGACTTACAAATATACATGGGGCCCCAAAGTTGGCACCAAAATCCCAATATCTTTTATTTGATAATATTACAAGATTTATAAAAGGAAACTAGTTCCCATCTTTATCCACTTTCCTAATATTCACTTAGATCCTACTTTTTCCCTCTTTATCTATATTTTTGAACTTGCCCAGACTCACATAACTTGAGGATAAGAATGTAACATAGCTTAGTAATTTTCATTGAAAACTCATCATTATCCTCTCCTAGATAACCACAACCAAAATTTATAAGTTTCTTTAGAAACTCACTAGTCCCATAACTATTGGCTAAAGATAGTCAATGATAACCTATCATCAATTTTGTCATATCTATCACTCTAAAATGAAAACCTATCATAACTTGTCATAAAATATTTTTAAAATAAAATTATGAGTGAATAAATCCTCTTAAAAAACCCAAATCCTTACCAATAATATGTATAATTATTATTGAAGCGGTTTGGTTATGCCCATCCCCACCCAAGTTTGATTCTCATAGGGCATTTATAGGCTAGTCATGGTCATTTACTTGATGGTTTCAAATGTGATCAAGTGTTAGCTATTTATAATGGCTCAATAGTTATATTGGGGACTAGGCCCCCAATTTATGCATGAGAACTGATTGTATCTCTAGTCAAAAAATCTAGTACCAATAAAAAAAAGAAAAACCCAACTCCTCAAATGGTTAAGCTTAATATTACTTTAAATATTTAATATTTAATTATCCCAATAAATTCAATTATAGATTTGTCATTTATACTTAGTTTTTCTTATATTCATACTAGTTAAAATTAGATCCATATCATTTTACTCATATTAGGGGCATCATGTGTGTCATTAACATTCCCATATTTATTTTAGATACCTAGATATAGTTTATTACAAATTAGTCCAGAATTAATATACTTAGATATCATATTTGGAGACATGTACATGGTACATTGTTTTTTTATGCTCACATACACATTGGTTGATAAGATGGATTGATAAATTCCATGGCATTCTCTACATTTCATACACTTGACATCATATTCCATGTTACACACCAATTTCATTCCTTACTCCATCTGGAGTGGTTGGCAATCTTGAGTGGCCTAGAGTTTCCTAATGTACCTGAGTGGTTGTAGATCCAACATACATAATTAGATATATCTAGTTAAACATTTGAACTACTTCACATAGTTATTTTTTAGATGCATCTACTACACATGGGTTGGATATTATGGATTCATATCCTACTTGAGTTCTTTAGCCACCTACATGAGAGGATTGGATACACTATCAATCAAATATAAATTATTCACAGGTCATGATCCACCAAGCAAGGGTTGAAAATGATGGATTCAAAATTGGATTGAGTTATTTATCCACCCACACATGAGGATTGATCAAGATAACATTTGAGTCCAAGATATTCACAAATTGATCACTATATACATGCACACACATAGGTTATCACCAGGTTCATGCATTAGTTCACGAACCTAGTGAGGTGTATCCATTACTTTTCTCTTTCTCATATCTATACTTAATTTTAATCATTTTACTTCTTTACTTAGTTTATTCTTTTTTATTTTTATATATCTAAACTTAAGTACTGACTTATGCACATTTTATTTTTAATATATACATTGGATCATGTTTTACATACTCATATATAGCTTCACGGCCTTCACTTCCTATGTAAGTCTAGGTATGCTTATTTTTCCTTTATCCTAGTCATTTCACTTTTTTTCATTTTTATAATAAATTGGGGGTGTAAATATAATCACCCAAAAGTGGTATTTGGGTGTTTACCTTCATTAGCTAATATGAAAATCTTTACAAAATCACATCTAGTATTAGTATCCACTAGGACATGCATGTTTATACCTTCCAACATAGTCATCTTGATATTTAATTTAATATGTTTCATTAATTATAATACTCCTTTCAACATAAAAATTCATCCCTTCAATCTTCTTGGTGAATTCTTCTAAGGGTTACTTCCTTTCCATTTATGGAAACTCTAATTTTTCCTCTTTCTCATCAACATGGCTATTTAGTAAACCATTCTCACATAACATTGGTCTCTTATTTTCAATTCTTAGAATAGGTGATTCATGGATACCATTAGAGTTTTCAATTTCATATTCCATACATATTATCTATTCCTCCTTGACTTCTATAAGACAAACATTTTATTGAAATTCAATCTTAGAAGTCAATGAAATATATCTTCTTAAATAAAAATCATTACTTTCCATATGTATGGTGGATTATTATATGATTTTTTTATTTCAATTTATTGTATGATTTTTTATCTTATTCCTTTGACTTATCCTCCATAATTTATTATTTGACCTTCTCTTATAATTTTGGCTTAGGTGTGCTCATAAATCTTTCTAGTTCCACCATCTTCTTTTCTAGCTCCTTGGAAAAATATTTCACTTATAACTTTTCTTATTTTCTCCAACATCTCTGAATTGTCTTCCAAGGTCATTTTTAATATAATGTAATTTTATTTCCCATGAATTCATTCCTATTATCATCCTTTTTTTTAGATGTTTTAGCTGGAACTAAATTTTTCATGTTATTCATAAACCTTTGAAGCGATTTGATCATTTCATATTGGTTCTTCTATATATCCATCATTTTATCTTGAATAACATATGCACTTTTCCCATATTTTAAGAGTCTCAAGGATCCTCCCATGATAAAAAAATCAATTTACCCATTTGAAATGTCTATTTTCTCTCTTACTAAAAAAATTTGTTCTTAAAACCCTATAGGCTGGCAAGATTGTGGCTTTGATACCAATATCATGTCTCCAAAAGAGATATTTTTTAAAATTATTGAAAAAATAAAAATAAAAATCAAATATGAATCATAAAATTAATTTTTAAACCCTATCCAAATATTTTTTAAATATAGAGAGAGGTACTTGCATAGAATTAACAATTTCCTTCACAAACTAGAACCTAGATTTGACAATTTTGACATAGTAACTTAAGAATATTTTCCTATTATTGAAATATGGTTTATAAACATGTGATACAATATTATAAAATAAAAATATCCATCCAAAAACCTATACAAATATTAAATTCAAATCTCCATGTAACTACAACAAGCATGTTGTTCTCTATGCCCCAAATTTGGTAATGTTGATTCCAAGTTCAAATTTCCCACATATCTAAAAGCTGGAATATTTTAAATTTATACATCATAAAAATAATGATATATATAAATTATAAATTAAACCAACATGACATAAATAAATATTTAAGTCTAACCACACCAAAAGACACCTAAAAATATGTAAATGACTCACCAAAATCTACATACACAATACTAATAAGCTCTAATGCAATCTCTAGATGAGATAAACTTCATTAATAAAAGGGGGTACATCCTATTACTCTTTAAATAAATGTGTTTTAATACATACATCTCCTCACCTTAAGGTTTTTGTCCTTAGATGCAAAATTGAACTACAAACTCCAAGAATTTGTTGAAATGGCCAAAAGATAGCCTAGAAGGAAATCCTAGCAGATAAATACACATGGGGTTCAAAATCACAAAAATACAAATATCCCTGATTTTAGAAGATGACATGAGTTAAAAAAAGGAAAATATTTATCCACTTTCCCAATATTCACTTAGATCTTACCTTTTCCCTCTTTATTTCTATTTATGAACTTTCCCAAAGTCACTTAACTTAAAGATAAGAATGAAACATAAATTAATAATTTTCATTTAAAATATTCATAATTATCCTCTCATATATAACCACACCTAAATTTTTTAAGTTTACTTAGAAACTCACCAGTCTCATAACTATCAGCTAAATATAGTCAATTACAACTTGTCATAAAATCTATCATATATATCACTCTAAAATGAAAACCTATCATAACTTGTCATAAAATATTTATAAATTAAAATTTGGAGTTACTAAAACCTCTTGATAAACCCAAATCTTTGATAATAAGATTTATAAGTATTGGTGAAGTGGTTTGGTTGTGCTCAGCCCCAGCCAAGTTCAAATCTCATAGGGCATTTATAGGCCAGTTGTGGCCATTTACTCAATGGTTTCAAATGTGATCAAGTGTTATCCATTTATAATGATTCAATATTTCTTGTTTTCAATTTTATTTTCACCCCTTTATTATATTTCTATCTATCCTCATCCAAGTGGAACAATGGAAACACCTCTCTTGTTATGGGTGACAATTTTGTTGAGATGAATCTTTAAAAGGGCTAGTTCCCTTGATGAAATCCTTGAAGCACTTTATTTCTTATCAACCTTAGATGAAAAGGGTTAAGAAAAAAAACTAATAAAGATAAAAAAAATTTGATGCACCAATAGTATATTTCCTCCCATTGCCTGAAATTTTACCACTTAGAGTCAAACAAGACTTCTTTTACACCAAACTCATAATTCAAGTTGCATTATCACATCAATGTTTCATAAGTTAGGTCCAAAAGGAATTTTGATTATTAATATGGTAATGAAGGATTAATTTATAGGATAAAATAATTAAACACTTATTATACACATATAGACTTAGAAAAGAACACTAAGAAGGACCTGTAATAATTGTTCTTTTACACATTTGGTGAATAATTAAGGATAAAATGCTAGAAAAGATAATCTTCTACTAGACAAGACCAACAAGATTGAACTAAAACTAAATTTAATAGCATGTGAGTAGGAAAAATAAATTTTTTATTTATTCAAGAGTCATTCAAGTACAAATTTGGCTAGGGTTTCACCATTAACCTATGGAGGTTGCTTAAAGGATACAAAAGAGTCAATATTTATAGCCTTTGAGAAAAGAGTAAGGCAAGGGTCTAAAAGTCACTTGGACACTTGTAAATCTCAAAAAATGGGTAAAAATTTATATGATAAAGAGGCATGGGATGAAACATGCAATTTTAGGAGGTTAAATTATCCATACAAATCATGAAACCTATGAAAAGTGTCACAAAATTCCTTATCTTGGCTCAAAAAATTACCTTCATTATTTGGAGATGTTTTAATGTCCCACTAATAAATATGGATATATAATATGATTGAGATAATATGTAAGGTCTTCATTCATTAAATTACATGAACTGTTGGTAGTCTTAATCATTTGGAAACTCTTAGAAGGAAGCAATCACTATCTACAATCTTAAAAACTCCATTTGCAATCACCCCTCACACTTGGCCTCATAAATGACTATATTTTTCCATGAAAATACATGGTAAATATTTAATGACACTTGAAAATGGTATCTATGGACTTTTAATACTTAGGTACACCTTAAAAAGTTTCACACTTAGAGTTTTCACCCTTCTCACCCTTGTATCTACTATGCTAGTTTCGACTGACTAAAAGGAAGGAAATTTTTTAAACACTTAGAAGGTTTTTTCTAGAATAAAATTTCCATAGGTATTTATTATTTCCTATCATTCCACCCAACCTTTATTTCACTTTAACATCCTCATGTAGCCTTCAAAAGATAAAAAATGGTGAGAAAACCCCTATTTTGCATATTGTCTATATAATTATGTAAAACTCATTTGCATGGGGGGGGGAGATTTAGGAAGTATTATCCATGTTTTTATATATTTAATTTCCAAAATAATCTATTGAGTTATATTCCCAAGATTGCTTTCCCCATTAGGTCTCTGTTAAAGGTTTGCAAGGGTTTTGATCAGTTTGGGTTTTAAGATTTGTTCATAAAGCTTGGACATTGAAACTACCACAAAATTTAATAAATTTGGTGCCAAGGTGCCTCAGTAAATTATCCTAATTCCTTTGGTTCCCATTAAAAACTCTATAAAATATCTAAGCACTTGAACACACCTCTTCGATCCTGACCTTACTTCTTCATGTTTGAGCCCTTTATGAGATAGAAATGGATTATCAATGTGTTTCTCTACACTTTATGAGTTAAATAATGTGTATATACACCATAATAACTTTAATTAACCATATTTGTATTTCACAAAAGGGTAGGAGTGAAGATGCACTACCATTTGGCACTAGGCCTTCCTAAAGCCTAATAGGTCTAATAGGCACCTTGCTAGGTTTGATTACTATGACTAATATCATGTAGGTATGATGGTATATAATTAATATTAACACTTAATTTTATCTTACCAATCCACCACATAACCCTCCAATCACCCTACTTCATTCTTTTTTCTTACTTGCCAATTAGGCCTAGTAGACCTATGCCTCTTTAGACTGTGTGTGAGGGGAACATGGGCATTTTTAGGAGTATGATATCTTTAAACTAATTATTATAAGTTATTATCCTTCGATACACCTCATAATATGTTTATTTATGTCTTAAAATCTTCACATCAAGTTTCTTGCCCATTCTACACTCATTAGATCACTTTGCCAAACTCTGATTTTCCTAGACTAGTTAACCTCTAAGATAAAATGGAGAGGTATATCCCTTATCTACAAGTAAAAATTAATATTTTTGAAGTTTTTAAAATTTATTATGATGATTTTTACTATATTTTTTTGTTTTATTCCATGATTTAGGTTTTAAACCATCTCAAAATGCCCAAAAAGGCCTCAAAAACCATGTTTTCTTGCATTTTTTCTCCAAATCCACTTAAAAGTAACTCTTCCAAGCCAAAACCATGATTATATGCTGCATAAACATTCTCCCCACCTTAAAATTTTGATATTTGATATTTTAAAACCATCTAAAACACTCCCTTCCTTAGATTCTTCATGCTCACCTATTGAACTAAGAGGATTCTTAGCTCTATATTCAAACCATTGCCCCTTTGCTAAGTAGGGAAGGTACATAAGCACTTAAGAAAGGTCTTGGACATTTTATGATATGAATTGTACTATCATGTATCAATTTTTATTCATTTTAACCTTCCTTTCACCTCTAGACAATCCATATTTTGCTTGGCCTACTAGGTTATACCCAATTGACTGGACTAAGACACCTCTTAAGGTCTGTTGTATGTCTCTTATGTTTGGTTGAGGTGATTAGTGATGAAAACATCATATTTATTTCACATTTATAACCTAAAACAATATAGTTCACCTTTACTCATCCTAGGTTACCAAAGGAATACCATGGCTCATGTTAATACCTTTATTTGCATCAACTTACCCTTATGGCCTGTAGGTGTATATGTTAGGCTTGAAAGGTGATAGGTAGTTAGTTTATAAGGTATTTTGATATCCAAATATATTTAAATCTCATGGTTTTCAACATATCATGATCATATCCTCATATTTATCTTAACTCCAAAGACTAAGACACTTTTCCCCTTGATTGAGCTAATTTTCCCTTCAAAACCCTACCATAGGTCATCATTATCTAGCCTAAAGGGTACATGTAGGTGGGAATAAGGGTGATCATACATTAATTGACCTTATATTGATGACCTATAACTTAATTTTGCCTCATTACACTATTTTAGTCATCCCATTCATGAGGTTATGATCAAAATTATTCCTCAAGGTAACAAAAGGCATTTTCTTCCTACAGGCATGTAGATATCATTAAAGTTTTTCAATGTCTTTTGAGTCATATGTGAGGCTCCAAAACTCTAATGTATAAATAACTTTAGAACCCCATATTTTTCATGGTTGTTTTATATTATATGTTCTATACCTCCACCTAATATTAGGCCTTGAACCCTCCTATAAGTGTGTTATAAGGGGTTTACAAAAAGCCCTTTGGTCTCCATTTTCACTTTTTAGGGTAGACAATCCTAAACACAACCAAGTTGTGTTTCCAAATTGTTCCACACCTCCTTTTTCCTTTTAGTAACTTTTCATATATTTTTCATGGATTTGTTTTCAAAATAAGATGAAAATAAACCGTCACATTGCTTTAGCCATTATGTACGACACTTTGACCCCTTGCTCAGCCACCTATAGGTGGGTGTTCTAATGTTCACATAGTGAATTGAACATGATAAACTTAAAAAAATGATTTAAAATAAAACTAACATGATTTTTAAAAACCTCCTAATTTACCTCAAGTATAACCAATAAGTTTTGACACACATCAACCTTCTCATATCTCAATATGATGTCAGCAAATGGCCCTATGGGTGTGCATTGGGCAAAGTATGGAGTCAGAGTATGAAATGTGGAAAAGTATGATGTTGAATAGCTTTAAAAAATCTCAAAATGTATTCTTATTCTTCAAATACATTATCTTAATCAAGAAATGCCTTGGAACTAGCTTCAAAACACCTTTCCCAACCTGAAAACACTTACAGACATGTGAAAAAGAGCAGACAGAGGCATCAAGTGATTGTTTTGCATGGAAAGTATGCTTGGGGTCACCTTTACACATTTTAGAAACATATAAATTTGATTTATTAAAATCTTGATGGTATGAACAACTGACACACCATGAATACAACTCTAGGAATAATATAAACAAACCCATAAACGTGAAAGCAAGTGAAACTAAGCATGAAGTTGACCATGACATAAGATAGGCTTGATAACTAATCAAAGAATGTCATGGTGAGAAAAAACATGGTATTATGTATTAATATGATCTATATTCATTTGTATCACTATTTCCTAGCTATTTGAGATCCCTATAGGAGAAAACACTTAGCAGATAAGGAGAACTTCAGTTGAAACTGCACCTATTGACACCTTCTTGCAACATGAACTAAATTACTCATCCAAATATTATGAAAATTGAAAAAAATAATGGATACAATCTGATAATTAATTAAACATCCTCCAGATCCAACATCACCAACTAGTTCATATTGATTTGGTAGAAATGGAGCAAAACTTATAGGGTACATAAAATAGCTAGTAAAGAACACAGTCAACTTGGTAATGATGGTTCATAAAGCAAAATTAATAATTTATAAATTTAATTATATTTAAATTAAGGTATTTTATTTTTAAAAAACTTCCCAAAATAATTTTCCCTAAAACTACTTGTGTTGTTTGTACTAAGTAAAAAATTGAAGGTCACTTCAGTGTGTCTAAGAAACCTAAAAATGAGTAGAATGGTCTTTGCTATAAAATGGCACTTTCAGATCAATTTAATCATGTATATGAGTTTTTTTAATATTAATATGCATCCCAATATCTTTTTATATATGACACACTTCCCAATAAGGTCATATAAGTGCCATTTACTCTCTTTTTTAGTTGTTTCTACAATTTCAGTTAAGGAACCTACCATATTCTAATGTTTCTAACATAACTAACATGTAATCTGACCTATTTTATATTCTAAATTAAAATATGACATTTTAGCACGTTGGTAAACATGCCACTTGCATTTATGACTTTTAAAAACCCCACTAAAATGACACAACTTGATAAATAAACTAATAAGACTAAAACCAAAGCTAATATAACATTAACTAACATCAAATGAACTATCATACACCTCATGAAAATATTTATACTCCCTAAAACATCTAAAAATCCAATTTTTTACATAAGGGTCCCTAATTTGGCTTAAAGGTCAAATTTGGTTAATAAATTAGTGACTCATAGGGGTAGTATGCCTGCTATACTAAGGGCCAGTAGCCTTATCCTATCAAGGGCCAAGGGAGTCAATGAATTCCTGAAGACTATTATCAAGGAATTTCTTAAAACACATAAAAATAAAAACACCACACCAAGTAAACACAAGACAAAGTAAGACACAAAATCAACTCACTTAGGTGCAAAAACACTTAGGGAACACAAGGAAAACAATAAAATATGTACAAGGAAATAGGAGAACCTTAGTAACAATGTTTGAGATATATTGCATTGACTAGGATATGAATATCCTCTCCATCCAACTTTGAGATTTGGAAGGCATTATGTTACTTGTATTGGGTGATAAGATAAGGGCCACTCTATAAAGCATCAAACTTTATGTGTCTTCTAGGCTTAGCCCTATCTTCATACCCCTTTAAGACAATGTCTCCCTCTTTGAAACTCCTTGGCATGGTCCTTTTTTCAAATCATCTCTTTTTTTTTATCTTGGTGAGCTCTCATGGTTTGCATATCTTAATCTATGTTATCCTCAAGCTCTATCAACTCACACAACCTGACTTCCATGATTTCATTTTCCATCATTTGTAGCTGATAAGTGAGATCTAAGGCTAGTAACTCAAGTAAAATATGTTTTCTAAATTATCTACCATAAACAAGTGTGTATGATGAGTTTTCAATGTCTCTTTTTAGGGTGATCATATCAGCCTAAAGATTTGTCTTCAACTTTGAATGTTGAGTCCTTTGGTTCTCTGCCATTATTCTCTTTATGATCCTGATTAGATTTTTATTGGTGGACTCAGCTAGTCCATTCCATTATGGATAATAGTTATAGGAGGTACTAATATAGATGCCATGTTTCAAGGCCCATTCACTTGCCTTCATCCTAAGGAAAGCTAATGCATTATCTAAAATTATTATTGAAGGAGCTCCAAACCTTATCACTATGCCTTCATATAAGTCTAGAACTGAACATCCATTTGCTTCCTTAAGAGAAATAGCCTCTACCCACCTTGTAAAGTAATATGTAGTAGTCAACACCCACTTGTGACCAACACTAGAAGTTGGATTGATTAGGCCTATGAAATCCAAACCCCATTGTATAAAGGGTTGATCAACTTGAATTAGATGAAGAGGCAAATTAGAAATATTTTGCTTACCATAGAAAATAACACATTTTTGACACTTCCTTACCCAGTCATGGGTGTCTTTAAACAATTTAGGCCAAAAGTATCCAGCCCTCATAATCCTAGTAGATATGGTTTTGGAGTAAAGTGATGACTAGCTTGTCCATCATGAAACTCAAACAAAATTTTCTCAATCTGATATCATATAACACACCTCAATAACACACTTGGTAATTCCTTTCTAAAAAACACTCCATCAACAAGTACATAAGGAATGGATTGTAATCTAAAGTACCTTGTTCTAGCTCTATCAAGGCCTCATGGACACTCATCAATTTGGAGAAAATGGATCATATCTTGTGTCCAAATCCTCATTGATGAAGATTAAACTAACATAAGGTCATCATAAACTGATGAAACAAACTCTTTTTATTCCTTCAAATCTAAAGCAAGATGCTCACATAACCCCTTCCCTTTCACTAGCTTGGTTGTCTTGATTTCTACATCATACTCCATCACTTTTATGATCCAGATAGCCCTTTTCTCATTCAAATCTATGATCAAAAGGAAGTATTTGACACTATTATGAGGTTCCAATATGTGAATCTTGTTTTTATATAACATATGCCTAAAAAATTTAGACTTATAACAACTGAAAATACTTGCTTCTCAATATAGGTGTATCTTAGCTCTCATAACCCTCCAAACCTTGACTAAATAAAGTAATAGGCTACTCAAAGTTTTATTCATTTGATTGAGTAAGCATGTTAGATATTACCTCATCATTTTAAAAGGTATGAAAGTTGAAATCCTTTGAAAAATTAGAAATTGTAAGAGTTGGAGCTTGGGCAATGACTTGTTTAATCTCTTCAAAACTTTCCTTCCTTATTCTAATCCAAGTGAACACTTCATCCTTCCTTAGCATAGAGTTTATAATCTTTAATAAATTATAAAAATTATGGATTAACCTCATTACGAAATTAATTTTCCCAAAGAAACTTTGTAAACTTTTCTTGTGTTTGGGCAAAGCCAATGCCAAGATTTCACTTACCCTTTTGGGATATATGGACTAGCCCTCTTTAGATACAATGTGTCCTAAAAGTTTGCCTTCATGGAAATAAAATACACATTTATTTGGGTTTATATAGATTCCAAACTCTCTACATCTCTCAAAAATCTGCCTAAGGTGATTCAAGTGATCCTTTGTATCCTTAGAAAAAAACTATGATGTCATCAAGATACACCAACACAATGTCATTTATTATTCCTTGAAAAGCCATATACATTACACATTGAAATGTAGCTCTAGTATTAGATAATCCAAAATTAATTTTCTTATAAGAATATGTACCGCATTTATTATTAAATGTTATCTTACATTGGTCACTTTGCTTCACCACAATCTGATTATACCTGGAATATCCATCAAGGAGATAAAACCTTTCACTACCTACCAAAACTTGATAAATTTTTTCCATGGAAGGAAGAGGATAATTTTCCTTCAAGGAAACTCTATTAAAGTCCCTAAAATCAACACACAACCTGATTTATCCATTCTTCTTCCTAACAAGGACTAATTTTGCCAACCAAAATGAATCTTTAATAGGAAAGATGATTTTAGACTCAATCAACTTAGTAAGTTCTTTCTTCATAAAAGGCTCAATCTTATGACTTATTTTCCTTTATATTTTCTTGATGGGCTTAGAATTCTCATCTATCTCTATGGTATTTTGAGCTAATTTTGGATTAAATCACTTCAAATTAGTATATTCCCATGTAAAGACATCAAAAAATTCTTTGCATAATTCAATGAAAGCATGTTTCTCTTCACTAGTACATACCTTACCAACTGGAAGAAACTTATACTTAAATATTTTTACTTTATCATAGTTTTATTGATTAGTATACATGCTTACCTTTTCTTTATTCAATTGGTCATCATCATTGAAAATACTCTCAAGTGTGACTAGGCCTTTGGGGAGCTTGTTTGACTTTAACTGCATAATCTGACCTCCATATTACTATTGTAGTTTGGATTGATTCTTGAAATAAAACTCAGCCTCCTCTTTTATAAAAATTGTTATTTGTTGGTCACTATCAAACACTTTCCAATTAGTGACATTATCTGGTGTGGAGGGCCTTATAATTACCTTGATATGTGGCTAGTTCTTATCCTCTCCTATCCCCTTTAGAACATCAAATTAATATCCAATTGATGAAAACCTATCAACATGTTTTTTGTCTTATCTTGGAATATATGTGATTTTGAGGGCTTGGAAATCCTCCACAAGATCCCACACTCTATGCTTATATGACTTAAGCAAAGAGTTTTTAGTCACATTTTGTCTTCTTACTTGATTCATAATCAACTCACTATGATCATACACTTGTAACACTTTCACATCACTTTTCCTAGCCCACTCAAGGCCATTAATGAGGGCCTCATATTATACCACATTGCAAGTACAAGAGAATTTAAATCTGAAATTTGAATTGTACTTTTCCTTAGAAGGATAAACTAATATTGCTCTACCACCTACCCCAATTTTGCTTCTTGATCCATCAAATAATATCTTCCATAAACCATCCATATATTCACTTGGCTTCATCAAATTTGGCATGAAAGAGTCCTCCTCATGTATAAAATACACCCCAAGACCAACTTCTTAAATGAATTTGTACGATCATGTTCATAATGTGATATTTCACATTTTTACGATTCGTAGATTCGTATAAAATACTTTTGAATAGTTCTATCTAGAGGGCCATATGTCACTATCTAAATAGATGGGGGACAATGCCCCCCCCCTATATTATCTATGGGATAGAACTACCACCCCTATATATCTAATCTATCTCCCCATTCATCTAAGTATAAATCAGAAACTCCTTCAAGATAAGATGTTGGAGATTAGTCTATGTGGAGTTCTTCCTCATCAATAATGGCATAGTTGACATTTGCCACTTTAGGCATATAAGGATCCAAGTCATTATGATGGATAGGTTCTGATTCAATATTCACCTTAGTATCATACTTTATCCAAAACACCATGTAGGACCAATTAGCTTCCAAGTATCCACCTATCATAGTTGTAAACTCTCTTGACAAAAAAAGAGCAAAGTATGGAGGTAAATCTACCACAACCACATCATGAGGAATGGAAAAACTAGGACAATCATGTAAAATCAAGTTCAATTACTTGACTACTCCAAAGGTCTTTGCTAGTGATCCATCCAATTTTAAGACTCCTTTAGCCATTGGCTCATTTTTTAGGCCCATTTTATCCGCTATACACTTGGGCATAACTAAAGTACTATCCCCACTATATATGATGCAATTATGAACTAA
Source organism: Torreya grandis (assembly GCA_037957365.1). Taxonomy (NCBI): domain Eukaryota; kingdom Viridiplantae; phylum Streptophyta; class Pinopsida; order Cupressales; family Taxaceae; genus Torreya; species Torreya grandis. Next base: position 28,359 of record JARHVA010005981.1, on the reverse strand, counting down.
TAAATCAAAAGTAATTAGAGATAGGTAGAGAGGAGGATTTTTATCAATCTTCTTTACTTTACCATCAATGGGTTGAGTCCCATTCACCAAGACAATGTTCTCATTCCTAGCTGATCCCACTTACTTACCAAGTCCTTACAATTATTTTTGAAGCATGTCCTTTTATCCAAGTATTGTTAGTGAATCACATAGTGAAGTATTCATATGCAACTTCTTCATCTATTCCAAAACATTGATAGAAGGAATGTTCATCTTGGAAGGTTCCTTGGAAGCACTAGTACTTTATGGTGTAAATTGTGGAAGTGGATGTGTAGGAGTAGGCCTTACATTCTAGAACTTCTAAATTTATTACACTTTAGGAGATGGATTATACCCACCCACCATTAGATATGTTGTATGAATAAAAATAAGTCCTTTATTATCCCCTTTTGTCTCTTCAACAACCCTCTTCTTAGACCTAGTGTTAGAAGGCACACTAGTATTCACATTGCTTGAAATCCCCAAATGATTGATGGCATAGAACTCTCCCTCCAAATGATTTATCAGAGTAGAATCAAATTGTGTTTACCAATTATCCTTTTAAATTGCATTATACCTTTCATTGGCCCTTCAAAATTTTAAACTTGAGATGTTTGATTACCTTGCATACTCATGGCTTGATTATGCATCTCATTGGCATAAGCAACTTGGTCTTGACTTTGGTCACAGGAGGGATAACCTAGTTTTTCTTGAGCAAGTTTGTTTTGGGTTAGACTAAGAGCTTTAGAATATGAGGTAGCATTATGATTATAACTTTGGTAAGGTATAGCTTGGGTAATTTGACCTTGTCCTTGAGAATTACCTTGGAAAGGAGGCCTATTGGTTTGCATAAACTGATTTTAGGACTGGTATGGCCTATGAATTTGAGCTTGTTGCCTTTTAAGAGAAACCAATTAATTGGTAACAATTTGGAGAAAATTATTGACTTCATTAATTTCATTGTTTTGGATAATGGTATATTTTTCTTGACTAGGAAAAGTAGCCAAGGTAGGTAATGCAACTTGACTAGGTGGCTACAAATCAGGGAACAATGGAATTAGAGGCCTAGGAGAAATCTTCCCTACCTAAAAAAGACAATTCTTAGCATTTATGGCCATGTCATAGCTATCAAGTAATTTATTCCCACCCATGGATTGGATCATCATGGCTACATCACTATTCAATGCTTTTAGATAGTACAAGAAGGCATAATTTGGAGTAGGTCTCATAAGGGCTGGAATCCTATCCCATGTTTTTTGAAACATAGTATTAAAATATTGCAAAAACTCTTATGGTGCCCTCTTAATAGTGGTCAATTTTTTAGCTAGATATAGATGATCACTCTTCTCTCAAAACCTCTTAGTAAACAAATCTCCTATTTCATCCCATGAACCATTAGAATTTTTAGGTAGAGTCCCATACCAATCTAAATCTTTTTAATTGAAACATAGTGCCAATAACCTAATAGCCACATTATATTAAATGATATTATGGATATTATATAAGTTTTATATGTTTATAATGTGTTTAATGGTATTAATAGGACCCTTTCCACTAAAATATGGAACACTCGTAAGGGTTGCTTCTAGAATTTGGTCATATTGGCTAAGATTCAAAGGAGATGATTAGGTGAAGAATACAAAAGGTTGGTTCCTAGCCATCTTGGAATGTGAAATTTTATTATTATGGATTGAACTAAATAATAAATTATACTTCTTAAACACAAACTCTATTGAATAAGGATGGGTGTTCACAAACCTAAACCTTCTAGCAAAATATAAAGGTAATTACACAAACTCAAAGGGTGTTCCTTTAGAAATAGACTTAGTGGTCACTTTTATCATGGAAATTAGGGACTAATAAATAACCAAAGAGTTGAAAAAATTATTGGAATCACTAGGTACTAAGTGTAGTTGTTCTTATAGCTATAACCATGCTAAGACCAATACCAATCATAGGCAATCTTATAGGACTTAGAGTCCTGCCAGGCATGCCAAAAATTATTTTAACTTATATTTGAACCAATAGATGAGACGAATATCTCTCCTCAACCAAGTGTCATAATGGAAACATCTCTCTTGCTATGGGTGACAATTTTGTTGAGATGAATCTCTAGAAGGGCTACTTACCTTGATGTAATCTTTAGAGCACTTTCTTACTTTTCAACCTTAGATGAAAATGGTTAAGAAATACAACTACAAAATATAAAAAATGTGATGCACTAATAGTATATTTCTTCTTATTTACTTAAATTTTACCACTTAGAGTCAAACAAGACTTCTTTTACACAAAACTCACATTTCAAGTTGCATTGTCACATTAATGTTTCATAAGTTAGGTACAAAAAGCATTTTTATGCTTAAGAGGGTAATGGAGGATTAATTTATAGGATATAATCATGAAACACTTATAATACACCTATAAACTTAGAAAATAACACTAATAAAGACTTGTAAAAATTGTTCTTCTACATATTTGGTGAATAATCAAGGATAACATGCTAGAAAAGATAATCTTCTACTAGACAAGACCAAAAAGATTGCACTAACACTCAATTGAACAACATGTGAGTAGAAAAAATCACTTTATTATTATTTTTAGATTCATTAAAGTATAAATTTGTCTAGGGTTTCACCATTAACCAATGGAGGCTACTTAAAAGAGCTAAAAAAGTCAATATTTATAGCCTTTGAGAGAAGATTAAGGCAAGGGAAGTCCAAAAGTCACTTGGGAACTTGTAAATATCAAAAATTGGGTTAAAATTTTCATTATAAAGAGTAATGGGATGAACCATGCAATGTTATGAGGTCCAATTGTCCATACAAGTCATGAAACCTATGAAGAGTGTCACAAAATTCCTTATCTTGGCTAAAAAATTTACCTTCATTATTTAGAGATATTTGAGCATCCCACCACTAACTATGGATAGGTTTGATTAATGGTATAATATTTAAGGTCTTTAGGCATGTAATTACATGCATTGGTAGTAGTCTTACTCATTTTGAAACTCCTAAAAGGAAACAATCATTATTTGTAGTCTAAAAAACTCCATTTTTAGTCATTCCTTACACTTAGCCTCACAAATGCCTTCAATTTTCCATGCACATCCATGGTAGGTCGTGAATGAAACTTTAAAAGTATATCCATGGACTTGGAATAATTAGGTAACCTTAAAAAGGCTCAAACTTAGAGTTTTCACCCTTCTCACCCTTGTGTCCACTATGCCAGTTTTGACTAGCTAAAAATATTTTTAACATTTAGAAGTTTTTCCTAGAATAAAATGGCCATAGGGATTTATTATAAGTCCTAATATTCCACCTAGACTTTATTTCACTTTCAAAATCCTTGTGTAGATTACAAAACACAAGAAAAAGGTGAGACAAAATTTATTTTGCATGTTGTCCATACAATTCCATACAACTCATTTGCATGGGGGGGATACTGAGGGAGTATTATCCATTTTACAATATCTTTAATTTCCAAAATATTCCATTTGGGTATCTTTCCAATCTCCTTTTCCCCATTGGGTCTCTGTCAAGGGTTTATAAGGGTTTTGATCAGTTTTCATCTTAAGCTTTGTACATAAAGCTTGGACATTGAAACTACCACAATATTTCATAAATTTTGTGCCAAGGGGCCTCAATAAATTATCTTAATTCCTTTTTTTCCCATTCAAAAAGGATGGAAAATATCTAATCAATTGAACACACCTCTTCGAGATTAATCTTACTTCTTTATGTTTAAGCCCTTTCTAGGCTAAAAATGGATTATCATTGTGTTTATATTCATTTTATGATATACATAATGTGTATACACACCATAATAACATGCCTTAACCATATGTATATTCCACTAAAGGGTAGGAGTGAATATACACTACCATTTCGCAATAGGCCTTCCCAAAGCCTAATAGGTCTACTAGGCACCCTGCTAGGTTTGATTTCTAGGGCTGATATAATTTAGGTATGTTGTTGCATAATTCATATTCACACTTCAATTAATCATAAATTTTCACCAAATATCCCTTTAATCAACCTACTTCATTCTCTTTTCTTACTTGCCAATTAGGCCTAGTGGAAATTTGCCTCTTTGGACTGTGTGTGATATGAAAATAAGCATTTTAAGGAGTATGATCTTTTTATAATGCTTATTATAAATTATTTTCCTTATATACACCTCATAATATGTTTATTTAGGTCCTAAAATCTTCACATCAAGTCTCCTTCCCATTCTACACTAATTAGGTTACTTTGCTAAACTCTGGTTTTCCTACACTAGCTAACCTCTAAGATAAAATAGAGAGGTATATCCCTTTTTTATAAGGAAAAATTAATATTTTTAAATATTTTTAAAGTTATTATGATTATTTTTACCATATTTTTTTGTTTAATTCCATAATTTAGGTTTTTAACCATCTCAAAATGCCCAAAAAGGCCTCAAAACCCCTATTTTCTTGCATTTTTCTCAAAATATACTTAAGATTAAATCTTCCAAGCCAAAACCATGATTATAGGATACCTCAACATTATCCCCACATTAAAATTTTTCTCATGTATCTTTTAAAACCATATAAAACACTCCCTTCCTTAGATTCTTCATGCTCACCTATTGAACCAAGAGGTTTCTTAGCTCTCTATATAAACTATTGCCCCTTTGCTAAGTAGGGAAGGTACACAAGAACTTTATAAAGTTATTTGACATGTTAGGATATTAATTATACTATCATGTATCACTTTTTATTCATTTTAACCTTCCTCTCACCTCTAGACATTCCATGTTTCACTTGGCCTACTAGGTTGTACCCTACTGACTGGACTATGACACCTGTTATGGTCTATTGTAGGTCTCTTATGTTTGGTTGAGCTAATTAGTGATGATAAAATAATTTTTATTTCACCTTGAGATATTAAAACACACTATGTCACCTTTACTCATCCTAGGTTACCAAATGAATACCATGACTCATTCCAATACCTCTATTTTTGTCAACTCACCCTCATGACTTGTAGGTGTATATTTCAGACGTGAAAGGTGTTAGGTAGGTAGTTTATAAGGCCTTGTGAGCTATAAATATATTGATACTTCATTTTCTCAACCTATCATGATCATCACATCATATTTTTCCTAACTCTAATGATTGACACACTTTTCCCCTTAATCGAGATAATTTTCTCTTCAAAACCCTATTGTAAGTCATCATTTTCTAGCCTAAGGGGTACCTATAGTGGGTGTAAGGGTGATAGGACCATATTTTAACTTATCTTGATAAAACATGACTTCATTTTACCTCTTTATACTATTATATTCATCTCATTTATGATGTTATGATCAAAATTGTTCCTCAAGGTAACAAAAGGCCCTTTCCTCCTACACGCCTATAGATATCATCAAAGTTTTTCATTATGTTTTGAGGCATATGTGAGGATCCAAAACTCCAAATTATCCATACATTAATACCCCCATATTTTTCATGGTTGTTTTCTATTATAGGGTATATACATTCACCTAATATAAGGCCATGATACCTCCTACAAGTGTGTTATAAGGGGTCTACAAAAAGCCCTTTGGTCTTTATTTTCACTTTTTAGGGTAGACAATCCTAAACACAACCAAGTTGTGTTTCCAAATTTTTATACACCTCCTTTTACCTTCTAGGAAATTTTCATATATCTTATATGTCTTTCTTGTGAAAACAAGATGAAAAAAAGTGGCACATTGCTTTATCCCTTTCGTACAACACTCTGACCCCTAGTTCAGCCACATATAGTTGGGTGTTTTGATGTTCACACAGTGAATTAAACATGAGAAACTTGAAAACATGAGTTAAAATGAAAATCATATGATTTTTATAAACCTCATAATTCACCTCAAGTATAACCAATAATTTTTGACACACATCAACCTTCTCATATCTCAATATGATGTCAGCAAATAGCCCTGTGGGTGTGCATTAAGCAAATTATGGAGGTAAATCATGAAATGTGGAAAAGTATGATGTTGAATAACTTAAAAATATCTTAAAATGTATTATATTTCTTTAAAAACATGACCTTAATCAATAAAAACTTTGGAACTAGCTTCAAAACACCTTTCCTAACCTAAAAACACTTGCATACATGTGAAAAAGAGCAGACAAAGGCATCAAGTGACTGTTTGGCATGGGAAATCTAATTGAGGTAACCTTTTCACCTTTTAAAAACATATTAATGGGATTTATTAAACTCCTATTGGTATGAAAAATTGACACACTAAGAATGTAACTCTAGGAACAAGATAAACAAGCCCATACATGTGAAACCAAGTGAAACTAAGCATGAAGTTGACTATGGAGTAAGATAGGCTTGAAAAATACTCAAATAATTTCATGGTGAGACAAAACATGGTATGAAGTTTTAATAATATCTATATACTTTTGTAGCACCATTTTTTAGCTATTTGAGACCACTATAGGAGAAAACACTCAACAAACAAGGAATACTTCAAGTAAGACTATGCCTAGTGACACCCTCTTGCAACATGAACTAAATTACTCATACAAACATTTAAAATCTTGAAAAAATATCATAATTCAACATATTATAAAGCCAACATCACCAATTAGTTCATATGGATTTGGCATAAATAGATCAAAACCTATAAGGTGCATGAAATAGCTCGTAAAAGAGCATAGTCAACTTGCTAGCGATGGTTCAAAAAACAAAGTTGATCATTTATCAAGTTTATTAAACTAAATGAATTTATTATAGTTTAAAACAACCTCCCAAAATAATTTTCCTTTAAATTTCCTGTGTTGTCTGTACCAAGCAAAAACCTAAAGGTTACTTTAGTGTGTCTAAGAAACCCAAAAATGAGTAGAATGATTTTTGTTATAAAATGGCATGTATAGATAATTTAATAATGGATATGAGTATGGGTAAAATTAAGAGGCCTCCAAGGATCATTTTCCATGTGGCACACTTCCCAATAAGGTTGTACAAGTGCCATTATCTCTATTATTTAGTTGTTTCTATAATTTCAATTAGGGAACCTACCATATTCTGTTGTTTCTAACATAACTGACATGTAATCTGACCTGTTTGAAGTTCTAAAGGAAAATATGACTTTGGGTACCTTAAGAAACATGGCACTTGGTCTGAAAGTCCTTGACGCCTTCTGGGAGGATCTTATTAACAAGTTTAGCAAGAAACTTGTGGGATGGAAAGGAAACCTTTTAAGTCAGGCAGGAAAGTTAACTCTTCTCAAAACCTATCTTCAAAGCATACCTACTTATGCATTAAGTCTATTCAGAATTCCTACTAAATTTGTAGAGTCTATTGAAAAAATTCAAAGAAATTTCCTATGGACTGGTACTGAGGAAAAAAGGAGAATGCCTTTAATTGCTTGGGACAATGTTTGCAAACCTTTCAGGGAAGGGGGATTAGGAATTAGGAAAATCATAAGTATGAATAAAGCTCTTTTAGCCAAATTGGGATGGAGAGTTTACCATGAAAACAAAGATTGGAGTACTATATGGAAACATAAGTACCTCTTCAATGCTAAATCCCTTTCTGATTTCTTTTCTTATCTTGATGTAATTCATCCCTCTTCCATATGGGGGGTTGTTCAGGGGACCAAAAAAACTTTAGAAAAAGGATGTTCCTGGAAAGTTGGTATGGACTTAAGGTGAAATTTTGGGATGATGTCTGGTTAAAGGATTATCCTTTTATGGAAGATTTCAAGATAAGGATTTAGTTGATCGATGTAAGTAGAGATATGGTATACTAGTTAGTCAGTATTGGCAGAATGACTCTTGGGAAAATTTAACTGATGTTAATCAAGGCTTCAGCAACATCCAATTATCTCTCAATGCTATATCTCTTCATCCCTATCTAGAGGATAAGATTATTTGGCATGATGATCCTAGTGGACAATTTAAAGTCTCTACTATCTTTACATCAAAGGAAAAGGGTAATCAACCTTTGTGGTCTCAAGCATGGATGAAGGGGCTCATCCCTAAAATTAATATCTTCTTCTGGACTCTACTTCAAAATAAAATCCTGACCCTTGACAATTTACAAAAAAGAGGAATAAATGTGGTTAACAGGTGTATTTTATGCAAAAATGGATTTGAAGATAGAGACCATATGTTTTTGAATTGTTCCTACACTCAGCAAGTTTGGATTGAGATCCTTAATTTTTGGGGTATAACTTGGGTACATCAAAAAAGTGTGGATCTATCTTTTAAAATCTGGGGTTGTCCCTCTAAGAATCTCGATGTTCATTTTTTCTGGAAACTAACACTTCCTCATATATGGTGGGGTATATGGAAAGAAAGAAACAAGAGAATATTCAGAAGTAAAGAACTTCCAGGATGGGTGCTTGGTCAGAATATTAATAGAGCTATTAAGGAGAATTTTAAATCATAGAGGGATAATAATGAAACCTTTCAATTTGATAACCCCTTATGATCTGAAATGTCTAACTTGAAAATTGATAATCCAAGATTGATTGTAAAATGGAATGTCCCTCCTACTAGATGGATTAAAGGAAATTTTGATGGAGTAGCTAAAGGGAATCCAAGGAGAGCGAGATGTGGAGGAGTGTGAGAGATCATGTGGGAAATTTAATTGATGCTATTGCTATCCCAATTGGTAATTTGAATAGTCATATTGTTAAAGTTACTGCAGCCCTCTACACCATTAAACTAGCTGTTGAGTTGGGATGTTCCAAATTATGGTTAGAAGGTGAGTCTTTGAATATTGTAAACATCCTAAATAACAAAAACTTAATTTCATGGTCTATTGAGGCTACGGTGATGAAAATTAAAGCTTTAATTCTAAAGTTTGAAAAAGTGTCCATATCCCATACATATCGAGAAGCCAATGGGGTTGCTGACTGGATAGCTAATCATGCTATTCAAATGGGGCATAAGGTGAGATGACATGATACATTAAATAAGCACATTGATCTCAAAGCACTTATCAATTATGATGCCATTCATTCTAAAGAAGGAAAGGTCTGCTTAGATTAGTAATTTAATGATTCAGTGGAGTGGCCTTATGGTGGATAGATTACCTTCACTGAATAGGTACATTCATGAGAATGTAATGTGGATTTCGCAAGTGTCAGCATATAGGTGATTTCCATTTCATGTAAAGAACAATTGGGTCCATTTTTATACCTTCACTATGTGGGTGTTGTTGGAATATTGTTTGTTCTACAATATGAAGGGTGAACTGCGGAAGCAAGAGCCAAAAAATTGTGAAGACTGGAAGGATAGATAGGATGTATGGAAGATTCTTCAGAAAGGGAAAGTGGTAAGTTATCTGGAGTGATTGCATGGATCTAAACAACACATAACAATGGCATTCTTCAAAAATTGGGTTGATGACAGAGTAACTCTCCATGGTGTTACTATGAAGCTTACTGAGGATTTCATTACTGAAGTTACAGGGCTTCCCATGGGTGGTATAAAATTCTCTAAGCAAACCAGTATCTCCAATGCAACATACAAAAAAAATTTGAAGATGGATGCAGAGGAGAAGCAACTAGAAAAGACTAGAGATTTCTTCAATTTGGAGTAGATAAAAGGAATTTGGAGAGATGGATTATGCTGTATTCATGAGTATTTTATCCTAGATGGTAGGAGAAAAAGAGTTCATAAATTTCATTTTTTCTTTCTTAATCATTTTAGGCATAAAGACAGAATTTCCTTCCCTTTTTATTTGCGCTTTTTGCTACTTCAAAGTCTGTTTGCCCATAGAAAGAAGGAATCTCACTCTATTTTACATGGACTGATTCTTATCATAGAGGGATTTTTCAAAAACAATGCCATAGCTTTGACTCCTTATTCTGACAAAAATAAGGATTCACAGTGTAAAAAGAATGAAAAAGTTAAGGGAAAAGAAAAAGTAAAATCAAAACCCTCTAGTTTTAAAAAACAAAATGCTAAAGAGGAATATGAGTGGGAAAGCATAGAAAGTTCTAAGAATAATGTTTTGGAGGAAGAGGAAGGGATGGACACTGGGGATTTTAGTTCAAATTTGGAAGGTTATCAGGAAAATGAAGAAAAAAGTGAGAAAGAAAATGAAGGGGATAAAACTAAGGGAAATACAGAACAGAATAATTCTAATCATGAGGATAATTAGAATGTGTTGGGGGAAGTGTTAAAGACACAAATATTTTACTTGATGATCCAGCCTTGATAAGAGAAAAGGAACATATGTTCTAGTTTCCAATCATGCTATGGAGATTAGGGAACAAGAAAAGGATGATCCTATCCAGCATGAAGACCCTGTAGAGACAAAAGAGGAGAAAATGATGGAAAGGTAGGATCAGATTGAAAAGGATGAGTCCTCTCCGCAAGAGAATGCAGATGATAGTTGTGATGCTCGGTAGAGGGAGACTAAGCTTTCTTTCATGAATTTAGCCAAATTCAAAGCTGATGCTATTATCCAAGTTGATTCGTGGATGTATAAGGAAATAATGGAGCTAAAGAAGAAAGTAGAAATAATGCAACATAACCAAGAAGTTGATAGGATCAAAATCAATAATTTGGAGATGCAAATGAGAGATATTCCAATTAAACTTAATGATTATGAGAATAATCTAAGAAGGCTCATCAAGGAAAGTAGAATGAAAATGGAGGAGGTTACTTCAAGCATATGTGCAGCTACAGCTAACCTTGGAAAATGAGCTAACAAAGAAATAAAATCTTTAGAAGGCCAAGTAAGAGGACCAGGTAGAACTCGAGGAAGAAAGCCCTGCAAGAAGCTGATACTTTGGCTACAATATCCATACAAGATACTGCAACGATTGGAAATGAGGCTGTGAAGATGATGCTAGAATTAGAAGACTAGAGTCTTCTTTGATGCTATTGTTTTTGTTTTGGTCCCTTTTACTGGATGTTATAATTGGTTCTGAAATTTGGTTCTTAGTTTTAATACTTATTTTGAGTTTCTAGGTCTCTGTAAAACTTGTGAACTTTTTTATGTTTTGATATGTGGTTTCAGGTCCCTATAAGACCTAATTTTGATGCTGATTTTTAGTTAGTGTTAGGAATGCTCTTCTTGTTGGGTGTTATTTCTTCATCTTTATTTCTCTATTAAAGGGTTTTGAGGTCCCTTTAAAACCTGCTTTTACCTTAATCTAAAACATGGCACTTGCATTTATAACCTTTAAAAACCCACTAAAATGTCAAATTGATAAATAAACTAATAAAACTAAAACCAAACCTAATATAGAATTAAATAACATCAAATGAACTATCATACACCCCATGACAAGATTTATACTCCCTAAAACATCTAAAATTCCAAGTTTTTTACATAGGTGTGCCCCAATTTGGCCTAAAGGTCAAATTTGGTCAATAGTTCTCTCAAGGACTAGGCCCCCAGATTGTGCCACAGAATTGATTGTATCTCTAGTCAAAAAATATAGTACCAATCAAAAAAAGAGAAACCCAACTCCTCAAATGGTTGATCCCAATATTATTTTAAATATTTAATTATCCCAATAAATTCAATTAAATATTTATCAGTTATACTTATTTTTGCTCATATTCATACTAATCCAACTTTGATTCATATCATTTTCCTTATAATAGGAGGATCATGTGTGGTATGAACATTCCAATATTTATTTTAGATACCTAGATATAGTTTATTACAACTCAATCCATAATCCATATTCTTGGATATCATATTTGGAGGCATGTGCATGGCACATTATTTTTGTATGCTCACTTACACACTAGTTGATTAGATGGAATGATAAATTATATGGAATTATATACATTATATATACCTAACATCATATTCCATGTTACACACCAAATTCATACCTTACTCCATTTATAGTGATTGGCATTCCTAAGTGGCCTAGAGTTGCCTAATGTACTTGAGTAGTCATAGAACCAACATACACAATTAGACATATCTAGTTAAACATTTGAATTACTTTACATAGTTAATTTTTAGATGAATCTACTATACATGGGTGGTAAATTATGGATTCATATCCTACTTTATTTGTTGAGCTACCTACATGAGAGGATTGGATACACTATCATTCAAATATAATCTATTCACAGGTCATGATCCACCAAGCATGGGTGGGCAATGATGGATTCAAAATCAAATTGAGTTATTGATCCAACCACATGAGTACTAATCAATATATCATTTTATTCCAAGATATTCACTGATTGATCACTATATACATGCACATACATAGGTTATCACTAGTTTCATACATTTGTTCACGTACATAGTGAGGTGTATTTGTTACTTTTCTCTTTCTCATATCTATACTTATTTTTACTTGGTTTACTTATTTACTCTATTTAGTATTTCTAATTTTTATATATCTTAAGTTAAGTAATGACCTATGCACATTTCATTTTCAATATATGCATTGGATCATGTTTTACATACTCAGACCTAGCTTCATATACTCATATCTAGTTTCATAGGCTTTACAACCTAGATAATTCTAGGTACACTTATTTTTCCTTTATACTAATCATTTAACTTTGTTGTATTTTTATAATAAGGGGGTGGATGGGAGGTAAATATAATCACCCAAAAGTGGTATTTGGGTATTTACCTTCTTTAGTTGATATGAAAATCTTTACAAAATCACATGTACATTAGTATCCACTAAGATGTGCATGTTTATGCCTTCCAACGCAGTCATCTTGATACTTAATTTCATATTTTTCCTTAATTGTAATACTCCTTTCAACATAAAAACTCATACCTTCCATCTTCTTGGCGAATTCTTCTATGGATTGCTTCCTTTCCATTTATGGCAATTCTAATTTTTCTTTCTGATCATCAACATGGATATTTGGTAAACATTCTCACATAACATTGGCCTCTTATTTTCAATGCTTAGGAAAGGTGATTCATAGATACAATTAGACTTTTCAATTTTGTATTCCATACATATCATTTGTTCCACCTTGACTTCTTTAAGACAAACATTTTGTTGAAATTCATTCTTAGAAGTCAATGAAATATGTCTTCCTAAATCAAAATCCTTATTTTCCATATGTATGGTGGATTATTCTATGATTTATTTTCTTTCAATTTATTGTACAATTTTTTTCTCTTCTTCCTTTGACATATGATCCAAAATATTTTCCTTGACCTTCTCTTGTAATTTTGGCTCATGCGTGCTCATAAATATTTCTATTTCCACCATCTTCTTTTTCGGCTCCTTGGAAAAATATTTCACTTCTAAATTTTCTTATTTTATCCAACATATGTGAAATTTATTCCAAGGTTTTTTTTTTTTAAATGTAATTTTATTTCCCATGATTTCATTCCTAGTATCATCCCTTTTTTAGATGTTTTAGATGGAACTAAATTTTGCATGCTATTCATAAACCTTTAAAGTGAATTGATCATTTAATATTGGTTTATCTATATTTAAATCATTTTATATTGAATAAGATATGAAATTTTCATATATTTTAATATTATCAATAATCCTCCCCATGATAAACAAATCATTGTTCCCATTTAAAATGTCTAGTTTCTCTCTCACTCAAAAATTTATTGTTAAAACCCTATAGGCTAGCAAGATTATTGCTTTGATACCACTGTCATGTCCCCAAAAGTGATATTTTTTAAAATTATTTAAAACATAAAAATTCACATAAAATATGAATCATAAAATTAATTTTTCAAACCCTCTCCAAATACTATGGAAATATAGAAAGAGATACATAAAATTAATAATTTCCTTCACAAACTATAACCCAAATTTGACAATTTGACATAGTAACTTCTAAATATTTTCCTATTATTGATATATTATTTATAAAAATTTGATATTATATTAAAAAATAAAAATATACATCCACACACATCTAAAAATATTAAATTAAAATGTCCACACAACTACAACAAACATGTTGTTCTCAATGCCCCAAATTTGTCAATTTTGGCACCAAATTACTTCAAACTTCCCACATATATAAAAGTGTCATATTGTAAATTTATACATCATAAAAATATTTATATATATATATATATATATAAAAAAAAACTTATAAATAAAACCATCACAAAATAAAAAATATTTAAATCAAACCACACCAAAAGACACCTAAAAATATGTAAATGACTCACCAAAATTTGTATACACAATACCAATAAGTTCTAATGAAATATATGGATGAGATTAGCTTCCTAAATCAAAGGGGATACATCTTATGACTCTTTAAATTAATTTTTTAAAATTCATCCATCTCCTCTCCTTAATTTTTTCATCCTTAGATGCAAAATTGAATTGTAAAGTCCAAGAATTTGATGAAATGGCTAAAAGATAGCCCAAAAGGAAATCCTAGCATATAAATACACATGGGGCCCAAAATTTGTCACAAAAATTCTAATATCCTTGATTTGAAAATATTACATGAGTTATAAAAGGTAACTAGTCTCCATATTTATCCACTTTCCCAATATTCACTTAGATTATGCTTTTTCCCTCTTTATTTCTATTTATGAACTTGCCCAGACTCACTTAAGTTGAGGATAATAATGCAACTTAACTTAGTAATTTTCTTTGAAAACTAATAATTATTATCACCTAGATAACCATGCCAAAAATTGGTAAGTTTACTTATAAACTCACCATTCCCATAATTGTCAGCTAAAGATAGTCAATGACAACCTATCATAGAATCTATCATATCTATCACTCTAAAATGATAACCTATCATAACTTGTCATAAAATATTTCTAAATTAAAATTAGGAGTTACTAACACCTCTTGATAAATCCAATTCCTTTCCAATAATATGTAGAATTATTTTTGAAGTGCTTTGGTTGTGCCTAGCCCCGCCCAAGTTTGAATCTCATAGGGCATTTATAGGCCAATTTGGCCATTTACTTAATGGTTTCAATTACCCATTTATAATGGTTCAATTTTTGTCTCAGGGAATAGGCCCCAAGTTTGTGCCCCATAACAAATTTTATCTCTTGTCAAAAAATCTATTACCAATCAAAAAAATATAAATGCAACTCCTCAAATGGTTAAGCCCAATATTATTTTAAATATTTAATTGTCCCAATAAATTTAATTATAGATTTATCAATTATAATACTTAGTTTTGCTCATATTCATACCAATTAAACTCATATTCATATCATTTTTCCCATAATATAGGCATCATGTGTGGCATGAACATTCCCATATTTATTTTAGATACCCAAATATAGCTTATTACAACTCAGTTCAAAATCCATAAACGCAGATATCATATTTAGAGGCATGTGCATGGCACATTATTTTTGTATGCTCACATACACACAAATTGATTAGATTAAATGATAAATTGTATGGAATTATCAACATTGTATACACCTAACATCATATTCCATGTTACACACTAATTTCATGCCTTACTTCATTTGCAGTGGTTGGCATTCCTGAGTGGCCGTAGAGCCAACATACATAGATAGATATATCTAGTTAAACATTTAAAGTAATTCAAATATTTAATTTTTATATACATCTAATACACATGGGTGGTTAATTATGGATTTTTATCCTACTTGAGTTCTTAAGCCACCTACATGAGAGGGTTGAATACACTATCAATCCATTATAAGCTATTCATAGGTTATGATCCACCAATTAGGGATGGGCAATGATGTATTCAAAACTATAATAAGTTATGGATCAACCCACACCTAAGTATTGATCAATATATCATCTCAGTCTAAGATATTCATTGATTGTTCACTATATACATGCACACACATAGGTTGTCACTAGGTTTACATACCTAGTGAGGTGTATTCATTACTTTTCTCTTTCCCATATCTATAATTATTTTTACTCAATTTAGTATTTTTTATTTTGATATATACTAGGTTAATTACTAACTTATTCACATTTAATTTTCAATATATGCATTGGTTCATGTTTTATATACTAAGACCTAGCTTCACATACTTAGATCTAGCTTCACGGACTTCACTTCCTAGGTAAGTCTAGGTACGCTTCTTTTTCCTTTATCCTAGTCATTTCACTTTGTTGAATTTTTATAATAAAGGTTAGGTAAATATAATAACCCAAAATTTTTATTTATAACAACATTGACATTGGTGGTATTACTCATATGATCTCCTATCATGGATCCACCTATCTTGCTCTAGATCTGAAGGCCTATAGTAATATTTATAAGGACTAGATTAATCTTAACACTTTTTTTTTGCCAAACTATTAGAAAAACCTTAACTATTGATTATTTAAAATGGTACAATCATCTATGTTATAGCTCTATTTCTAGTTTAGAATGCTTACTTAATGCATTGGTCTAAGAGTTTCATTCTAATGACTTTTAAGAAAATAATATAGGTCACTTTGTAAATTTTAAGAAAGTGAAATATGAGAGTAACTAAGAATTAATTAAATGTTATAAAGCCTTAGCTAACAAAGATAAGAATATTATGATGAAAAATTACCTACTCCACCTATTTACTACTATCTTAAACACTAAATTTTAATAATTAGTGTCTTTATCTCCAAAATCCCTAGATGAAGCCTTAAATCAAGTTGAATGGTAAGATAATATCCTAAGAAAATTTTATCCTTACCAACCTAAGCAAGGAACTTGAATGATTATTAAACCTAATAATAGCATGATATAAATGATGGTGTCATATATACTTATGATTCTATAAGGACCATTCATGCCATTCTACTAGGAAGTTCCAACAAAGTGATTCTCTCTCAACCCATAGTGGAAAGTCCCTTCTAGAATCTTCCTCATCCTTCATAAATTTACACATATTAATTCCATAAATATATTACCATTGATCATCTTAGGAAACACCTTCTATACCCTCACTTAGAGATATCAATACTTCATATCCTACTAACCATTGTTATGATCCTAAAAATTATTTTTGGTTTCATGTTAATGAGGGTCATTCTCATCAATCTTGCAAACAACTTAAGTAACTAGTATTTAAGTTTTTTATTTATTGTATCCTTGATCATGAATCCATAAATATAAAATGCCAAAAAAAATATGATAAGTCCAATAAAGTTCATGATTCCAAAATCAAGCATGAATCACTTAACCAAACTAATGCTCACCTTGAAATTTATATCAATCCTCTTCTAGATCACAAAACTAAAAAGCTAAAAATAAATTTCAAACCTCTTCCCAAATAGTTGATAATGTTTTTTAAACCACAGTTAACCCACATTATTTAAATGGTGCAAAAATATTGGTAAACATGAAAACATGAAGCATGTGGTCTCATTTATTTACCCTCATCCCATTAGGACTTATATACCCCCTCAAATTGTATAATAGTTTAATTTTATCCTCCACATTAATTTTCAATTATTTAATCTAAATAAATCATCACTTTTTTACTTTCATATATTTTGATTTTATCACCCAACCTGATATAGTTGTCTATTGCTTCAACTATAGTATCCAACCTAATATGGTTTCATGTGTCTGTAGTTATATCAATTAACCTGATAAAGTTTTTAGTTGGCATTACTATATCATATATCTTGATACATTATTTTTTTTCCAATTATAGTCTATTGTATTATCCAAATCAATATATTCATATTCTTTGACTAATTATGATCTAACTATATTATCCAACTCGATACAGTCTATTTTCACATATAATTATTAATCTAATATATCAACTAACATGATACTTTCTATTTCTAAGACTCCTATGTGACCAACTTCATCATCCAAAAAAATAAAAATTCCTCACCCTAACTCTATTATACTGGTAAGGCTAACACCATAGACTTTATCTTCAAATCAATAATATTTTGATTCAACTTCAGTGCTATTAAAACTTGATAAATTTCATAACTTGGATCCTTTTTTAAAGTCTTGTCTAGTTTGTTTTAATTACGATGAGTGGGATCCCATAGAAGATATTTATAAGCTCCCATCTTAGATCTAATTTATTGAGATTTTGAGGAATTTTTTATGACATAGAGACTACCTTATGTAGTATTTTTTTGACATTAACATTCCTTGACAACTGCCTATAGTATAAGTATCTACTTTTCCCAGGTATGAGGAAAGTATCAGTATTAATGCAAAGATATTTATATCCATGTCAATTTCACAATGAATATGAATCTATCTCTCAAATTTCCTATTGAAACTATGATCTATAATGAAATTATCCTTCATTAAAATACCCTCCTTTATTTATTAGTGTCTAATTAGATGTCTTTCAAAATAAAATAACCTCAATTGAAAAACATTTTGGCACTTATGTCACCTCTTTGGAGTTCATTAAATATTTAGGGTATTTTAAATGCAACCTCAATTATACCCATAGCATGTACCAAGAATAATATTGAATAAAAATTCATCCATTATAATGTGTTTGGATTCTAATCATGGTACCAAATTTTATTTTAAGGGTGAAGGTTATGATATTTAATTTTCCTCTTTCTTATAATATTTTTCTTGACCACCATTAAACTCATTTCATGAAGTTTATAGCCTTTTTTTCATGTCAATGAATGAATTTTCCTTACATGGGTGTTATTTATAAAGTAAAAGGTGATACAAACCCTCATAATTTTGAATGATTGCAAGAAAATAATGTTTATAAAAAACCTACCCTTGAACCTTTACTCAGTATCTCATTCCATGATTACCAATGTTTTAACTATCCTATAAATTCATATAGATGTTATAATATTCACTCTAATCTTATGGGAAATATACAACCAAACCTCCTTGATTCTTAGGATGATGATCCCAATGAGGTGAGATTGAAAATAAAAACATTAGGCCTTCTTCCTATTATCATAGCTTAGTTTATTCCTATTTTACATCCCCATTCTCGTAAAAGGCCAACTAATGAGTTCCATGCTTTTGTGGTTATCCTAAAGAATCCATTTTAAAAAATATTTTATATTGACTTCATGGTTTAATCCCTCAATTTAAATCTCACCACTCATTATAATAAAGGTTAAGCCTTAAATTACCCATAATTATTTGACTATTACCAAGACAATGATGCAAAAATACTATGTTGTTGTTCATCCCTTCATCACTCTTATGAAAAATATACATTTTCATCTAGCATTAACTTAATTGATCATATATAACCTAATTCTCTTGATCTTTCAAAAAAAATTGACACTATTCTTTATTCTTTTTTTTATAAAATATGAATCAAATTTCTACCATGATTGTATGAGTTGTACTTGGTATTTAAAATTATCTTAGGAACATAGTTGATAATCGATTCAATATAGGACCTTGTCACTTTGATAGACATTATGATATGTTCAATGATGTTGATGACATGGATGATCCTAATGACATTCCTCATAAACTAGTTGATGTTCCTTCTCATAGATTGGCTCTATCTCCATGCACAAAACCTAGAGGATGATTTATTTTGTGAGTTTCACAAGGTTTTCAATCATTTAGGTGAATATTGTAACTCTTATTAGATATTTTTAGCATAATAGAGACTGGAAATCCAAACTCCTACCATGGATATTTAACCATCATGTTAATCTTCTCCTAGACACTATGATTGTTTCCATGGGACTAGTACACATTTATAGACTAATTTTCAATCTGTTCGATGGTATCTATATGTAATTCATCATAAGGTAATCAGTTTTTCTCTTAGCCTAAAATTTTGCATTTGAAGGTCACACCTACATATGTCCCCAAAATCAAGGTATATTTCCTTTTGTATGAGTGTTTTACACATTCCATGTATAAATGTATAGTTATTTAGAATATTTTTCAATATGTTTTAAGATTCACACCCTAAGACCCTTATAAGTGTTCACATAGACCATATATGATGGAAGAAAAACCTCCCATACATTTAGATCAGCCTCTTTGACCTAAATATGTGTACCCACTCCCTTCAAAATTGGAACCTCCTCTTCTTCACCTATGTTATTTTTAACTTGAGGATTTATATCCTTCTCATTATAGCATGCCTACATTTTATCTAGAGCTCATATGCAAAGATGTCCTTTCATGACTCTTATAAAATGCAATAGAGACTATGGTTTTTTTAGATATCAATTGTAGTGATATTTGATGGATGTTATTGATGATGTATGTAGATATATTTCATGTTATTTTTTAGTAGATACTTCATTTATCTCATATTTTTTACATGATTTTATTTCATATGATTAGATTTACATGACTTTCATTCTCTATATCTTTTTCATTATATTATCTTCAATTTTTAGCATTTTATTTTTAGATAATATTTAATTTAAAGCCTTTATTACATCACTTTAAGTCATCCTTAGTTTCTCATCTAGATCCTTGGTATCACATTTAGGTTTTTAGTACTCCACATCCTTCCTTTTTGGTATGTTTTGGTCTTTTACTGTACATATTTACATTTATTACATCCTACATTTAGCCTTATTATCCCTTTTAAATATTTGGTATCACCTTCAGGTTTTCAATACTCTACCTCCTTTTTTGGGACATTGTGGTCTTTTATTTCATATTTTTACATTCATGACATGATTCCCTTAATCCATTATTTCTTTTATGTGTCCTTTGGTATTTTTTTATTTCCCCTCTTTTGGCATGATTTTTATTATTATTGTTTGTGTTAGATAATTTTTAGGTTAATATGGATTTTTTATTGACATGATTACCATCTTTCATAACACTTCATTTATTTGGATTCAATTTTCATGATTCAACATTAATTTTCATGTACTTTTATATCCCATCTTTACCTTAATCACTTTTGAATCAAAATCTTCCCTTTTTATGGTCATCTAATTCATATATTCATTGTATCATATTTTTCATAGATATATCTTCTCAGATCCCCATCT
>JARHVA010005980.1:1037500-1042845 GCA_037957365.1 Torreya grandis | reverse complement strand
AAATGTCAGTTATAATCTAGTTATGTATGAGTATGCCCTTTGATCTTATAAAAAGGTGTGAACTCTATAGAGTTGAAACCAAACCAAAAGGAATTTCCTTGTGTCGACTTGTTAGGTGACATACTATATAAGGATATTTGTACACAAATTATTATCAATGATTGGGTGCGTTCACCAACCTTTAAACACTATATTTTTGATATATCCTAGAATATTTTTTAAGATGTACTAACTCCCTCCTAGACTTCTATTTCTCATATGATACAATGGTAGTGTCGTTCTAGATGAAAACCTACCATATCTATGACATCTTCCATGAATTTAATAACAACCCTAAATATAAGTGGATTAAACAAGGAAAATATTAATGCTTACATAGTTTTCACCTTATAATAGGAGGTCTAAATAGGCATGATCTTACTAAACTAGGTAATTTAGAGACTCAAACTGCCAACATGTTTTTTAAGCTATGGGTTCCCCCTTTATGCACATGATATTGACTCAATCTAAGGCTTGATCAAATTCAAGTTGGCTCAAACCATTATATATTCATAAAATGGGGGAAAATTATAAGTGATGAGTTACCTACTCGATGCAATCTATAAGACACTCCCATTCAAGTCTTAAACCATTCTTTCATGGGTTTTTAGTAGCCCAAATATCCACTTGGTCTTCTATAATCTATATGGCCACAAACTTCACCATCATGTTTGGGATGTCTATGACCACTTCTACCCAATGGTGTACAAGGTAGTTAATAAAAATTTAATGCCTTGACTCTCAAATATAATCTATGACTCTGTTATAACCATTGGGGACTACTAGTTGTATAAAATGACATAGTGATTTGAGTATTAGACTTTCTCCAAGATCCCCTATTCCTTACATATTATGTGCCCAACCACTTAGTATAATAGGAGACCACCTATCAACTAGTAAATGGCATCTTCATTTTTTGTGTACAATGTCATTATAAGGTATCCCCCATATCTTGATCACCATATAGGGCCACATCTATATGAGCTTAATGTATATACAAAACATGGTAGTTGTATGAGACTCCTTCACCCTAAAAAAATTTAATATTAGGTAATGGGAACCTAAAGGTGTGATTCAAGCCCATTTTGTGAAATATTCAAGTCGTCTCAACATCAACTATGACCATCAAGACAAAGATGATGGCGATCTCTATTTAAATTCCACCAATGACTAGAAGGTGTTATCCTAGATAAAATTAAAGAAGATTAAAAAAGGAATAAATCTCAATAAGTTCATTATGTAACTATTCCATCTTCTACTCAGTCCATGGAGGACCTAAATCTAATAGCTCTAACCATCTCTTAGAAAATCTTGCAAGGCATTCTACGACTTTTGAAAACTCAATCTCTAGCCCTAACTCCTTCACTTATGCTATTAAACCTAAATAATTAATCTTGGCCTCCACATCCATTGATTAATCCTTTCACTCTACCTCCACCTCTTCTAATTATTCCTCATGCTCTAACTCCATCTCCTCTATTAACACCAATAACTAGGCCATGGTAGAGATAAACATTGATTACATGATGTCAGGCACATTAATACAACCCACTAAACCATCAGTGTTTTAGCCTCTAGTATTTTATATGGTTAGTAACTAAAGAGTTATCTCCAAATTAGGAACCTAGTAGGCACCCATCTAGGTTTTCCCACTCACTCCTCCATCTCCTCCCATTTCCATTTCACCCCTTACTCCCTCTAGATTCCAACTCCCTATTATGTCACCCACTAGTTTGGCTTCACCCCATCTATTTTTCATCATTTCCCCTCCATATTTTTCCCATGTACCCTTGGCATTGGTCCTTCCAATCATCCTCACTTCCTCATTCCCTTCCGCTCCACCCATCTCATTTCTTGGAGTTTTCCTTATGCCTCATTTGGCTATGCCCTCAATAGTAGGCATGACTAGAACTTTTTAAATCCTATCACCTCTAGTAAGAACCCTCTCATTCCCCACTCTATTCATTTAAATGATACCAAATATGGCTTAAATTATTTTTCCATCATCTCATGTAGTTCATATCATCACATTCAAACCATGCACTAAAACACCCTAAATTAACCTAGGAAAGATGCCAAAGAAGAAACACAAGTTGACCCATACTCTAGATCTATCCTAAATGCCTTTAATACTAACTCTACCTCTTACATTGGTCTTAAAAACATATTTATCCATATTAGTATAATCCTAGTGATTAGATACCTTTCCCCCTCTCTCCCTTATCCAAGGTCTCATTACATTCTCCTTCAACTAGCCTATCTCATCCTTGTTGTTTTATGACCCATTCCCATGGTAAATCTTATCTCAGGTCAACCTCACTCAAGAAAAATGGAGAGATAAAATGTTCCCATGGGCTTTCCCTTTCATTTTCCCTTTTTAACTCCCATTTCCCCTCTACCTCCTCTCCTTTCCTCTTTTAATCTTTCAACTTCCTCCATATCCCATCCACCTCATCCTATAGCCTTCACCACGATTTAAGTCACACCTCTTATACCCATAATAACCTAAGGGATGGTCTTGGGGCCACATGCACAACATATTAATGTCCAAGATAACCCAACCATACATTGGATTTTTGAGAGAGCCTCCAAGAGAATGAAGAGGATTCTTACTTAGAGATTCATTTAGGAGGGTAACCCAGTGATATAGTAGACAAATCACGATTTTTTTTTTTGCCAAGGTGGGGAATATTAATGGAGAGAATAATATATCTAAGGACACACTATTTGTCCTCTAAGCTACCCATAACATATTTAACAAGCTCCTTGAAGACATGCAAAATTATGCATAGAATCTTAAAGCCCAAGTGAAAAGTATGTTCTTAGTTAGACTAATTAGATAGGTTAAGGATGTCATCCTACTAATTTTCTTAATATTTTGGAAAGTAGTGTGGAATCAGGAAAATATCAATGAAATTATATAGTAGACATAAGACTACATGAGGAAGATCATGGAAATTGATGGGAAGTGGTGAACGCTATAGGTAATGGTCAATAAGGGGATGTTCTTAGAGCTCAAATTGATGCCAACCACATATTTAGGGTTGTAATAAACTTATGACAAGAACATGAGAGTGATAATGGAAGAGTGGTTAGCCTTAGAACACACTACAATATAAACCTTTTAAGAGGGTGAAAAGAAGATATTTAGCTACTTAAAGGAGGTCAGTATCTATGTATTATTCCACCTATATAAAACTGTATTTGACCAAGAGGAATTTGGAGTCTACTTAGGTCAATTTGAATAGCTTATGAGAGAGAAAGTGGCCAACGTGAACTAGGAAGGAGCCTAGGTAGTGTTGGACCTATCAACTAAGAGTATAAACCAAGTCTCTAGAGTCTAGGCCTCAATATAAAGAGCTTTCTATATCTCCTAGAGATTGGTATCTCAAGTAGAGGTGTTATCAAGGAGCCTCTAATGAGCTTGGCCAATCTATATGAGGAGTTCAACCTTGTGATAGTTGTGTTAATTTACATGATAACCTAATATAAGTAATTAAGAGTCAATCCTTCTTGTCCACCTTTGCATGTTAACTAGTGGTCCCTTATAGATCTATTATAGGTTTGTATATATTTATTTTGGTTCAAAAATTTTAATACATTTTTAACTACAATGAGTGGACATCATGGCTGAGGATGGTATCCTCATACTTTTTAGAGGTGAGACCTAATCTTTCTCTATTTATAAAAGAGTCATATTGTAATCTAGGGTTGACAAAAAATTGCTCAAAATTATTGTTGGATTATTTCAAGGATTTTACCTTTGTTTCCTTTTCCACTCTAAACTATAATTATGGCCTAGATCAATTATTGTAGTAGTTTTTTACTCTTTTAATGAATACAATCTTTATTTCTACAAAAGGGTCCTTTTAATGTTTAATTTACAATCATCTATGTGTTTAATTGATTAATAGTGATAGGTTAATTGGATTAACACTATATCACTTTATGTATATCATAATTATGATATGGTTAGTTATTATAGTATTTGTGTGAGTGATTTCATTTCTCTTTTAATAGTGATAATAATTTATGTGCCTAGCTACAAAATCTCATATGGTATTTAGGTGTCTTAGACTATAAACTCCTAGTACTATTCTTTAGTAGGAATTCACATTAAAGGCATACTCCCAATTCCCTCATACTCTCCCACTGTATGTTCTTAGAGGTATAAATTTAGTTAAACTTAGTCTAAAATGACATGATTATGGTAGAGTAACATGATTCAATGACCATTTCATTGATCTCATTTTAGACCTGGAGGTTTCCCTTCTCCACCTAACCCTTACCTTTATTTTATGTTTATTTAGTGGTTATAAAGTGTCCATTTCCCATTGTGTTTAGAAATAATAATCCAAACACTCAAAGTTTTCATAACTATCCTTAAATAGTGTGAAGTATAGTGTATTGAACATTTAGTGGTAATAGTGTATCTCTTGGAGATAATTCATGTAGACTGCATTTATGAAGTCCAATACAAGTATATGTGCCTTGGGTTGATCTCAGATCAGTCCTAAAATAAAGGATTAAATTTAGTAGATGTCACTACCTTCATTTTTTAAGTAATTCCCAATCTCATGGGCATCTTGTGGTAAGAAGTAGATTAGAATGAACAACACATGTAGTACTAAAATAAAAAATAAATAATAAATGTAAAAGCACACAAATCTTTTTTGTTTTATCTCATTTTAATGAGGATAAAGAACAAAATCTACTTAAATTAGTTAATTATTTTTATTTTTCTTAATAAATATTCTAGAATGTGATGGGGTGTTGGCTTAATAATGACCTTAGGAAGAGGTAAGCTAGTTCTAGTTTTGGGTTTGTTTAAAGATGAAATCTTTGATTTACATAAAGGTAAAATAAGGCATGAATCTATGTTTTTGGAATTATGTGTCTTGCTATTAGTGAATACCCCCTCACTTAATTATTAAACAAAAATTGGGAACTTATCCTTTATACTAACAATTAACTATTTATACTTAGCCATAACATTGAGTCAGCTTTCCCCATGGTGATGAAATCCAATTAGGTCTACCTAGGTAGATTTGTTTGATTGCTTATTTTAATATTATTGTGATTTGGTAGTGTGTGAAAAAGGAGTGTGACTAAAATGGTGAATTAATCCTCCTAATTACACTAGGTGCATTACTTTAAGCAATAAATTTAAAAATACAACTTTTTTCAAAAAGAAATGAATCTATTTTTTTATTTTCTTGCTTTAATGAAAATAAAGAAAAGATTTTACAAAAATGTAATGTGAAACAAATAAATATAATGAGAAACCAAGAAAAATGAGGCCCAAA